>OX411553.1:24885731-25485731 GCA_948146395.1 Fragum whitleyi
TTGGCAAAGTTTCATTGAAATTGGTCAAGTGGTTCAGGAGAAGAAGTTTTTAAGATTGTTGACAACGGACGACACATGACAGACTCAGGGTGATACTAAAAGCTCCCTTTAAGCACGTTGCGCTCAGACGAGCTAGAAAAGTAGAATATGAATCCCATCAAATATTCATTTGGCATTTTTGGTCACCTACTATGTGAAGTGTTACCTCCTATTCAATGTTTCAGATATTGTAATAGAAATAGAGGGTATTGAATGAGTGGTCATTTAATGCCAAATTTATTAAACAAGTCATCTATAAACAGATAAAAACGAGGCTGCGCCGAGTTTTTATCTGTGTTAGATGACGAGTTTAATAAATTCGGTATTTTATGAGCACAAATTTGATATTCTATTTATAATATGACCCGAATTTTCGCCAAAAATCTACAAAATTCTTGAAATTCCATGTTTCAATATTCCGCAAAAAAATCTAACGCCGTTTAAAACTTAGACACAATATATACATTATGACGTCATTTTAGCGGTTACAAAATAGCGTTGCTTTTCGCTCTGAGCTCATTTGCATAGTTATTCCACTAGCGTAATAACACCCATGTAATATCAAAAATATTCAACGAGTTTATTTCACCCCCACCTATGTGGGTCATGTTATAAATGACAATGTTTATATCCTATGTCTCATTCAGGATATGGCCAGAAGAATGAGTGCTGCGAGTGTAGTTACTTTTGCATGTGAGTGATAAAGCCAAAATTGTGACCTCTTGAGTGGTAACAAGAGAATTGTCTATAAGGCTCCTTTTCCCTTGATATTAGTTGGATTGCAACTTAAATGAAAATGATTTTCAGTGTTTATTTGCAGACATTCATAACTGGGGGGGGGGATTTCAGCACAAAATTGAAGCAATTGAGAAATAACTGGTATTCAATACTCTTTGTTCATAGTAAAAGATCCCCCACAAATCTAGAAATTATGGGGGAATCTTTGAAAAAAGTGGGGCAGTCCCCCTATCACCCTGCCTAGAATACACATTGTATTTTTCCTCAAACCTAGACAAACATCCTGTGCTTGTTTTTGAAAGATCGGGCCAAAATTGTGACCTCTAGAGTGGTAACAAGAAAATTGCTATAAGGCTAGTTTCCCCCCTCACATAGGTCCTATTGCAACTTAAATCAATTGGAATCTTCCTTAAGCCTAGACAAACATCCTAAGCAAGTTTGAGGAAGATTGTGTCACAACTGTAATCTAGAGCAAAAATAACATTTGATCCTATGACCTCATTTAGCCCCAAATTCAAAATCTTTGAAGTACTTGTATTTTGAAAAAGCATGACCTTATGATCATGTTTGTCAAGTTTGGTTAAATTGTCCAGTAGTTTCAGAGGAGAAGTTGTTTTAGTAATTGTTTAAAGTCAGACAGATGGATGGATGGATGGACAGACAGATGTACAGGATGATGACAGACATCCATTGGTCATAATAGCTCATATTGAGCACTTTGCGCTCTGATGAGCTAAAAATGAAAGAGCAGTCATTTTATATTACTCTTGCTCGGTTTAATGTTGCCATTTGTGTTTCATATAAAGCATAAGAAAAGAAAATTGAAAACAAAAAGATAAAGTACAAACAATAACAAAACATTGATAATGTCATGCACTAAAAATACTTCAACAGTTCTTCATTCAGCAACCATATTTGATCATGTGACTTCTAGTAATGTAACATGAAACTATAACATGACTTGAACACATGACCTTATTCTGGTTTCCAGCCTGCTGGGTAGTTGATGACGACGGATGGGGAAAGTTTGGTGAATACACTTGGGCCTAGTTTGTATATCTCACAACATTTTCCTGCTTCTGGTGGATCAAACTTGCACACACTTGGTAGGTTCCATGTCAAACAGCTGGAATAGAATTACAGTAAAACTTATATTAAGAAACCACATACTGGACCACCAAAAATGTGGTCATTTAAGGGCTGTTGCTTTGTGCAGATTTTTTTTTACGATTTAGAAACATATTTTTGATTGAATATGCATGTTATTGAGAATTTTTCAATAATCCTATTATGTTGAATCTCATTGAGACGATTCATATGAGTTTAAACAACATTGCATTCATTTGCAATAATTTTCAGACAAATAATATGTACTTTTTGTGATATTTTAGTCTTTAACAGCTAGGGTATTTTGAAAATGGTTGCTGAATAAAAATGGTTGCTTAATAGATATTGTCAGTCAAGTAAGTCAATCAATGAAATTTCATTTCATTCTTATAACTTACTAATCATTATACATAGTGTTGTAAAATCGGACTCAGATCAGAATCGATAATCGAATTGAATCGGAAACTGTTTTTGATTCAATTATCGATTTTAGAATCGAAACTTCATTTTTGTTGGATGCAGTTGTTTATTACCTCCAAATACTCAAGTTTGTCACCTGTTGTCAAGTATCAACAGTTAGTGTTGTTCAAGCAAAAAATGGAATTCAAATCAACTGTACAAGTTAATAATAAAGATCAGAAATATTGGGGAGAAATATATATGAGACAGAAAATCATTAGAGCCTTCAAATTTAAGTTCTATAATGAAATCTCCAAAGTATCAAGTTACTTCCAAGTTGGTGATTTTTTGTTTCAGAAAATGATGATTAATGCACTTTGATAGTTATATAAACCAAGGATAATTACTATTTTTTTAAACCTTAATTGCTCACTAACTTCTTGTTGGTCTAAAATAAGAAGAACAACAAAAAAATATTATTGCTGACATCAATAATTATTCCAAAATTACATGCATCATTTATATATATTTATAATTGACACACCATTATGTAAAAAAAATTCTGAACCTAATTGATACAAAACAATCTACTGTAGCAACTAGCAAGTCGTTAGAAAATCAGATGTTGACTTATCTTTGTTTGTTTATGCCTTTTTGCATATTTTGAATATAACTCGAGAGAGAAAACTTTTAACTTTGTAGCAATAACATTTCAGGCCTAGGTAGGTGGTAAGATTCCTCTCAATCTGTCAGTGTTTTTGGCGCTTTGATTTAAAAGCCAAAATTAGAACTACAAGAGTTGAAAAAAAAATGTCTTTCAGAAGAATACAGGCACTTGAGATTGTCATAAAAATAACAAAGAATTTGATGGGTCGAACATTCTTGGGTACGAATAAGCAGAAAATTATCATTGTGTTTGTGCTTTTGAAACTAGAAAAAAAAAAAAAAAAAAAATCAGGTAAAATAAGACTAGCTATCAGTAATTCTTTAAAAATTGGACCCTGAAATCAGTTCTAAGGCCTCCTAATTGATGCAATTTGTAAAATAGAATTTGCTTTTTCTAGCGGTGCCGAAAGTCGTAGAAAATCTGTTTACCAATTGTCAATTTTTCATGAGAAATTTGACCTTTTTAGGGTTTTCATAAACATCAGAGTGGATTTTCAGTTAAAAAAGCATTTTGCCAAGAATATAGTGACATTCGGACTGACAATCTGGTAAAATTTACCCGACCCAGGGATTTCGTTCCGGCCATGTCTGACGGTCACTCTCCATGACTGGATATTGAAAAATATCTGACAAAGAAGCATTATTACCATCGTCTGCCATTTTTTGATTTGAGTTTAAGAGTGATGTCCCTTTATTTTCAATAAACACAACGGATAAAAACTACCAGAAAGGAAAACAAGTAACGACATCGATTTTTCGAAGCAAGAATCGATTGTCGCCGATCTCGGACTTCAGCGACGATTAATCGATTATTTCCGATAATCGTTACAACACTAATTATACATATAGGATAGATTAAAAAGCAATAGTGCTTTTACACAAAGAATCAACTGGTGGTGGTGATGTGATTTCTATCCAATAAAAGATCATCATAATCCAGGGAATTTAAATTTGTAAATCAAATTTACATATTACAGTAACCAACTAGAAGTCTAATAGTACATAACTCTACTTTATCACATAGTATCATACAGTTAATAACATCGTGAAATTGACAAGGTGAATGATTTTGGAATGATTTAGGAATGAAATTGAATGAGTGTGAAGAGCGAGTTTTGAGTAAATTTAATGGGAGGTAATCTTATATTGCAAATTCTGTTCGGGATGAACAAAATTTGTGATATTGATTACCCCCCTTTAATGAAAAAGTGCATACAAGTTCTGTGCACAGCTTCAAATTTCTTCAGGAACCTATGAGGCACTAACTATTTGAATTATGTCAGTGAAATTGCGATTTTTCTCTGTCAAAATTTATTTTGAATGATGTTGTTGATTCTATATTTTTCAATAGGTTTGATCGTTTTTGAATGGTTTGAGTGAGTGTTTGGAATGAATGATTGGAGTGCTGAGTGATCGATTTAGAATGGTTTAGATTGAGGTGAATGTCAATTTCACGATGTAATTAACTGTACCCACAGTAGACCTACATTATGTCATGTCCTTCTATATAAATTATAAGAAATAACAGAAACTACTGATTTGGGACTCGCTGAAAGACCAAAAACATTCCAGATTGACTATCAAACATTAGAAATGAATCTCAATACACCTACATCCAAACAATGTATTTTTCCATGTTAAAGAAGTACTTGAGTTATAGTCAATGTTCTAATCTAATCTGACTAAGAGATGGAAGTGACCCATTATCAATAATGTAGGAATAAAGCAAAGTCTGTGACTGACTACTTTGTCTATTACTGACTTTTAAAAATTAATCAGTGATAATTTTATAAGACTGATCAACCTTTTCTTGTAGCTTTTGTAACTAGCTTTATCAAAACTTTCCTATTTCAATCATTTTGTTTGCATGGAAAGTATAGGAAATCCTGTAATTTCATCCTATTCTATGACCATATGATCGCTACAAATATAATCTAATTTTTATGTGTTGATGAAGCGATGAATGAAAAGAATTTATGCTAAGTTTGGTTGAAATTGACCCACTGGTTTGGGAAGCTTTTAAAAGAACTTGTAGTCATAATAAGCATAGAAGCTTCTAAAGGACTTCATTGTCAAAATTAGCCCTATCCTGTTGCACCTGTTGAATTTAGATATCAATCACTTTCAAGGTTTGAGAACGGCATAGAAAGTACCCTTATGCCAGGTTTGGTTCAATTCAACCTATACCAAGTTTGAAGTAAATATCTTGAGAAAGTAAAATGAATTAACTTCCTACAAATGCCAAATCATAAATCAACCGAAGCACCAACATCAATAGCACCCAGCTGATGACAAACAGTGGTATTTTGTTCAAAGTTGTTGAACTGCAATAAAAAAGTGACGATACAGGGTTGTGGAATTCCCATAGCCGACTTGTCCGACTTGGGCTTTTCAACATGAGGGCAAGTACATTTTTCTAGGCCACTTTTCCGTGGACAAGTAAATACCAGAGCAAATTTTGATACAGTAGATCTAGGAGAAAAGTCGCTCTATTGTTTGTATCAAAAGGGAGAGTGGTAAGTTCGTTTTGATCCTGGACAAGTAGGAATTCGACTTGAAAAATCATATTTCAACACCCCTGAATAATACCAAGACCATACTGATTACTGAAACAACACATTTCTCTGACTGCTGATAACAGAGCTGAAGATATAGTATATTTTATTTTAGATCAAAGAATTCGGATAATTATAGCACAGACCCTATGTTGTTTGTACTCAATGGAACGGACTTGTGACAATTCAAAGGAGTACCCATAATATAGGGTTGAATTGAGCAATAGATTTCAGGCAGGCTTCACCATCCTTTCTGTAACTCTGGCTGACAAGCTAAACTAGAAAGCCATGATTGGCCTGAGTCGCTCCACAGGCTTGAAATTCTTGTAAAACAATAAAAGGTTTGACTAGATTTTAAGATATTTTGGATTCTACTGATGTTGAAAAAGATTTTCAAAGTCTCAACTATATAACATATAAAGAAATGACATCCGCCCATTAAATGCATATTTTCATCTGATAACAATAACTTTTGGTAGACTGATAAAGGGTCACTCAAGGATCATTCATGTAAAATTTCATTGGTATCCATTAATTACATTCTGAGAAAGTGATTTTCAAAGTTTCCACTTTCAGGATGACAAAACTGTGCAAGCAGTTTTCAATTATACTATGCTTTGCACATGCAATTGTGTGCATAGCGGGGTGCCCAGGGCAGACTTACATTGGAATACAGCTATATTGATGAGTCTGGGCGTTTAAACAGGTACATTTATACTGATATCCATCCTTCCACTGCTGTCCTTGTTCATATAATTGACTCTTGTAATAACAACCTTGCTGATCACCTGTAAAAGAACATAAAGGATATTTTTTAAAATGTTAATTGATTGAATGGAGTTTAACACCACTTTCAACAAATTTTCAGTTATATCGCAGCAATTGAAGCACCTAACAATGGATTCCTGGTATTTCTCTCAACAGTACAACCATTACATCCTTTCCTAGCCTCCAGCTACTATCTCACACAGGTCTATCATTATCAACCACTTGGTGAGAGACAAATAGGCGGAAAGAATGAGTGCGGCCGTTGGGGATCAAACCCGGAACCTCTAGATTGACAGTCTTTTTAAAATGTAAAATCAATTTATCTGTCATTGTCCAGTGGGTGCAACGCTTGGCTGTGGGGAAAAAATCTAAGTAAAACTAGAAAGCCATGAATGGCTTGTGTCACTCCACAGGCTTGAAATTCTTGTAAAAGAAAATAGAGGTTTTGACTAGATCCTTAGATATTTTGGGTTCTACTGATGTTGAAAAAGATTTTCAAAGTTTCCACTATATAACATATAGAGAAATGACCTCTGCCCATAAAGGACATATTTTTCATCCAATCAAAATAATTTTTGGCTGCATGATAAAGGGTCACCCATAGATCATACCAAAAATGTTTGTATGAAATCCATCAATTACATTCTGAGAAAATGATTGTCAAAGTTTCCACTATATAACATATTTAGAAGTGACCTCCTCCCATAAAATATATATTTTTCATCCGATCACAATAACTTTTGGTAGACTGATAAAGGGTCACTCAGAGAATATTTCAGTGAAACTTAGTTTATATCCATCAATTACATTCTGAGAAAATGATTTTCAAAGTTTCCACTATATAGCATATAGAGAAATGACCTCCGCCCATAAGATACATATTTTTCATCCAATCACAATTATTTTTAAAAGACTGATAAAGGATCACTCAAGGATCATTCAAGTAAAATTTAGTTGATATCCATCACTTAGATTCTGAGAAAATGATTTTGAAAGTTTCCACTATATAACATATAGAGAAATGACCTCTGTCCATAAAATGCATATGTTCCATCCTATCACAATGATTTTTTGTAGACTCATAAAGGGTCACCAAAGGATCATTCAAGCAAGTAAAATTTGATTGGTATCCATCAATTAGAATCTAAGAAAACTCACTTTTTACCATATTTGGAAATTAACCACGCCCATAAAATCAATGTTTTTCATTGGATCAAAATTTCTTGAACAACTTTGAAAGAGAGTCACCCAAGGATCATTCCTGTGAAGTTTGGTTGAAATTCATCCAGTAGTTTCTGACGAGAAGATTTTTAAAGAAAAAGTTTACGACTGGACGCACAGACGCACTGACAGACGGATGCACAACGGACACAACGCCATGACAATAGCCCCAGTGGCTTTTAGCCAGTGGAGCTAAAAAGGGGGCATACACAAAAATACTTCCAATTATCCCTCTTGATAGCTCTTATGAACACACTTGCCATGTTTCATGAAGATATTTGAGCCTGTGCGTGACATTTTCAACAATCTCACATGTCACAAAAAGCAAAGCCTCTTGTCAGCCTGTGCATCAGCACAGTCTGACCAAAGTCTTCACTGTGCGTTTAGTAGATAGATAAGGTCTCAAAGTATCTGTAGACCATAAGGTAACTTTAAAGTTTACAGTATGTGGCTGACTTCCCTACTCAATGTTTGTCCCTCACAGACTTTTCAAATTGTTGGAAATGTCACGCACAGGCTCATTTTTAATAACAGCAGAGATATGACCAGGGTTAAAGTGTGTCACACCAGCAATAAAGCCAACATGAACAACGCCAAAGTGATCACAATTCCTCGGGTTTTCTCAAAAAAAAACCTAGCTGAGCGGAAAGGCATATGTTCTGAGAAAATTTAACTTTTGTTGTTCATGCAATAAAAGATAAACCAAAGTTATACTGGACCAATTTTATACGTTGCATAGGGGAATTCTTTAATTGTGCATGCATGAAATATGGTGGACAAAATTTTTCAACAGTGATGAGAAGTAATGAAAATTCGACAAGACTTAAACCTTACTTAGAGTACTAAATTTGATGTAAACTGTCATAACACTAATTAATCAGGTTTTACTTAGAGGGGTATAAATGTTATTGTTTATCCTCTAGGATGAACATGGTTTAAAGTCTAAATTAATTGATCAAGAAATTCTCAAATATGTTTCATCATTTGATATATTTCTCCTTACAGAGACATGGCATGCATAACAAGAGCTGTCAGAGACGGATTATGCTCCCTGAATAAAGCATTTTCACAAAAACAAGAGCCATGTTGGACATGGAAATCCCCCGCCACGAAAGCTTGATAATAAACTGAAGCCTAATACATAAAGGATTCTTTTGTACTGTCAGAGATTTACCTCCTATAAAATCTTAGTATTTTAAATAACAAAGGGCAACAACTCCAAAATTATGCAAGCAAGAGTTAAAGTTGTTAAGCACTGCACTTCTCCTCAATGAGATCTATCCAACCAAAAAGTTATAAGTTGATAGCTATTATACTCTAGGAGATGTGCTCCGAACAATATCTCAGTATAACAAGAGGACCATGATGGTCCTGGATCGCTCACCTGAGTCTCTTTGACCCCTGGACATCACATTAATTAAATAGGCAGATGTCAACAATAAGATCAATTCCACGGAATGGTTCAGCCGAGAGCAAGAAGGATATGCCTTTTTGCTCTTCGATTCTATGTAAGAAGGGATGCGCCCAGCAGGAGCCCAAATGTGACCCCAGGGTCTTGATATGAACAAACTTGGTAGAGGTCTACTAGATGATGCTAAATACTAAATATCAAGGCTGCCTGCATTCTGGTTTCAGTGAAGAAGATTTTTGAAGATTTTCCTATTTTCACCTGTCATGCTCAGGTGAGCTAAAAGGGATGCCCTTGGGTGGAGCCAAAATAAGACCCCTAGGTCTTGATATGAACAAACTTGGTAGAGGTCCACTAGATGATGCCACATACTAAATATGAAGGCTGTCTGCATTCTGGTTTCAGAGAAGAAGATTTCTAAAGATTTTCCTATTTTCCCCCTGTCATGCTCAGATGAGCTAAAAGGGATGCCCCAAGGTGGAGCCCAAATATGACCCTAGGGTCTTTATACGAACAAACTTAAAAAAGCTCCACTAGATGATGCTACATACCAAACATGAAAGCTCTCTGCCTTCTGGTTTCAGAAGAAGATATTTAATAATTTTCCTTTTTTTACCCTTCGTGCTCAAAAGAGCTAAAAGGGATATGCCCGTGAAAAGCCCAAATATGACCCAGGGTTTTTATATGAACAAACTTGGCAGAGGTCCACTAAATGATGCTACATACCAAATATGAAAGCTGTCTGCCTTACGGTTTCAGAGAAGAAGATTTTTTAAAAAAAACTTCATCTTACATTCTCTATAAAAAGGGTTGCACCCAGGTGGAGCCCAAATAGGACCCCAGGGTCTTGATATGAACAAACTCTGTAGAGGTCCACTTGATGCTACATACCAAATATGAAAGCTGTCCGCCTTCTGGTTTCAGAAAAGAATAGTTTTGAATTTTTTTTAATTTTAACCCTTTTTGTTAAGGGTAAAGGGAAAGTTAAGTGTGTATTTTATTTATTTGAACAACTTAGGTAGAGCTTGACCCAAGAAACATCCCTGCGAAGTTACATCAAGAATGGCCCACTGGTTTAGGAGGAGAAGATGTTTAAAGAAATTGTGGACAACGGACGTTGTACAATCAGAATAGCTCACCTTGAGCACTTTGTGCTCAGGTGAGCTAAAAATATATTAAAAGCACTTGTGACTAATCAAACTATACAGAAGTGAGAACAGCGCATAGGTCTTGTCTTTACTTTTTGAGACTTGTAGCACTCTAATACTATGATAAATACTAAGTGACTCTAATAAGTCTCACAACACAGTTGGAGATGTTTGTCTACAAGTAATTACAACATAAGTTCTTCTTTTTTTCCTACCTTTTATCCCTGAAATGCTGAATTGAATCTATCTTCAAAATTACATGAAAGCACAGCAAATTGTGATTAGTCAACTTTATATAATTTTACAAACAAACCAGCTTATAATGAACAAACTGGAAGCAGTGGAGAAAGATCAGACATCATGCTGATCTTTCTCTTTGCTTCCTGAAAGAACAGAGATTATTCTGTTTAATGAAGTGTACCTGCAATAGATCCGCAACATGTCAGAAGTCATAAACTGAATCAATGTTAACCATGCCATGGTTGTTTCCTAATGATTTCAAAAGGAAACCTCAGTTAACATTTGTCCATGTGAAAGAGAGTTCCAAAATGTTGCGTAATTATTATGAGTCCTCTACCTTAACCATGAGAAGAGTAGAAGAGTCATTCTTCAATTCTCAGGAATGACCACATTTAATTCATCACCAAAGGATCAAGAAATTGGTCAATTAATTTGTTTAAATGGGGTCACAGTTTACGCAACTCTTGTCAATCTTTCAGTCTGTTGGGGGCGTCTTGAGCATCTTGCAATGGTATTTTTCACACTGGTTAGTACTGCCATTTAACCCTTTCCTGTTTACAATTTTTGGACCTGTCCAAATTCAAAGATTTTGCAGACGAAAATTTAAAGTGGATTTAATTTGAAAAATAACCATTCAGTAGGGTAGAAAATAGTGTGGAAAAAGAAGAAATTGCTTGTCAGAAGCATTTTTTTTTTCCACAATGTTTTCTCAATCATAAAATCGCAGGTAGTAAAAAGCAGGGATTAAACAGCAAAGGGTTAATCCTTTCCTGGCCTCCAGCTGCTATCCTATATGATTATCAACCCATTGGGAGACAAATAGTCAGAAATTGCTGTCAATCAAAGGATATCCCAAGAACTACTGGCTAGCTATTCCAACATCAATAACCAGCGACCTGCCTTGGATTTAAATCTATGAGACATTTAAACATCTACATAATAGAAGGATGTAGCTATTCAATTGACAGTCACAAATATGAGTTATTTCATTAACTTGGCTGCTTGGACTGCCAAAACTGATATTCACCATTCAAATAAATGAACAAGAGGGCCATAGTGGCCCTTAATCGCTCACCTGAATGAACTGTCTAAAATTTTCAAAAGAAGAATGAGAAATAGAATGATGAATGACTGAGCTAAACAAAGCTGTTGCTTCTATACAACTTGAGAATCCCTTTTTTTACAATTTTAAGGTTGACTAACAAGGATTTTTATAATTGATTTCGTGACCTATTTTTTGACCCCAGATGACCCAATTTTGATCTCATCCGAGATTTCATCTAGACAATCATTCTGACCAAATTTCAGGTTGATTGGCCAAAAATTGTGGCCTCTAGAGTGCATACACAGTTTTTCTTAGATTTGACCCCGTGACCTAGTTTTTGACCCCAGTTGACCCTATTTCGAACTCGACCAAGATTTCATCAAGACAATCATTTTGACAAAATTTCAGGTTGATCAGGCAAAAAATGTGGCCTCTAGAGTGCATACATGGTTTTTCTTAGATTTGACCCCGTGACCTAGTTTTTGACCCCAGTTGACCCAAATTTCGAACTCGACCGAGATTTCATCAAGACAATCATTTGGACAAAATTTCAGGTTGATCAGGCAAAAAATGTGGCCTCTAGAGTGCATACAAGGTTTTTCTTAGATTTGACCTTGTGACCTAGTTTTTGACCCCAGTTGACCCAATTTCGAAGTCGTCCAAGATTTCATCAAGACAATCATTCTGACCAAATTTCAGGTTGATCGGGCCAAAAATGTGGCCTCTAGAGTGGGTACAAGGTTTTTCTTAGATTTGACCCCATGACCTAGATTTTGACCCCAGTTGACCCAATTTCGAACTTGTTCGAGATTTCATCAAGACAATTATTGTGACCAAATTTCAGGTTGATCAGACAAAAAATGTGGCCTCTAGAGTGCATACAAGGTTTTTCTAAGATTTGACCCTGTGACCTAGTTTTTGACCCCATTTGACCCAATTTCGAACTCATCCGAGATTTCATCAAGACAATCATTGTGACCAAATTTCAGGTTGATCTGGCCAAAAATGTGGCCTCTAGAGTGCATACAAGGTTTTTCTTAGATTTGACCCTGTGACCTAGTTTTTGACCCCAGTTGACCCAATTTCGAACTCGTCCGAGATTTTATCAAGACAATCATTCTGACCAAATTTCAGGTTGATCTGGCCAAAAATGTGGCCTCTAGAGAGCATACAAGTTTTTTCTTAGATTTGACCCTGTGACCTAGTTTTTGACCCCAGTTGACCCAATTTCGAACTTGTCCGAGATTTCATCAAGACAATCATTGTGACCAAATTTCAGGTTGATCTGGCCAAAAATGTGGCCTCTAGAGTGCATACAAGGCAAATGTTGACGACGGACGTCGCACGACGCACGTCGCACGACGCACGACGGACGACGGACATCCACCTAACCACAATAGCTCACCTTGAGCACTTCGTGCTCAGGTGAGCTAAAAATGGGAGATAGAAATATTAGTCACTGTATCATGGCTAAGAATCATGTGACATTAGAATTTCAGAAAAGTGTAAATAATTCTGTTTATATGTGACCAATTTGAATTGGGGAGGTGAAAAAATGTCAGAATTTTGCAGGATGTGGCAGATCTTTTGTAAATCTGCTGATAAAAATGTAATTGACAACCATGTAAAATTTACTGGGTTGTCAAGTTTTTTTGAAAAGCAGGTTTTGAAAAGATCTACCACATCAAGCAAAACCCTGGCATTTTCCAATTCTGCTTAAAACATCCTTTAAATTGATCAAAACTAGTGTAATGCATTACCCCGTCGAGAGTATTACCACGAGCCATAGTCTGCTTGACCTTAAGCTGGTAAAATCAGACTCTGTATGACTAAACCAATTTCCCCTAGCTCTGTTAACATAGCTGATTACAGAGAGGAATCATGCGTCTATATTTTTAACAGCTCTTTAAATACTTTCCCTATTTTAATAGAGTTTGAAGCAGGAGATGTAAAAACACCAGGAATTTGATGGACATGGTAGATCTTTCGAAGGTCTCAGTCAACAATGTGACGCCAAATAGGCCAAAATTTCCCCAAATTCGCTGCACAGTTTTTTGGTTCCATGATTATCTGATGATTACTTCCATGGGACTATTAAATGCATCATGCAGCCTGTTACAGTTGAGTTATACAGTGAAATGTTCTTGCCCAGCCAGGCAAGATGGGTCAAGTGGAAGCAGATTTATTGTATGAATACTACTTTTAAACTAAATGTTTGAATAATAACACAACAATCTTACATTAGGAAACAAAATAGTTCACATCTTGCCATTTCTTAGTAAGGCATGTATATTCATTAGTGTAAGATCAGTTAGACTCAGATTTAACTATTTCTGAGAATTGGCTAGTGATTTCTCCTCGTTCCAGCTGAGTAAACAAATGCCATAGTCAAAACTGCTTGGGTAATGGACTTCCTGGGGTTAATCACCTATCATTTTCTGGTAAATCAAGTTAATGGTCAATGGAGCAGTGGTCCAAAATGTTACAGTCTCCTGGTGTTAGGGCAGTGGACTACTATTACAATAGTTATGGACGTCAATAACTCTTCTATCAGCAGATTTTGTAAAAGATCTGCCACATAAAGTAAATTCCTAACATTTTTCCACCTCTCTCCTTCAAATGAAATTGGTCGCAAATTGACAGAGTGTAAATTTTATGGACAATTTTCTGTAATTGTTGTCACATGGTTCTCCGCCATAACTCAGTTTCTGCTGCATACACACCTGTTTAAAGAAAGCTGTTGTGAAGTTCCCCCCTTCTTTTGCCATATCACCCAAAAATCTCTTTTGATTGGCTTTCTTCAGAATATTCTCCTCAACTGTTCTTTCACTAACTAATCTGTAATATTTGTAGAGTATATAAAAACAGAAATATTTCATTAACATTTTGCAAGATACACCTTTGTTATAGTGAAGGACAATATTCAAAGATATTTACAAAGCTGTACAAAAAGCCATGATTTCATTAGATGCCTGATTTTATAAGATTTTTACAAAAACACTCATGTGTAATATAGTCACCAGCCACTATGAATCTCCAGGGACATGTTTGGTATTATTTCACAATATCATGAAAGACATTTTAAAGAGATTGCCCTCTATACCCAAGGGCAGAACTTATTCTTTCCGACTATTCCATCTCTCACCAATGGGTTGATAATCGTAGACCTATGTGAGATAGCAGCTGGAGGCTAGGAAAGGATGAGGTGGTTCTTCAGTGAGAGAAATACCAGGAAACCATTGTTAGGTGTTCCAGCGGCAGCAATATAACTGAACTAATGTTGAAAGCGGCGTTAAAATCCATTCAATCAATCAATCAATTAAAGAGATTGCTAGTAAAGTAAGGTTTGTGTTTTTTTTCCTAAAAGCAAAAAAGAATTTGCCTTGATTTTCTATGAAACAAGCCTATCTCAACCTTGGATAGACAACAATTATCAAACTTGCCAAGGCTCACTAACACACATTTAACCTAAACTGATAGATTAGTCTCCAGAGGTACAGATAAGAGGGAGAAAGGCCAGTCTCAAATTCTTATTTCTAAATAAAACCCTCTGTTGTAGGTACTCATATGGCAATACCAATGAGAACCAACAATATAGGGTTAGAACAATTTCAAATATGCGCAAAGCAAAGACTCTGACCAGCCTGTGCCTCCGCACAGTCTGACCAGAGTCTTCACTATGCTTTAAGTAGATAGAAAAGGTCTCAAAGTATCTGTAGACTATCAGTTAACTTTATATCTACAGTATGTGGCTGTCTATGCTATTCAATGTTTGTTCCTCATGAACACTTCAAATTGTTGGAAATGTCACTCACAGGCTCATATTCTTATTTACCTATAAATATGAACATCCCTGGCCTGACCAATACAATGACACCTATCTTGGGCCTGTACGTCCATAGTTGGATTCCAGTCGCTGTCGTAGAATATCACAGTGTCAGCACCCGTAAGATTAACTCCAATACCTCCTGACCTTGTAGACAACACAAATATACGATGATCTGCATTGAACCGATCCATCAAATGCTGAAATTAAATGACAAAATGATTACCATAGGATAAAAACGGCAATTGCAATTGTGTTCCATCTCATGAAAGGGGACCATCTGGGCATTCTGTTCTAGTACAGGCAAACCAGAAGTTGTATTTTAAAAATTCTTTCACAGGAAGGTAGATTGATCATTCTACATTCAGAAAATTAACAAAAGGCAAAAAACTTTGTCAATAGTCATCTGCGAATTCCGTGCAGTCCTACTAGGCTCGACACTTTACACACCACCCAGCAAGAGATTCCTTTGTGATCCTTCAATAAGTTTAAAATGCAAGATGCTTTTTTACAAGAATTGCTTTTTTACTCCTCTCCTTTCTAACATTTAGTTCTATATCGAGGTGTCAGTACAAGGCTCTATAGGAACTTACAATAGTGTTGCACCGAACCTTGCTGAAATATTTGATTAACAAATTATCTGTCTTTGCACAGAAAATCTTTTCTACTTTGATTGCATAGATTCTATGAAACCAAAAGGTAGAGATGTTTCATAACATAATGGTCATATATTGTGTCTATTTAAAGAGACAAATGATATGCCAAGCACTTGTGACCAACCTCACCAAATGAATGAGATCGGCGCATAGGTCTCGTCTTTACAATTTGAGACTTATAGCACTCCAATATCACAGTACATATCAAGTGACACTAATAAGTCTCACGTGAGAGGGCAATACTTTTTCAATATTTTATTGAATTTATTTCTATTTCCAAAACACAATTTTAGAGGATGTTTGGCAAATTATAAAATAACTGTTGTATTTCTGTCTTCTTGAAAAGACAAATGATATTCCAAACACTTGTGACCAACCTTATCACATATATATAATACATACTTAGTGTATTATATGAAAAAAAAAATATCTAACGAGGTTGGGAGAATTGATCATTGTCAAGGCTCTGCCGAGACAATTATCAATTCTCACAACCGAGTTTGATATTTTTTCATACAATACAATAAGTACGTATTATATTTATCTTATAACCTATATTAGTCTTGTTTTCGTCGGTGTTTCTAACTGAAATGCAAGTTTATAAAAATAACTAACAATATATCATTGTTCTAAAAATAACTATGTGATATCATAAAAAATATCATACAGGATGTTATCATACGGATATTTGTATAGTTATAAGATAAAAATAAGATCAGCGCAAATGTCCTGTCTTTACTATCTGAGACTTGTAACACTCTAATATCACCGTAAATATCAAGTGACTCTAAAAAGTCTCAAGAATTGTTCTTTAACATAATTTCAATGAATCATCCATCAAGCATTTTGGAATATGATTACCTTATAGGATGATGTATGCAAATGGTCATCAGGACATTAATTCTTTACTATGAAATAATTTCTTGTTTACTCCTCAGTAAGTTTTCATCTGCCTCGCATTTGAACCAGTCTAAAATCGTGTTATCCGACAACCCATCACAATCTTTATTTTGAGCTACTACTGATGTGAATAGATTGGTATTTTTGTGAAAACTTATGTGTTTGCACTTTGAAACTCAGAAAGTAAGACCTTAACCCATTGGAAATTTGTATTATTCATTTGCAGATAATTTAACTTCAATTTCACAGAATATGCCTTCATGAAGATATGTGGCCAATATACACTTTCTTCACAGAGGCGAGTGGTCAACTACTGTAGTGAATAGATTGGTATTTCTAAGATTTCTTATGTGTTTTGCATTTGCAACCACTAAATTACATTTTCTAAAAGTTTAACTTTGAAACTCAGTAAAACCTTGACCCATTGGAAATTTGTATTATTCATTCGAGGATAATTCAAATTCAATTTTACAGAATATGCCTTCATGAAGATATGTGGCCAATATTAACTTTCTTCACAGAGGCGAGTGGTCAATTGGGCATGGCCAACATCTAGTAAATTACAGATGACATCTCACCAGTTTTTGTTCCACTTTAGTTGTACCATCTAGACGGAGGTATCTGTACTCATGGTAATTGAGGAATGCTTCAAGAATGTCCAACATTCGGGTCATCTGAGTGAATATCAATACTCTATGGTCGTCAGATTTTAGCCTTCGTAACAAAATGTCCAGTGTCTGAAGTTTACCTGAAAGAAATATGCCAGACCAATCAATACGTTATTTACTGTCATAGCTTTTAAATCAGGGTTTTACATTAAAGGAGAGTAAAAGGCCGTGATAATCCTTATTTTCCAGGTAGGACTTCTTTTAAATTTGGGTGTTCCCTCTATTATGCAGGGATAATTCTGGATCAAAATATCATTTCATGTGCAAAAATCTTATTTACCCAAATCTAATGAGAACTTAAGACTTTTTAGTAAGGAAATTCTTCACTAAATTACAATTTGCTAAGATTTTTCTCGCATTGAGCCAGTTTCAATGAACTTTCTGGCAGAAAAAATGAGATAATATCCCAACAGTGTTGTATCCAGGATGAGCTCAGAGAGGGGAGATCCCCAATCATATTTTAAAATAGGGGGGAGTGAAAAATTTGAGCAAACAGCAAATAAACTTGTACTTTCTAATTATTTCTAAACTAGAAATTACCTTTTATATCTATGTTAACACATTTCCCTTTGCTAGAATATCTCATGGTTTATCAATACACTTAGAGATAAAAAAAAAAACAACTTTTGAAATAAACACCTTTTTGCTTGCACACTAATTCTAGTTGTCTATACATAATCGTGTGATTCCAAATGTTTTGTGAGGGTAGTTGTTCTATTATTAGTACAGCTGGTTGTAAATGGGTTTATCTTATTTGATTTCAAACACAGATCGCATAATATACCCTTTGTCTTCATAATTAAACCACGAATTAGTCTTTTTTCACGATTCCCGGAATCTGGGTTCAATGTTCGGCGGGGAAGATCCCTGGCTCATTCATCAGAGTCTGATATAGTCAGCAGGTCAGTACCCGATTTGAAAAAGCCTGTTATCGGTTTAGGTGACATAATCTTGTTCAAGAAATATGATTATCTATGCAACTATTTTAAACTAACACCTCACTCGTAATTCATAACACACTATGTTTACATGCTTGATTTTGGCGGGATATTCCTCAATAATACATACCCCTTTATCGGTGAATGGCATTATTTTATTTTCGGAAGAACAATTGGCTTTTTTCGATCTCCGTAGATTGGCCGAGAAAATGTCAATTTACAATCAGGACTACTCTCAGCCAATCGACAATCAGATTGCAAGTTACGGAAATAGCCCATTTCCAAAAGGTCATCTTACGGGGGTTACTTCCCCTAGATCAAATATATCATTCGAGAATTTCCCTGATAGAGAGTTTGTCAAATACTTGCGAGGATCTTTTTTCGGAATGGATTTTTTAGCGTTTTTTTTTTTCCCCAGCATGTTTTGTTTTTCTTCTGAAATGCACATTTGCTGTGCACTGACTTTTGCAGAGCGGGAGATTATTTCCGATTCTGCTGGAGTTGCCACCCACCAATTTTCAAAATTGCAGGACTGAAATTAAAATAAACAGCAGGATTCGCTCGATCACGGGGCTTGGATGCAACACTGCCCAATATCTTGCCCCAAAAGGATCCCTAATGATGGAGAAAATGCTGCTGAACATTTGCTTTGAACAAAAAAATTGAAGCAAATGTTAAGCAGCATTTTCTCCATGACACCTCCGATCTATTGATGCATAAGGCGTATAAAGTTTATAAATCAAAGACCCTGAAAACTTTGTTCTTAGTAGCAATGATATATACTCACCTCAATCATATTGTATAAGCCTCATTTCTTGAAACTGTACAGTCATGTTGGTACATATTTTATGGTAGTTACTGGCCTTTGGTGAGATTTGTGACCTAATGAGGTGGTCCCTGTAGACCTCCTCCCTAGTAAATGATGGTGTGGGTGAGATAAATGCATCTTAATGGCTGGAACCTGCACCAGCGGTGTTAAAAACACAAACCTGGAAGACAGAAAATAAACTCATATTTTGGAATTTGGATATTTCATTAAATTTTGCACAAAAACATTAGTGTGGGTACTCATTGGAATTGTTTTGAGACAATTCCAATGAGTAACAACAACAAAGGGTTCCAAAGAGAAATAAAGATTTTAGGCTCGCATTACATCCTCTCAGGGGTTGGAATTCCCATGCTAGACTTGTCAGACACATGCTTTTCCACTTTCGGGCAATTTTTTTTTCTAGGCTACGTCAATAGACAAATAAATACCAGAGCAAATCTTTGAATGGCATAAATAGTTCTAGGACAAAAGTCATTCTAATGTTTGTTTCAAAGGATGGAAAACATTGTTTTTAAATAAGCTGGGTTACAGCATTTTCTTCATTGGAAACAATTTTCAATATTTACCATTCCATTTTTTTTGCGGACAAGTTCATTTTTATCCTGGACAAGTGAGAAATTGACTTTTACTTCTCCCGGGACAGAGTAAACCTGTATTTCCACAGCCCTGCCTCTTATCTGTTAGTATCTGTTATCAAGTAATGCCAAAAATTGAATCATTTCCATGCTCACCTTTCTATCACATCTTTAAGTTCCTCTAAATATTGTTTTGGAGTATGAATAACACTTGAAAGCACATCGGTTTGATTCCACAAATATTTCGGATGACCAGGATTTGAACACACTTTAGCACAGGGAATGCTAATGACCGTTCCATTTTGATTGGTCTCGTTCTATACGCTCTGCCACTAAAGGGGTCCTTTAATATATTCACAGCTTCCCACAGATCTTGTCCATAAACTGGTTTTAAATCACAATGTTGTTTGTTTAACCGTGCTACATAGTCCAATTTCTCCTTACAACAGCAAGTTTCTTTTTCATGTAGAGGTTCCTGTAATGATAAATATTTGAACATGTAAATTGTTCTAAGTATCAATCCATAATATCAATTTCTTGTCCACATTGTATATTATTCAAACCCTGACATTACAGCAAAATATCAAGGATATTTTAGTACTCATTTGGTTTTGAGGCTTTCATAGTCTGATTAATTTATTAAATTTAACACAATTTATATCATATTTGCGGATCACTCAGCTGGCACACCTACCCAAGGTTTCTTGCTGTTTTTCACAGCAGTGTAGCCACAACACGACTTAAAATTAAACATTTTAGATTTTTTAAAACAAGAATTTCTAGCAATCAGGTCTGCTTACCAATTCAAAGGAGTTAGTGGATATTCAGAGCTTCAGATAAGAGGTACAGTTCCACAAGCAAGAGTGAGGTTCAAGAAACTTATCTCCTATCATTTTCATTGAAGAATTGATCTTTGATCACTCACTTGAATTTGCCAGTCTATAGTATCAGGGCTAGTGTTTGACCCTTTAACAAGGGTATTTGCCCTCAAAAATCTGCAAATATACTATTTTGACCCCTAAATTTTCTTGAATGGGTCAAAATGACCCTTCAATTTTTCAGTATTGCATTCTGATATGGCTACACAATGAAGTATAACAATAAATTGTATATATCCTTCATATCTTTATACAAGATTCATATGAAATATGAATCTCTTATAAAGATTTGAAGGAAACAAATAAAGAAGTCAATCTGCATAAACAAGAAAAAGTTACCTATTATCCCTTTGTAACCTCCTCCTCTTGTCAGCCATATATTTGACATACTGGGGTGAGGGACCAACCACAGAGACTGGCTTGGTGGATGAAGTGGTCACACAGGAGGCTGTGCCGGGGGTTGATGCTGAAAATGCAACCAAGTTGTATAAATTATTTAATTTAGCACAAGTAAGAAATACTAAAATATTCAAATAACTGAGGGCCTTTGGCCCTGGTCCGCTCACCATAGTCAAAGCACCTAAGGGTAACTTGCATTACTTTTGATTCAGATGATAAAGTAATTGAACTGTAACAAATTTATGTGTAACGGAAAATAATCTTATGGTCAGACCAGTAAGATTCCTCAGTTTTACTATTTCTGTTTGAAAATACAAGATCCAAAATGAAATTGTTATCAGTCATTGATTTTGGAATAGGACAAGATGTTGTTTAAAGAAATTGTTGACGGACGCCAGACGACAACCAAAGGACGGAAGCTGGACAAAGGGTGATTACAGTACCTCACATGAGCACTTTGTCCTCTGGTGAGCTTAAAAAAAAGTTCAAATGTTAAAATTGACCTAAAGTACTACCCTCTCCCCCTGTTGCTCCGCACCTGGTGGCCCAACAGTCATAATTGCTATTTAAATTAAGTTCTATGAGCAGATTATTCTATATCAAATGAAAAAGCTGTAGGAAATCTGGTTCAATTTTTAACAATTGTTAGATTTACCACAAAGCACTACCCCCTCCCCTTGGGTCTCTGCCCCTGGTCACAAAAAAATCATGACTATATCTATTGTGATTAATGTATATGAGCTGATGAATTTAACCAAATTAAGAGCCTGTAAGGTTCCTACTTCATCATCATCAGAAGCTTTAAAATTTCATAATTGACCCGTAATACTACCCTCTCCTCCAGTGCTCTTCACATGGTAGCCAAACATTCATGGTTATAGCTATGTAAAATAGGGTCTAAGATCTGATCATCCGTGTCAAATATTAAGGTTGTGGGGATTCTGGTTCAGAAGAAGATTATGGATTTAAAAAAAATTACAAAGTACTACCCCCTTGCCCCCCTTGGCTCTGCACACGGTGGCCCAACAGTTATGATTTTAGCTATTCCAATTATGGTCCATATGCTGATCATCCTTGCCATTTTTCAAGTCTGTAGGGCACATGGTTTTTCAGAAGAAGAAGGTTAAAGATTTAAGAATTGCTCTGAAAAGCTACCCTCCCGGGCCCTGGTGCTCTGCACCTGGTGGCCAAACATTCATGATTATAGCTATTTCAGATAGGATCTATGAGCTGATCATTCATGACAAATATAGAGGCTGTAGGGATTCTGGTTCATCAGAAAAAGACAGTTAAAGATTTCAAAATTTTCAACAAAGCACTATTTCTCCCCCCCCCCCCCCCCCCCCGGTACTCTGCACCTGGTGGCCCAACAGATATGACTTAAGCTATTATAATTCAGGTTTATGAACTGATCATCCATGCTAATTTTCAACCAGGGGTTTTCATGGATTTCAATTCTTTTAGCTATTTTGGAAGGGGTCCATCTAAGCAACATTTCTGTAAAATTTGGTGTTAATTGGCCTAGTAGTTTAGGAGGAGATGTCGTTTAAAGAAATTTTTGACACACGCTGGACGCCAGCAACAACCAATTACTGATGGACGGACGAAAGGTGATCACAATAGCTCACATGAGCACTTCCTTCTCAAGTGACCTAAAAACAATGAAAGGGCAATAACTCTAAAATTATGCAAGCAAGAGTTGTAGTTCTTGTGCATAGCACTTCTCCTCCATAAGGTCTATCCACCCACAAAGTTTCAAGTTGATAGCTATTATGCTTTAGGAGATATGCTCCAGATATAATCTAAGTACAAAAAATATGAAAGGCAAATAACTCCAAAAGTATGCAAGCAAGAGTTGTAGTTCTTGAGCATATCGCTTCTCCTCCATGAGATCTATCCACCCACAAAGTTTCAAGTTGATAGCTATTATGCTTTAGGAGATATGCTCCAGACACAATCTTAGTACCAACAAGAGGACCAAGATGGTCCTAGATCGCTCACCTGAGTCTCTATGACCCCTGGGACATCACATTAATTAGATAGGCAGATGTCAAAAAGAAGATAATTGCCTTAGATCATAACCATAGAACATTTTCAGCAAAGAGCAAGACAGATATGCCTTTTTGCTCTTTGATTCTATGTAAAAAGGGATGCTCATGGGTGGACCCAAAAAGTGACCCCAGGGTCTTGATATGATCAAACTTGGAAGAGGTCCATAAGATGATGCTACATCCTAAATATGAAAGCTGTCTGCCTTCTGGTTTCAGAGAAGAAGTTTTTTGAAGGTTTTCCCATTTTCACCCATCGTGCTCAGATGAGCTGAAAGGGATGTGCCAAATATGACCCAAGGGTCTTGATATGAACAAACTTGGTAGGGGCCCACAAGATGATGCTACATACCAACTAGAAAGCCATGAATGGCTTGAGTCGCTCCACAGGCTTGAAATTCTTGTAAAAGCAAATAAATGTTTTGACTAGATTTTTAGATATTTGGGGTTCTACTGATGTTGAAAATGATTTTCAAAGTTTCAACTATTTAACAGATAGAGAAATGACCTCTGCTATTAAAAGACATATTTTTCATCAAATCAAAATAAATTTTGACTGCATGATAATGGGTCACCCAAAGATCATACGAAAAATGTTTGATTGATATCCATCATTCACATTCTGAGAAAATGTTTTTCATAGTTTCCACTATTTAACATATTGAGAATTGACCTCCACCCATGAAATGTATATTTTTCATCCAATCAAAATAATTTTTGGTACACTGATAAAGGGTCACCCAAAGATCATTCCAGTGAAATTTAAATGATATCCAAAAATCAAATTCTGAGAAAATGATTTTCAAAGTTTCCACTATATAACATATAGAGAAATGACCTCTGCCCATAAAATGCATATTTTTCATCCAATCAAAATATTTTTTGGTAAATTGATAAAGTGTTACTCAAGGATCTTTCCAGTGAAATTTGATATCCATCAGCTACATTCTGAGAAAATGATTTTCAAAGTTTCCACTAAATAACTTATAGAGAAATGACCTCTGCCCATAAAATGCATATTTTTCATCCAATCACAATGATTTTTTGTAAACTGATAAAGGGTCACTCAAGGATCATTCAAGTGAAATTTGGTTGATATCCATCAGTTAGATTAAGAGAAAATGATTTTCAAAGTTTCCACTATATAACATATAGAGAAATGACCTCCGACTGATAAAGGGTCACCCAAGGATTATTCATGTAAAATTTAATTGGTATCCATTGATTAGAATCTGAGAAAACTCACTTTTTACCATATTTGGAAATAAGCCACGCCCATTAAATCCATGTTTTTCATTGGATCAAAATTTCTTGAACAACTTTGAAAGAGGGTCACCCAAGGATCATTCCTGTGAAGTTTGGTTGAAATCCATCCAGTAGTTTCTGAGGAGAAGATTTTTAAAGAAAAGTTTACGACTGGACGCACGCACGCACGCACGCACGGACGGACGCACGACGGACACAACGCCATGACAATAGCCCCAGTGGCTTTCAGCCAGTGGAGCTAAAAATGAAAGCAGTGTGCCCTCTGGTTTCGATTAAAGAAGATTTTAAAAGATTTTTGCTCTTTGATTCTATGTAAAAAGGGTTGCGCCCAGGTGGAGCCCAAATATGATCCTAGGGTCTTGATATGAACAAACTTGGTAGAGGTCCACTAGATGATGCTACATACCAAATATGAAAGCTGTCTGCCTTCTGGTTTCATAGAAGAAGATTTTTGAAGACTTTCATTTTTTTACCCTTCGTGCTCATAAGAGATCAAGGGATGCACCCGTGCAAAGCCCAAATATGACCCAAGGGTCTTAATATGAACAACCTTTGTAGAGACTCACTAGGTGATACTACACAACAAATATTAAAGCTGTCTGCCATCTGGTTGCAGAGAAGAAGATTTTTAAAGATTTTCGCTCTTTGATTCTATGTAAAAAGGGTTGGGCCTGGGCAAAGCCCAAACATGACCCCAGGGTCTTGATATGAACAAACTTGGTAGAGGTCCACTAGATGATGCTACATACCAAATTTGAAAGCTGTCTGCCTTCTGGTTTCAGAGAAGAAGATTTTTAAAGATTTTCATATTTTCACCCTTTTTGTTAAGGGTAAAGGAAAAGTTAAGGGTGGATTTCATTTATTTGAACAACTTTGGTAGAGCTTGACCCAAGGAACATCCCTGCCAAGTTTCATCAAGATTGGCCCACTGGTTTAGGAGGAGAAGATGTTTAAAGAAATTGTGGACGACGCACGACGGACGATGCACGACTGACATTCTACGATCCCAATAGCTCACCTTGAGCACTTCGTGCTCAGGTGAGCTAAAAATAACAAAGGGCAATAACGCCAAAATTATGCAATCAAGAGTTGTAGTTCTTGTGCACTGCACTTCTCCTTCATAAGATCTATCCACCCATAAAGTTTCAAGTTGATAGCTATTACACTTTAGCAGATTATGCTCCGTGGTCAGATTGCAAGGACTCAAATAAGGTGTTATCTTATACAGCTAACATAAAGGTAACAAACATTAAACCCTCTTTTTGCATGACATATTTTTAGACACAAATTTCAAATAGTTTTTGGTAAAGGGCATCTGATTTGCTACTCAAATGTGAAATTTCATCAAATTCTGAACATAAGACTAGGAGATGTGAAAGAATAACTGTATTTTACACGCTAAGGTAAAAGTAACAAACATTTAGCCCACTTTTTCCATCATATATTTTTTTTTTACGTAAATTTCAAATTGTTTACAGTAAAGGGCATCTGATTTGCTACTCAAATATGAAATTTCATTTAATTCTGACCATTAGACAAGGAGAAATTTGAGAAAAACTGTTTTTACCCTAGGTTCCCATTTCCTGTGACGAGGCCTCAAATCTAAAAACCGTCACAGAAACACTATATCGTAGGAAGTTCACATGGTAGGTTTCATTAGATTTGGCCCAAGGGCTATGGAAAAATCGTTTGGGATAGACGGATGGAATTATGGACAGACAGACCAAGCGGGGGCTATATGCTCTCCCTTCGGGGAGCATAAAAATACAAACCAACAAAGAGTTATTGTTATAAGGTTCAGTTCAGTTCATTCAATTCAAAACTGTAAGAGGGGTTGCTCACAAAAGTAATATTGTGAATTTCGATCAGTTCAAGGGCAGACAATTCAAGAATGACTGGAGCAACTTGAATTTCTTATGCACAACTAAGCATCAAAGCATAATTGTGTCAAGTCCTATTCACAAACAGGCATTGTAGAGATACATTGTGGCAAGATTCAGTTCAATCCAATAGCAACTTAAGGAGTTATGCAAAAACATAGTACTTTAGGTGTATTTTATTAAGGGCAGATGATTCAGGAACAACCTAATCTGTAAAAACCTTTTGTTCTAATGCTTATCTAGCCACTACGCTGAGTCAATATGGTGATTTTCAGTTCATTGATATTAAAACTGCATGAGAAGTAGTGCTCACAAGAAATATGAGCCTGTGCGTGACATTTCCAACAAGTTGAAATATTCGTGAGATGCAAACATTGAGTAGTGTTGACAGCCACATACAGTAAATATAAAGTTACCTGATGGACTACAGATACTTGAGACCTTATTTATCTACACAACTTGTAGTTAAGGCTCTGGTCAGACTGTGCGGATGCACATGCTGGTCAGAGTCTTTACTTTGCGCATAATTGAAATTGTTGGAAATCTCATGCACAGGCTCATATAGTGATTTTCTATAAATACAATGGTAGATAATTTAAGAATTATTGAAGCAATTTCACTTTCACATGTTCAAATAAAAATCATAGAGAGCAATTAAGGCAAGTTTCATCTCATTTCCAATGATAATTCAGGAAAAGTTGTGTACACAAAAGTTATAGTTTGATAGATTCAAGGGCAGATAATTCATGATTAATATCAAGATTCTAATTTAACCCTATGCTGTTTAATCCCTAATTTTTACGTGCCTGTGATTTTATGATTGAGAAAACATTGTGAAAAAAGAAGAAATTGCTTCTGACAAGCAATTTCTTCTTTTTCCACACTATTTTCTACCCTACTGAATGGTTATTTTTCTAATTAAATCCACTTTAAATTTTCGTCTGCAAAACCTTTGAATTTGGGCAGGTCCGAAATTTTGTAAAACAGGAAAGGGTTAAAAGGTCTTTTGCATAACTAGACATCAAAGAGTAATTGTGGCAAGTTTAAGCTCATTCCCACCAATAGGAGGTGCACACACATAGACATAGACATTCTTCTGCTATTTTGCCTCTCACTTGAATAAAAGCTAACCTTTATACTGTTCAAGACATATACTATTGTAAGTAAAGGCTTTGGCAGACAATATAGACTTAGCACAGCCTGCACAGACATACAGTTTGTCATCTAAGCCCAAACCCTACTCTCTACATGATGATAGACATGGTAAAATCTCTGACAAGACTTTTTGAAACTTCCAAAATAAAATTTGCAATTTATTCAAAACAAAATTTCATGATGGCCATTAAAGATCTCTCACCACTTCACATCTACATGTCTGAAAAGACACAACACAGCTCTGGTTATTATACATGCATTGCAATTGAGTTTCAGATTGTTACTTTAACCCTTGTCATGCTTAAGCAGGAGCTATAGACAAACATCAGCCTGCACTTATGTGCAGTCTGATGTTAGTCTACACCACCTGTTTTTCACGTTCAAACCAGAATTGTCAATAGATTTAGTTTTACAAATAAAAATTGACCTACAGTCGGGAGCTATCAGTGCTTTTTCCCCTTTGGTTTTGACAAAAAAATTTTAGCCAAAATTTATTCAGCATGACAAGAGTTAAATATTCAGGAAAAAGAATGACATGAAAACAGTGATGTGGGCAAATTGATATTATCATCGAAAACTCTTGGAAAACAGAAAATGAGCCAGTGTGTGACATTTCCAGGAAATTGAAATGTTTGTGCAGTGCAAACACTGAGTAGTGTTGACAGCCACATACTGTAAATATAAAGTTACCTGATGGTCTACAGATACTTTGAGACCTTACCTATCTACTAAAAGCATTGTGAATACTCTGGTCAGACTGTGCGGATGCACAGGCTTGTCAGAGTCTTTGCTTTGTGATTCAAATATCACCAGCATGGTTATGAAGTGTTCAGGAAGCATTATTCATTGTTTATAGGGAAAAATATGAAAGATATAACAAAGGCTGTCATAGTCTTAACATGAAAGACAAAAATAAAATTATTACATTATATAAGACCTTTTTTCATTGTCAAGACCATTTATTGAGAAAAACTTAGTCTTTGTGTACCTTTGAATGCATAAGAAATACCTTTCCAAAAGGAGCCCTCTCAAATTTATAATTTACAAAATACTACCATAATCAGTAGACTTCACCAAGATCAACTTTCAAGGAAATTATACTTGAGAATCTCTTCACTGGCCTTTTGCTAGATTAAACAGCATACAGACATATTCATTATTCAATCGGGCTGTTTATCTTTGCATGTATCAAAGAATTATTTCTCAGGCAAATTTGGAGAATTTAAGGTAGTAGACCCGTAATAGTTATGCAACATTTTGGACCTCATGAACTTTCACAATGTTGACCAAGGTTTCCTAATGAAAATCATTAGGAAACCTTGGTTAACACTGTTAAAGTTCATTACCTCCGAAATATTGCAAAACTATTACGGTCCACTACCTTAAACCAAATTTTTATCTTGAGTAAGAAGCAGTACAACTTTGTCATTAAGATACTTAAAATGCCTATACAGTATGTTCACAGAAACTGTCCTCTCTATGGCATAACCATTTTCATTAAGTCAGAGAAAGGTTAAGCTAAAATTTTGCCCAGCATAGGGGTTAAAGGAAATTTTCAATCATATCTATGACCTTATGACAAAATTGTCAAATTATTAAGTTCAATGGCATATTTTCTTCATGATCGTGATAATGACATTTTCAGGTTTGAAAAGGATTATAATAAAGTTGTAAAGAAATTGTCATTTAGACTACTTTTGTTTTTATATTGATAAGAATACTTGTCAGTCCATGCAAATTGTTTCAACTTTTTGTGCTTTATGAAGAGGTAAATCTCAATATGACTGCCCTCAATGAAAATGTTGATCTGCAGAGTTTAAAAAGAGCCAAAAAGATTTGATAAATTTAACCCAGTAAGAAAGTATTGAGAAAGGATTGCTGAGAAACTTTTATATCAACACACTGTTGACAGTGAAAAACAGACAAGGAAAATTCGGAATTGTAAGGAAATATTAGGGCTTTTTTAGGAATTTGCCTCGTTTTCTTCATTTTTTCAGGAATTTTAGCCAAACTGAGAAAAATAGGATTTTTTAGGAATTTTTGACAGCCTGTAAAAAGGAAAAGGTCTTTTATAAGATAGGTATGGCTTGATGGATCTTTAACAATGAAACACTTCTATTATAGCATGGGAAAATAACAATCAATTTTGTGTACTTAAGCCCTGCAACCCATATACAAGCAATTAAATATTTTGCTAGGTGTATATTCACCGAAGGATTGTTATCCTGCAAAGCGTGGTTGAAATTGATCCAATGGTTTTGGAGCAGAAGTTTTTAAAGTGAAAATAAGCCTGAACTTACCATGCCAATATTTAGAGGACAATCCAAGTATCTTGAACAAATTTAGAAAATTGACGCCCAAGGACCATTCATGCAAGTTCCATTGAAGTCAGGCCAATGATTTGAGAGGATAAGATTTTTAAAAATTCATGTAGTGAAAATTAACCTCACCCTGCCACTCCCATATTTGGGGGTCAATCCAAATTTCTTGAACAACTTTAGCAAAAAGTCAACCAAGGATCATTCATGCCAAGTTTCATTGATATTGGGCAAATGGTTAGGGAGTAGAATATTTATATATTGAAAAAAAAGCCCTGCCCTGCCACACCCATATTTGGGGGTCATTCCAAATTTCTTAAACAACTTAAGAAGAGGGTCATCAAAGGAGCATCCATGCCAAGTTTCTTGAAGTTCAGCCAATGGTTTGGGAGGATATTATTTTTAAAAATTTATGAAGCGAAAAAAGCCCTGCCCTGCCACACCCATATTTGGGGTCAATCCAAATTTCTTAACTTAAGGATGCTAGTGCATGGCAGGCCATTTTTTCTACTCTATGATTTTTTTTTATTTTCACATATGTTGGAGATTAACATCAGGTACTTGAAATATCAAAATTTCAAGGTACCTTTCTAGGCTTTTTTTCACTCCAGAATTAACTGCCCTTGAATGATGTGGGCACACTTTGCAAAACATACCTATCTTTAATTTATGGTCTGTGGATTATTGCTTTTATGCTTATTTTTCATTTGGTTATTTTTGGGACATTCACTGAATGTTTCTGTACATGATTAAATAAAACAATATTTATTTTCACTTATTGAATTTGAAAAAAGAATACATTATGGGAAAAATAGATGTTTCAAACCCAATTTTTAGGTAACATTTTCATATTTTTTTTAAAAATGGCTCTATGATTTTTTTTTTCTTTTTTGATATGCTTCAGGTCTCCTTAAAATCTACATTTTATGTAAAAATCAGCATGCCTTTCCAGGCAAATAAGAGAGATTATCTGATTTGAACTGAAGCCAGGAATATTTTAAAAATTCAGTCTCAAAAACAGGGCTGTTTAAACACATTTAATGAATGCATATTAACAATTTTGAAGAAATTACACTAGTTGATATCGGTTTTATAAATCAATAAAAGAATTTTATCGTGAAATCCTATGAAATGGTTACCTTGTCATATTAAATCTTACCCCACCCATTAAGGAATAGTGGCTAATCTAAATTGAAATATGTTCAAGGGTATTATAGTTACTATGTGTCAAATTAACCCACTATGAATATAAATTCGTGGTCAAAATACATAGATCTTTTTAACTTTCATTATCATATGTGAAAACTGTTTTCCTTTGGCTATGTGGTACACATTTATCAGTATTTTTCCTAACATTATCAAAATTCTTCATAACGCCCCTAAAAACACATACAAATCAAGAATTATTATGTTTTTAGAATTTTGATTTATAAGAAAATAGAGGGGTTTGCTCTCTAAACTGTAAGTTTTAACAAAAAGTCGATATTGTGTACTGTTTTCGCTTCAAGTAGGAGCCATGCGTTCAACATTTTCATCTGCATATTTCAGACACCCAAAAAGATTTTAAACCAGTCTACATCAAACATCTAGTCGATTAAGATTTCATGAGGCATGACCTTGAGACTGGAAACTTGGCATGTTTGTTACGATTTTTACAAAAAGACAGGTTTGTTCACATATTTCAAGTGGTAGATTTAGTTTAAAAGAGAAAATTAAAAATACATGTGTTCATGTCAGTAGTGTCATTATGATTTATTTCTTAGATTCCAAGCGACAGACCACAAGTCATGATGGGCTTAGACAAAGAATTTTCTGAATGCATGATTTTTGACGGATTTACAAGATTAGAATTTATTCATACTTTTAAAGCAATCAGGGACGCTCAAGATAAATGAAGGATCTGGTTACTTAAAGAATGCTTTTAGACCATTGGAAATTTCAAATGGCGACATGCGGTTTTATATCCACAGACTGAAGATTTTCCGAGCAGTGGTTGCAAACAATGAGAGGACTGGTATTGACCTATTGGCCTTTTGAATTTGATCTAGACAACTATCAGGCTAAACCTACTTTGACATTAACCTCACTGAGAGCAAGTTTTGCACAGGCATGCCACAATGTAGTTTAACTGCTTTTCTAATTGATCAGGGAAAGTCAACCAGAATTGAATCAGTGACAGTATGGTCCTCTAGATATGATCTCCATGTGTTATGGAATGGACATTCCCCCCCCCCCCCCTTATTTACTATTGGAAAATTGTTTAAAAGACATTGAAATTTTTTCCTGAAGATGACAGTACAGGGACATGACTTGCAAGAAATGTGCTAGTATACTCAAAACTTGTTATTCAATTTAATTGGATTTTGCTCTGTCAAGACTTGCTTCACAGATCTATCACAGCAAAAGAAGACAAGACCAACTGTCCAACAAAACCAAGCAACATACACATTATTAGTTTTATGGTTTCTTATCACGGTATATGACAATTTGTTCCAGGCTTGAACAAAAAGAAACACCCGAGCCTGGTGTTCTTTGGCCTACCAGCTAATTTCAATAGTCTGTTGATTTGGCAGAAGGCCCATCAAAATCTTACATTATGTAAATGAATTGGCCATTTGGTCCAAAAACATCCCTGGGTATCCATTGCTGGTTGCTTCAGCTGTGACAATTTCAGAAGGATTGTTAAAAGCGGCATAAAAACACAAAACAAACTTTTATAAAGACACACTCTAGTAACAGGTTCACTTGGGGCTCGTATTTGACCCTTAAACTCGGGTTTTAACACCCCCCCCCCCATCTAATATCTTACTTTGACCCTTAGAAATTTCTCTCAAGGAGGTCTTTGTGACCTTGAGAGAATTCTTTAAGGGTCAAAACTTTTTAAGATGCATCATGTATACTATCTTACAAATCAGTTTCTTACTTTATTTCTTCAAAATAAAATTTAAAATGGCTCTTCCACTGATTAAATTCATACTCATTATTGGCTCCTTTTTGTCCCCTTTATAATCTGTTTTGATCCCAAGAGTTAAATGGTTAAGAGGTCATCAACTGCATGGGACAAGAACTTTCTGTAGGTACCAAGTATATATATTTGCATTTTCCTAAGAAATAATAAACAGTGGAGCATTGGCATGCATGGTTTTGGAAGTTATTCTATACATTTGCTGAGAGATTGTGTATAGCCTTTATAGAAAGAATAGGTTTATTTGTGTAAATACGAAGTTTCTAAAGTGCTGATTTTACAGGGCCAATTTCTAATAATCATTTACATTGTCTTTTAATGTATTAAGGGTTTATTTTCATACCTCCATGAAATGATAAAAACTACTCATCATTTCTTACAGTTTGATATAATGGTGCAAATCATCAAATTAAATATTTATTCATAGTGAAACAGATTTCTTATTAAATGGGACTTCTTTGAACAGAAGCTTACAAAACAGCTGCACAATTGAAAAATTGTTTTTATTGAGGAATAAAAACATTTTCAGCAAATCAATGTGCACAGATTTAGATGGACACAACAAAAATTCATCTATTCCAAGTTGAAGAAAAATTTTTTTTGCACAAGTTTCATTGACTGTTTTTAGCTCATGTTGAGCTATTGTGATATACCTGTGCCCATCTTCTGTTGAAACTAGAGCTTGTCACTGAATGTGACTAAATACCCCCGCAAGTGCTTTCAGAGAATGAGATACTTTGACAAAAGAGGCAAAAAATGCTTCAAATATAAAGATAACTCTTGGATTTGAGACCTCTAAATTGCGTCTTGCAAAACTTAAACATGTGATAAATGTTTTCAAGCTATTGAAGGAAAACTGAAGGAGGAGTTTGTACCATAAAATTACTAGTATATGTGAACGAAAAAGAAAAAAATGTAGTAAGTGTAAGGGCAGGAAATTCTTAAACCAGGAGGAGTTGGGACCTCCTAATTGTGTCTTGCAATACTTCATATGTGGTAAATGTTTGTATAAATTTCAAAGGTATTACATGCAAACTGATTAAAGGAAAACTGATGGAGATATTTGGGAAACAAAATTACAAGTATATGTGTTCAAAAACAAAAATTGTCTTAAGTTCAAGGGGAGATAATTCATAAACCTGTAGGAGTTGACACTTGAAATTTGTGTCTTGCAAAACTTCAACATGTGATAAATGTTTGTATACTGTTTCATTACTATCAAATGAAAATTGCAGGATGAGATTGTGACACAAAATTATTAGTACATGGTAACAAATAGGAAACAAGATGTGTTTGTGAAACACGAATGCCCCCATAACAGCATTTTTTTTCAAAGTTTGACCTTGACAGATGACCTTGACCTTGTCACATGACCTTGACTTTGGTACCAGTGGATGCAGATCATTGAGATCTATCATCATGCCAAATATTAGCTTTGTATCTTGAATAGGCTTGAAGATATTGGCAAGGTTAAGTTTTGGGATGTTTGACCTTGACAGATGACCTTGACCTTGTCACATGACCTTGACTTTGGTACCCGCGGATGCAGATCATTGAGATCTATCATCATGCCAAATATTAGCTTTGTATCTTGAATAGGCTTGAAGATATTGGCAAGGTTAAGTTTTCGGGTTAAGTTTTCGGACGTTTGACCTTGACAGATGACCTTGTCACATGACCTTGACTTTGGTACCAGCGGATGCGGATCATTGAGATCTATCATAATGCCAAATATTAGCTTTGTATCTTGAATAGGCTTGAAGATATTGGCAAGGTTAAGTTTTCGGACAGACGGACGGACAGACAGACAGACAGACGGACACGAGTAAAACAATATGCCCCCGATCTATCGATGCGGGGGCATAAAAATGTCATAGTTCAAGGGGAGATAACACATGAACCTGAGGAAGTTGAGACTTGAAATTTGTGTCTTGCAAAACTTCAACATGTGATAAATGTTTGTATAATGTTTCATAACTATTGAATGAAAATTGAAGGAGGAGTTTGCGACACAAAATTATAAGTACATTGTAACAAATAGGAAAAAATGTCTTAAGTTCAAGGGGAGATAATTCATGAACCTGAGGGAGTTGACACTTGAAATTAGCGTCTTGCAAAACTTCAACTTGTGATCAATAATTGAATAATGTTTAATTACAATTGAATGAAAATTGAAGGAGGAGTTTGCGACACAAATGATAAGTATATGGTAACAAATAGGAAAAATTGTCTAAGTTCAAGGGGAAATAATTCATGAATCGGGGGAATTGAGACTTGAAATTTGCGTCTTGCAAAACTTCAACATGTGATGAATACTTGTATAATGTTTCATAATTTTTGAATGAAAATTGAAGGAGGAGTTTGCGACACAAAATTATAAGTACATGGTAACAAAAAGGAAAAAAATGTCAAGTTCAAGGGGAGATAATTCATGAACCTGAGAGAGTTGACACTTGAAATTTGCATCTTGCAAAACTTCAACTTGTGATCAATAATTGAATAATGTATCATTACAATTGAATAAAAATTGAAGGAGGAGTTTGTGACACAAAATGATAAGTACATGGTAACAAATAGGAAAAAATGTCTAAGTTCAAGGGGAGATAATTCATGAACCAGGGGAAGTTGGGACCTAAAAATTGTGTCTTGCAAAACTTTAACATGTGATAGATGTTTCTATAAAGTTTCAAAGCTTTTGAAGCAAAACTGAAGGAGGAGTTCGGGACACAAATTTACTACTATATGTGTCCACAGACGGACGGACAGACGGACAGACGCACGGACGGACAGACAGACAGGCTGATTCCAGTATACCCCCGAAAACATTCGTTTTGCGGGGGTATAATAAGCCTGCCATGTGTTCTGTGTTGACATCTTATGAACACTCTAGGTTTCACATTTTAGCTAGAAAGTCTTCAAATTTAGAATGTTTATGAAACTTTCTCAGAATGATTGTCTACTTGATCCCTTACTTCAATGCTAAATTGAGTCATGTCAGGTCATAAACTAAATCTAAGGATCATTTCGATGGCTCAGCACGAAACAGTTGTAACTGCCTTTAAACATATAGGCAGTTACAACTGTTTTGTGCTAAGCCATCGAATTGTTATGAGGTATCTTCAAGCCTATTCAAGGTACAAGCCTTGTATGACAATAGATCTTAAAGATGTGCATCTGCTGATCCTGAAGTCAAGGACAGCTAACAAGGTCTGTGCATACATCAGCAGCGTGTCCGTCAAATTTTAATTTGGAAATCTTCTTAAAAACACTGTGTTGATTTTCAACCACATTTTGCATTAATGGTCCATGTGCAAGATTAAATATACAAGTGACATGTATGCATTGTATGTGACCCATCACACAAATAGGGACCATCTGGGAACTTCGTAAAATAAATATTTGATAATGAGATTGGTTCTAGAACAGGCCAACCAGAGGTCGCATTTTGAAAATTCTTTAGCTGAAAGACAGCTTGATCATTCCCAGTTTTAGAAAATAAGCAAGGTGCAAAAAGTTTTGACCCTAGCCATTTTGCACAATCCACACAGTCTGACAAGGGTCGACACTTTGTACATTTCCCAGATAGTCCCTTTTTGCGTGACAGGTCACTCATATAAATAAACATCCTTTTAAACTGGATTAACTTGAAAAGTTAGCAGTTAACTGAAGTCAAATATCAATGAAATGATATTTATTTTATTTAAAATAACATACCTGTTGTATATTGAAATTGTTGATATTAATGTGTAAAAACAATACATACATGTGCAAAGAATGTACAAAGATTGTTATGCTCCAAGAAAATGATTGCTTAAGAACTTACTTAATAATTAATAAATGGCTTTTTTATTCCTCATGGCTGCCATCATAGAGTAGTGGTAGCGGTCAGACTATCATTCAAATGGTCCCTGGTTTGATACCTTAGGCACCCATCCTTGCAAACTTTGTCTCCCACTGATGGGTTGAAAAAGTAAACCTATGATGGCAGCCCATAGGCTAAGTAATGATGTAATGGGAGTTTAAGTGTGATGTATACCAGGAATCAATTCTTATGTGCTACATTAATTTAAGTTAAGACTGCATGCCATGTTTGCCTAAAATTGGCATCATGGTGAAAATTAACAAGAGGCCCAAGAGGGCCTGTATCGCTCCACTGGCTTAAAATCTCAAGATTTGAAAGAGAGATATTGCAAATAGAAGGTAATGAAAGTGAACAACATTCAGAAGGAATTCAGACTTTTTCTAGGTTGAAACTGACTTATGAAGGAATGAACTTAATAAACTTATATGTAAAATTACAAGAAAGAAAACTATTTAGATGTAGATTGAAACAAGAGGACCAGAATGGCCCTAAACCGCTCACCTGATTTATTAACCAGTGGATCTCATCCAATCCAAATTTCTTGAACATCTTAAGATGAGGGTCACCCAAGGAACATTCTGGTAAAGTTTCATTAGAATTTGCCTACTGGTTCAGGAGGAGATGTCATTCAAAAATTTCGGGGTCAAAATACCCCCCCCCCTGCAACGCCCATATTTGGGGGTCAATCCAAATTTCTTGAACAACTTTAGATGAGGGTCACCTAAGGAACATTCTGGTAAAGTTTCATTGAAATTGGCCCAATGGTTTGTGAGGAGATGAGGTTCAAAGATTTCGGGTTCAAAATAAGCCCCGCCCTGCCACGCCCATATTTGGGGGTCAATCCAAATTTCTTGAACATCTTTAGAAGAGGGTCACCCAAGGAACATTCTGGTAAAGTTTCATTGAAATTCGCCCAATGGTTTGGGAGGAGATGTCGTTCAAAGATTTCGGGGTCAAAATAAGCCCCGCCCCTGCCATGCCCATATTTGGGGGTCAATCCAAATTTCTTGAACAACTTTAGAAGAGGGTCAACCAAGGAAAATTCTGGTAAAGTTTCATTGAAATTGGCCCAATGGTTTGTGAGGAGATGTCATTCAAAGATTTCGGGGTCAAAATAAGCCCCGCACTGCCACGCCCATATTTGGGGGTCAATCCAAATTTCTTGAACAACTTTAGAAGAGGGTCACCCAAGGAACATTCTGGTAAAGTTTCATTTAAATTGGCCCAATGGTTTGGGAGGAGATGTCATTCAAAGATTTCAGGGTCAAAATAAGCCCCGCCCTGCCACGCCCAAATTTGGGGTTCAATCCAAATTTCTTGAACAACTTTAGAAGAGGGTCACCCAAGGAAAATTCTGGTAAAGTTTCATTGAAATTGGCCCAATGGTTTGGGAGGAGATGTCGTTCAAAGATTTCCGGGTCAAAATAAGCCCCGCCCTGCCACGCCCATATTTGGGGGTCAATCCAAATTTTTTGAACAATTTTAAAAGAGGGTCACCCAAGGAACTTTCTGGCCAAGTTTCGTCAAAATCCACCCATTGGTTTAGGAGGAGAAGATGTTTAAAGAAAAGTTTATGCACGCACGCACGCACGACGGACACCTCGCCATGACAAAAGTTCGCTGGCCTTCGGCCAGTGGAGCTAAAAATTGAGGTGAAACAGTAAAGACACGATCATTGGCACTTTAACAAATTATTTACCAATAAAAATTTCACTCTATATGCTATATAGATGAGTATTTACACAAGTATGAGTACTAATAGTAGAAAAATATTGGTTTACAATAAGGACATATATTATGAAATACCCTGTAGAAACAAACTGAATTCTAATCTTCATGTTTTTCAAAATATTTTCAAAAACTCATAGAAATTCTATTCCTAAAGCCATAATCAGATAAAACTGTTTTGATTCCAGACAACATGTCTCTGTCATAGGCTAGCTTCAGATGTTTCAAGTTTAAACCCACAGATGAAAGTTTTCTAGCTATTGCATTTCGAGGGCTCAGCGCAATACTATTGTAACTACATTTTTGTAAATTTTACAGGAGAAGGAAAAAACATAACAGCCTTTTCAATCAATTATTTATTGATCTTATTTTTTCACAAAGAATGAGTAACAACACAAGTTTTATATTTAATGTAATTATTTGAATGAAAAATTTGAAATGATGCTTTTATTGAATTTTTTCTACTTACAATAGTTTTGCACCACAAATTTTCCACTTTTGATGAAATATTCTATTGCAAAACTATTGTAACTTGACTTACAATAGTTTTGCACCACAATTTTCTCACTTTTGAAGAAATATTCTATTGTGAAACTATTGTAACCTAACTTACAATATTTTTTGTGATATTTTATCTGCCCAACCCTATTTATTTAAGGTTTTCAATACTGTTGTATCTCAGAATAAAATAGAAATAAATATGACAAAATTCAGTATCTAATGCTAACCTTGGAAATAGGAGTCTTTCATTCTGATTTCCTAAAATCATAGGAGAGACACAATATAGACAAACAATTGGTCTGTTTTTACACAACAATTTATTCATTTTAGTAAACAATAGTACTGCTAATGAGGTTGGCAGACTATAAGCTTCATGGCCTGAGGTTATGAAACTTTTCTCATTCTCAACTGAGAAGTTTTTCACACTTAGATTTTTAATACCTTTAAGAGTTTAAAGATAATATTAAGAAGTTATTTAAAATAATTAATCAATATTACCATATCTTTTATTTTCAATTATTAATTACAGTACTTTTACAGAATTACAGCTTTAATCTAAATTTGAATTTTGAGAAAATTCTGAATTGCAAATGAGAAAAGTTTTTAATAACCTCAGGCCCTTGATGCTTAATAGTAGAAAAAAACACACACAAAAAAACTTTGTTTGGTTTTTAGAAACTATTTTCTATGTTCAAAATAGTTCAAATAAATGTCTGTAGTTATTACAAAGATAAATCAATTTTTTTCTTTCTGATACTCCAGACAGTGCTACAAAACTATTAAAATACATATTGATTACTAAAAAAGAGGAATGCTAGATTCTTCTATTTTATCTTGTAGCAATGAAATATCATTGCAAACAGATTGGACTTTGAAAGAAATTTGATAAACTATATTGTGTATTAGAAATCAGTCAATACTTTCAAAAAGTTTTTAGTATAAAATTGTTGTAGGGTAATAATAACTTTTACAATCAGCAAAAGCCAACATATTTACTCTTAATTTCTTGTGTGAATACTATATTGTCCAACAAAATTCAATAAAATATTTTTTAAAGAGACATTCTTATGAGTTTGAACATCATAGAAGTTGCAAAAATTCAAATAATTGTAATGGAATAAAAAATATCTTTTACATAGGTCACAAAAAAGTATTAAAACTATTTGACTTGTGATTCTATTATTAGGGGTTGCTTGATACCATTTTACAGAGTTATCAAAATATGCTTATTTAACATAAATGTTATGAAAATGCTTTGTAAGGTCTTTTAAAACACAGTATCAACTTGTACAGACAAAATTGCCCTGGTAAGGTTTTTTTTCTTAACCATTCAATGTAGAGTTATATCTCTCAATTTTATAACTTTTTTTCATAGCCATTCAATATAGAGATATATCCCACAATTGATCACCCTATTGTAACCTTTCAAATACAGTCAATCCTGCTGGAGCGACCACGTCTATTAAGCGACCATTTTTATTAAACGACCATTTTCAAAATGCCCTTCTTTAAATCACAATATCTTAAAAAAGTAGTAGAGGGTTTACAAATTATCAAAATTGAATCATATTTTGCTAAAACTAACCAGAATCGTCTCAATGAGACGATTCTATTGAGTTTCAGCAATATAGGATTAATGAGAGTTTTGGAATAATGTGAATATTAAATCAAAAGGTATGTTTCTATTTTGAAAACGACTGTGTATTGAGCGGCCATTTCCTTTAACGACCGCTTTTTGATGGACCCGTTAGTGGTCGCTGAAAACAAGTTCTACTGTACATCAAATTTTCTAGAACAGCAGATATAACTTTTATTTGACTCTTCTAGATTTACTCTTTTTTTCTGACAAAACAGACAAATTTACAAGACTATTAAAGGAGAACTTTTTCCACAAAGACCTATAACAAATAAAACTTGCTAAGTAAGAATAAAACTCATCATTTTACATGTAATAGGTAAAAGTGCTTAATAATGATTGGTATATATATTTGTAAACACCTTGTACAAATTTATTGAAATTTATACATAGAATGCATATACATATGATTATTTTCATATTCCTGTTTCATGGGGAAGGGATAGGTAAAATGGATGGTGAATTCTAGGTATTAAATCACTATCACACATATGTAAAAGGTCACGATACTTATCCTGAGATATCGAAGGCCTTTCTGTATTTAGCAAGGAAAGATTAAATTCATTTGGGTTAGGCACATCATAGGACCTATTCCGTCTTTGGATTAGATTTAAAAATTGAAGCTGGCCCCCAAATTCATACTGAAAAGTTATAAGGTTTGGTTTTTCATTTGTTATATTAAATGTCCTTATCTTGGACCAATATACCTTTTCCCTTTCTAAATCCAAATCAAAGTTTTTAAGATGGCCTGCAACTTCCTTGAAGTCAAAAAAATTTGTGGTATCCATTTCTATCACAGTGGAAGGGTTTTTCAATCTTGCTGTCCTGGCTACAGTTGCCCATTGGGCTGTTGTGTATACAGAAATATACTTACTTGCTCTCTCAATTGCGGCATGTACAGAATCACATTCATTTTGCGTGTGGCCTTTCTCTAAATATTTGTGCTCAATGGACTTCAGGCTAAATTTCTGTACTGCATACCAAATCATAGTGGCATAGAACTTGTTTTTATTTTGAGGCCAGCAGTTATCCGAGTAAAAAATAAATTTCTTTTTACCATTTTTGGCCATAGTTTCAATGAAATTGTAAACACATGATGCTATATCAGAAGCACCTCGTCCTGAAATAGTTTCATTCCACATATAACAATACGAATCAGAATGAGCAAGGTTGTATATGGTGAAATTGTATGTATTTAGTCTTCTTTTGTAATAAAAGGCAGAAGCAAAACCTTTTGGAGTCATCAGTACCTCTTGCAGGTCAAAACAACCAACGACAAGTTCATCATCCTGTCTTGCAAATAATTTGTCAGAATCCTTGATAGTACGAGCCATCTGTACATTTTGTCTATGCTCAAAGTATATTAATTTCTGATTTTCCCTTTCAGTAATAGGTAGATTCTGAAAGGCTACACATATATCACATTGGTCTTTTGTTGGCTTATGAAATGATAAATTGAAGTGGTTGTTAAATACTGACCTATAAACAGATTGGTTGACGGGCTGGCATTCCTGTTCTTCACATTTGAGAAGGTATAATTTGTACATTTTTGGCACACTTAGCTCAGGTAGTAGGTACATTTTTTTTGAATCCTTCCTACAATAATGGCTTTCGATAGTTGGGAAAGATGAAATGTGTTCTTTTATGTAATTGATCTGATCAATAGGGGTTTTGTTAGGGCGAGTATTGTGTCTTCCTCTTTTATCCATCTCACAAACTCCAGGTAAGAATGAAGATTTTTTTAACGCAGTATGCACCATCTGATCAGAGATTGAAAGTGTACCTAAGAAAAAGGTCTTGCATACCCTAACTATTCCATTACATGGTAGAGACCACTGAAAAGACCTGGCCCTTCTAGAAGTTTGGGAATGAACTCTATGACTACCTTTTTCCTTAGGTGATGCATACTTTAAAAGAAACTGTCGTTGACTTGTGACATTTCCTAAGCCCCAATAACTATGAAATATTGACTCTCTTTCGTTTTCAGAAATTTTAGAGTTACATTTATTCCTACACTTAGTGCCACAACCTGGTCTCAATTGTCTTGAAGGTCTTACTCTACCATGTATGTTTATATATTCTTTTCCAGTATTGTTATGCCTCTTTGCTATATTTCTTGCCCATTCTTTCTCATTTCTAACTCTTTTTCTACCTCTATCAATGTGTACCTCTTGATTGCATTCAATTTCTGCTTCTTCTGTATTATCCTGCCTATTACAATCTATATTCTGTTCACTTACTACACCACTTACCTCTTCACTGGTGATATGACTTGTACTGGTATCTCTACTGGCAAAATCTATTTCATTTGTACAAATACTCTGTCCTGATCCCCTCTCTTCATTCATAACATTATGTCTTACCTCACCCATAACCATATCATTCATTGCATCTACCTCATCATCATGTACACTTAATACTTCTTCCAATATTAAACTTTCATCATGATTAACTTGTCTTTCTGATTCAAAGAACCTGCCAGCACATAATCCACCTTCACCTTCAACATTGTCCATATCATCAAGGTTCTCATTCAACATATCATTCAACTCATACTTACAGTTTTCTCTGTCTCTTTGAATCTTACTAGTCTGGCCATTTACATAACTTCTACCTAATACATTGTCATTAGAGATGTTTGTTATATTTCTACAACTTATTTCTTCTATTTTGCATTCCTGTCTACTGCTTGAAAGGCATGTATCTATATTATTATTTGACCATTCAGAATCAGTATCAGATAGATCTCCATCATACCCTGTAAAAAAGAAAGGACTTCTTGCAGTCTCTGAAAATCTATCTGATCCTGACTGTTGAAGGTCTGATATATTAATAAGTTTTGCTTTAAGAACGTCAACAGTATCAAAATGACTTAACTTTTCAGGATGTAGAGTGCTTGGTTTAGTAATCTTGATTTTATGGTTTGTCTTACCTTTCTTTTTTGCAAATTTTCTCTGAGATTTTAATTTGCAAATTACTTCAGATGTTTCAGAATCAGAAAAATCACCATTCATCAAGTTAATCTCAAACTCTGTAAATTTGTAATCACTTTCAGAATCTAGCATTTCTGAAAATCTTTCATTTTCTAAATCTGAAATATCTGACTGGTTGTTTGTCAAATGTGCCATTTTTACTTGATTGTCACTACCTGCTTTACCAACAGAGGAGTTAGAAAGATCATCTGCATTGTAACAAATTCTATCATCTGTACAGGAATCAAATGAAGAAATTGATTCTTGATCAATCTTAAGTAAAGTGTTTTGCAATTGCTCTTCATTACTCTTTAATAATTGATCATATTCCTCGTCACTAATTTGACTGAATCCACCAAACTCGGACTCGGATGTACAAAACTTATTTGTTATATCCCTTATTCTTATGTGACTTAATTCAAATGGTATAGCATTGTTTTTTTTACAACCCATACTGCGACTTAGTTTTTCAATAAATCTTTGTAATTCTAGGCAATTTGCATGGCATGTTACTACTGCGGTCCCAATAGGATTCAGCATGCCGTTTGAGTCTCGAGAATGTGGGTCAAATACATAGAACTTCCTTTCATACTTCATGATGGCAACAGTGGAGGATTTAAATGTCAAAAAACAGTGCTCTTTAATTTGCTCCAAAGACTCTCTGAGACTTGTATATGGTGGCTGTAGATGAGTCTCATACAGGGATCCAGCATTTGTATGTGTTACTATCAATTCATAATTGTCAATGCATTCGGGTATATCTGATATCAACAGATGGCCCTTTAAACCAATTCTCTTATAAAGGTTGTCACCAACATTAAGAATGTTGTCTAGGTCTGACTGTTTCCAATTAAAAGGTTCTTTTTTCAAGGCATGAATAATTGCAGCAAAGCTATTTGTTACACACTGCTTTCCTTTGCCAAAATAGATCCTGTTTCCTTGGTGTCTTTTAGCTTTGACAGTCCACATTCTGAAGAATATAAGTTGTGTTGATATGAATAACTTTACAGATTATTTCACAAGAAGCAAAGGTGAGAACATTGTCATTAGAAAAGCCACATAATTTTATTAAAGCCTAGTTTACTTTTGGCTTACTGAGCCTGTATGGCGCCTGTAACTCGCCGTAACCCCAAAATCATATGGTGCCCGTGCGGTGACATACGGTGTCCGTGTGATCATGGCATGATTTTACGAGTTCCGTGGACTTTGCGATATGTATAAAAAAAGTTTAACATGTTTTTAAAAATCCCAAAATTGCACAGAGCCTGTAAACTCATTGTAGAGGCATTGCAATGTTTTACCTGTAAGTTTTAACAGATAATCCAACGGTCCCTGCTTGGGTATCGTACGATGATCATATGGCAGCTACACGATTTACAAGGTAAACAGTTGACAAATCCCACTGTCTCCGCATGGAGATCGCAGGGGTATCTTGCAATCACTGCACGTGCACCTCAATGATTATTATGAAAGTTTAATGAAAACAGGTATGGACACTGTAAAATTTTGTGAACACATACGCCGTAGAAAATAAAATTGTATGATGTAAAAATTATCATACAAACAAGATGTGTTTGTGAAACACAAATGCCCCCGGAACAGCATTTTTTTTTAAAGTTTGACCTTGATAGATGACCTTGACCTTGTCACATGACATTGACCTTGTCACATGACCTTGACTTTGGTGTATAGCTTTGTATGTCAAATACTTTTGGAGAAAAGGCAAAGGTTAAGTTTTGGGGTTAAGTTTTCGGACAGACGGACAAACAGATGGATGGATAGACAGACAGACAGACAGACAGGTGGACGGATGGACAGACAGACATGAGTAAAACAATATGCCCCCGATCTCTCGATACGGGGGCATAAAAATCGCAGGCTGCAATATCATACAGGTACTGTGGCAATTGTAAACTAGGCTTTAAAGCCTGTAAAATATCATCAAATTTGTACATTTTATACTACATTTACAATCAGGGCTATGAAAATAAAGACATGTAAGCCCATTTCCAATAATGAGGATAAAAGAGCATTTCAAGCAACCAACTCAATTTTGAATTGTACAAGGAAGTAGATTTATAACCTTTAAAATAAGTTTTAAGTTTTTCTGCAGATAACAATATCACAAATATATTGAAGGAATTGATTTTGGAATTAATCAGAATTCATTAAAATGGTTGAGATTTCTATCGCTTTGTCTGATATTGATGGCTTAAAATTGAATTTCATATTACAATTTCATTTAACTGTTACTGAAATCATATTAATAGATCATACAACTGGGTTGACACTTATGAAAAACTTCTCTTCATGCTCCTCAAATTTAATATAATTTAGCAAAAGCCTCACCTTTTCAAATGATATTAAACATTGACAAGTTACTTTTTGACAGGACCATGTCTATTACATCTCTTTGAAGTTAAATGTCAACCAGAAATCACTGAAAATATGAATAGATGACAAGAATCAAGGTGTCATAATAAATGTTTATTTCATCAACATTTTTAAAAAAAAAAATCTATCTAATTATAGATTTTTCCTTGATGTCAAATTATGTGTTCATTTCGTTGAAACAAACTTGTTTGATTAATAAACAATTATATGTGTTTGATAAATCTTGAAATTAGTATTTTTGTCATTGGAGACTTTTTAGTATTAATGTTAAAATCTTAGCTATGTTATGGTATGTACATTTTTAGATATCATTTTAAACTGTTTCAATAAAACTAAAAATTTGATCAGCCAGGAAAATAAGATATCAAACTTTCCTTCATACAAATTTCTAACACTCATATTATGAAATAATATATTATAATTCAATTCCAAATGAAGTTTGTAAGCAAGTTTGATATGTCATCTGCTAGTAGCTTGAATTTGGAAAACAAAAACAAAAAACAAAACCAAAACAGACAAAATTATATCATCTCAAGCTTTGTAAAATTTTGATTTTTTTTTTTGGTTGTTGATATTATTTCTTTACTAAAAGGCCTAATTGTCTCTTTGTTAAAAAATATGATAGAAGAAAAACTGGAACAATTGTATTGCACATTCTTAAATCTCCAACCTGACTAATATGGCATGCTGTTGTGCAGAATTTCTTATTATTGATGCATACTTCTCCAGCTCTTATAATCAAAATGATATGGAATTCAATAAACAAAAATTACTTACCTGTCTATCAATTGAATTCAGCATCAAAGTAAGTTGAAAAAGTATTCAAATTCGGTCGAAAAATCAACTCACAAGGTGAAGGCTAACGATATAGGGGAGTAAAGATTTTATCATCAGTTTCATGTTGAACAATTTATACAATGCTTTCCTTTTTGTTCAATATATTTCAAGGTGAGGCTAAGATATCATCCAATATGATCTATTCTATCACTTGAATGTGTTTAACATTAAATATAACTCTCAGAAAAAAGGTTAAATAATCTTTAAATTACTGCTCCCTATAAAACAATTGTATTCTATATTGCAAAACTATTGTAAGTTGACTTACAATAGTGTTGCACTACAAAATTTTTCATCTAAATAAAAAATATTGTGCAAAACTGTTGTAAGTGAGTTACAATAGTTATGCAAATCTGAATTATCAATTTTCAGATACAATACTTTTTAAAATGTAAATAACTTCAAAATTATGTAGACTTGAGCTCTAATAATTTGACATATGGTGTATTGTTTTGCTTTATTTTGAAAAAATGGAAAATATCATTTTTGTCAAAATATGTAGTTACAATAGTTTTGCGCCGACCCCTCGATTTGATATTATTTTCTTTTCAACTACTGGCTGAAAAGATTTCTGTAGGTTATGCATATTAAAATGTAACATGTCTTTTGATGAAATTGTAAGTTTTTTCACTAAAAGTTCATGCACAATTTTAACACCTTCTAAAGCATTATGTGCTTGGTATTTTTTTTCTAATAAAACAGAAACTAGCCTAGGCTGTTTAAAGTTTCCTACATCTTCTTTTTTGTAGTTTTGCTTTGCAAATTTTAATATGTCAATACACTATGTATGTATTTTAAAAAGGTTTGTAACATGTTACATTCAAGTAATTTTTTTGATAATATTTGGATATCAAACACCATTATGTTGTAACCCACAAGAACAGGATTTTCTTGTCTTTCCAAGAACTCAATGAAATTTATTAAAGAGGATTGTAAGTCATAACAATTTATTTCTTTTCCATTGTGAAACATTGTTGATTGGTCAAAACAATAAGTAATGCCTGTTTTGCTTTAAAACGCCTGTTTGCCAATAAATTGTGTAGGGTGGATATAGTTATTGAATTCTTCTTTTCCATTGTAAGCAGATAATTGAATATCACTGTTTCTTGATAGGCCAGTTGTTTCAATATCAAATGTGACAAAGGTTTTGTTGGAAACATTCATTTTATTGAGAATTTTATCCATGTCTTGGACTTGTAATTGGAGGTCAATCTCTGTACCATAGGTTTTTCCTTCTTTCAGTTGATACACCCTTTCTTGGCCTTATCTTTTCGTCTGAAATGTAAAGTAAACTTTAAGCTAACCAGAGCACAACATTCTCAAGGGGAGCTTTTAGGATCACCCTGACTATGTCATACCCCCTGTGTCAGTGTGTCATGAAAAACAGTTTGACCTGATAATTGAAAATTGGTTTTATCTTTTCTGAGCTTAACCCTAAATTCCCTTATTTAGACTAATCAAAATGCATTATTTTATGGAGACTTTGGGAAAAGTGAGGTCAACAACTAGGACACAGAAACCAAAGTCAAGGTCTGTGCAAAGGTAAAAATTAATGGAAAAATTAGTAATTTATACCGGGCATTAATGTTTCACAAACATAGTTTGAATGCTATTTCATAAAGTCACAGAAAATGACACTTGTCATAGTGCACAAAATGCACCATGTATTAAAAAATGTATTCAAATTATTATCCAGTTAAAAAAAGAGTCAAAACAAGACAAAACAAAGTACTTGCAAAATTCTTTGGAATGAAATATATAGTTTTAGGGAGAATAGAAACTTAATAATAAATGTGAATTTATGTCAATGGCCAACCTTTTTTAATATATGTTTCCTTTTTGTTGATATCCAAGATGCTCTGATATTTTTTAAGCTTTCTGTGTTTGTCCATCTTTAATCCATGAAGTCAGGATACTTGGCCAGGAGATTGTAAGAGCTCTTGATTAACCTATAAAAAAAAATCTAACAATAATAAAGAAGTGGTCAGTGAATGCAGGGATTGACATTTACACCAGTCCTCAGGCCTGAGATCTGTCCAGTTTTTACAAATAATTGTCTTTCAATACTTAAATTTTTATTACCAAATGGAAATTATTGTAGAAATGTCTTCTTCTCGAACAATGTTATTCCTACAATTTATCCCTTAAATTGCTTAAATTCATATTTGGTTTTCATGCAGTACATCTTGTTATCAGGGATGCCCTATAATACTTTGGGCTAACAGGTTCTTCAGGCTGGTGGCAAAAAGTATTTAGTGTCAAAACCTGGCAAAGGTTTATATTAATCTTTATTGTCTGCCAAACTTTTTGAATGGAATAAATGATGTGAACAGAATGAAAAAGGTTGAATGAAAAAATGAATTATCAATAAATTTTACTGAGGCCCTAGTTTGATGTAATAAACAATTTGAGGCAGACTACTGCTTAATCAATAACTTAATAATAAGTAGCAAATAGTGGTGGTTTCTGTTCCTATTCACAAAGTTTTATCTTGATGTAAATGTGATGTGGTAAAGGAAATCATGCTTATGAAATTTCTGCCTTTCAAAAACCTGTTGTGATTCGTTAGCTGTGTCCATCTTTTTGAATAGTTTTTAGGGGAAACACATAAAAAATCGTGTCAGGTGACAAGTTTTCTCTATTGCACTATGATTTTGTATGTGATGTCTGTACTGTTTCATACAAGTAACGATCCAAAATAGTACATTTTGTGCAATAATATTGTTTATGACATCAACATAAATCTATTACCTTGTTGACATGTGTATCCTTCATTTTTCTGGAGTACAGCAGAAGAAACACAGCTTATTAATGAAGTTGCTCATGTATACGACCTGAAATGGAATCAATTTAAAATTGATGAGATAGTAAACCTATTTTTATTGTATACATACACTTTTTACTGTCAAGTACTAATATGCTTCATGTTATTAAGTTTTCATGTAATCAAGTTTTGCTTTTTGAAGCTTTACATATTTTATTTATTTCAATGTTGAAAAGCGTTTAAGAGGATAAAAGGAGTATATTCTTTGTGTTAAGCACATAGGCTCATAGTCATCATAGACCAATGTAATATAATAGCTGGGGGCTAAGAATGTATGTTGTAGTACAGGTATGAAAAATACCAGAAATCCATTGTGAGGTGCTCAGGCTAAAGAAATATAGTAAAAAGCAGTGTTAATCCCATTCAAACAAGCAAACAAATCCTGAAAATCAGGCTACATCCAAATATATGTACATCATGCAGTTGTTATCTTTGTAACTATTTATAAGTTACACAGGTATTTGTTTCAAAATCAAAGTTTTGTCAAATATAGGTAAATATACTCAGCAAAAAAAGAAAGTATCCACTTTTCTTTTGTCAATATCTTTTATATTTTTAAGGTTAGATGATAAATTAAGGTACCATTGTGTTTGCAGCGCTTGGTTTTCTCATGCAAACATGATTTTTCATTCCAGCAATATATCATTTTTGGTGTTTTTCAATAAACATCGAAATGTTTGTTTTCTACGTCAACATCTGTCACGTGTTCGATCGTGAGTTTCTTCTCAAATTTATTTAGCATCTAACGCTCTTTGGTTAAGAAAATCAAACAATAGTTGTGTTCCATACAACACAGTTTTGTAACTAGACCAAGAAAAACATGACAACAAAACCTTAATCAAAAACTGTCAAACGTTGAGTAAATTTTACGAACGTTAGTTGAAAGAGAAGAACAATAAAGACGTGTGATGGCCATTTCCGATAGAGAAGTATTGCCATTTGCCCTCTCCAACTCAGCTTGGCCACTGGGAAGACGTCACGCCAAATTTTTCCGTTTCCTAACAGATATTTCATAGCGGAAATGAATAAATGTCTGAACCTTTAAAGACGTCAAACTTTAAAACTTAATCAAGTCCCTTTTAATTCTTAACGGGTGAAAGGCGAGCAAATTTTTTCGATATTCATACGTGCCTCTCCAATGAGCTAGATGAAACGTTGACGTAACGTGGCAATGCAAATGTTGTTTTGTTTTCAGCAACTAGAAAGCCATGAATGGCTTGAGTCGCTCCACAGGCTTGAAATTCATGTAATCCCCAAGTTTTGACTAGATTTTGTAGATATTTTGGGTTCTATTTATGTTGAAATGATTTTCAAAGTTTCCACTATTATAACATATAGAGAAATGACCTCCGCCAATAAAAGACATAATTTTCATCCCATCACGATAACTTTTGGCTGCATGATAATGGATCACCCAAGGATCATACTTATGAAGTTTGATGGATATCCATTGATTACATTCTGAGAAAATGATTTTCAAAGTTTCCACTATGTAACAAATAGAGAAATGACCTCCGTCCATAAAATACACATTTTTCATTAGATCACAATAATTTTTGGTAGACTGATAAAGGGTCACTCAAGGGTCATTCATGTAAAATTTGGTTGATATCTATCAATTAGTTTTTGAGAAAATGATTTTCAAAGTTTCCACTATATAACATTTAGAGAAATGACCTCCGCCCATAAAATACATATTTTTCATCCGATTACAATGATTTTTTGTAGATTGATAAAGGGTCACCCAAGGATCATTCATGTAAAATTTGGTTGATATCTATCAGTTAGTTTTTGAGAAAATGATTTTCAAAGTTTCCACTATATAACATATAGAGAAATGACCTCCGCCCATAAAATACATATTTTTCATTTGATCACAATAATTTTTGGTACACTGATAAATGGTCACCCAAGGATCAATCGTGTAAAATTTGGTTGATATCTATCAGTTAGTTTTTGAGAAAATGATTTTCAAAGTTTCCACTATATAACATATAGAGAAATGACCTCCGCCCATAAAATGCACATTTTTCATCTGATCAAAATAATTTTTGGTAGACTGATAAGGGGTCACCCAAGGATCAGTCATGTAAAATTTTATTGGTATCCATCAATTAGAACCTGAGAAAAGTCACTTTTTACCATATTTGGAAATTAGCCACGCCCATTAAATCCATGTTTTTCATTGGATCAAAATCTCTTGAACAACTTTGAAAGAGGGTCACCCAAGGATCATTCCTGTGAAGTTTGGTTGAAATCCATCCAGTAGTTTCTGAGGAGAAGATTTTTAAAGAAAAAGTTTACGACCGGACGCACGGATGCACGGACGGACGGACACACGACGGACACAACGCCATGACAATAGCCCCAGTGGCTTTCAGCCAGTGGAGCTAAAAATGAAAAAGAGCATTTTGGGATTGGTTTTCTTGACAAGGAAAGAGCAGACGGAATTTTGTTGATTTGAGCTTTGAATCTGCGTAAGATGTTTTATGAATGTTTGTGTTCATTTGACGTAACTTTAGTAGGAATTAGCAGAAGAAATCAAGTTCTCTTATCAATCCAGAATACCTAACGCAATAATATTGCATTTCGCAAGCTTAAAACTATCAGAAAATCATTTGAATATTTAATTGAGAGTCTGAGATTTTTGTAAACGACCCCCTGGCTACTCTAGCTCCTACAATTCGGTAGCGGATTCTTCAAATCACATAAAACTTTTCAAAATTATTTCAAAATGATAAGGGCGTAATTTGCAATATGTTTCATAGAATTCTTGTGTGCACTTTTAAAGAAATCCAAAGTTTTATTGGGTGGATACTTTTTTTTTTTGCCCAGTATATATATAAGACAGGTTATCCAACAGGTAAAATCAGCCTGGTATTTTAAGAGTTAAATTGGTTTTATCTTGTTGTTTTTTTCAAAGACAAAATCAAACTGTGAATTTTGATAACGCAAAAATTTAAATCTAAGTATTTTCATTGTTTGGAAATATCTTTATTGAAACAAATGTATACATAGTAATAACAAGGTGCCAAATTGTCACGAGATACGCCCGTCACACAGCTTTATGTAACTTTGGGTTAAGAGTAGAATTGAAGTGATTTCGAATGATTATCTTTTAGACAATTTTGTGAAGACAGACAGATGAAAAATTGTAGAAAGAGTATATTATTATCATGGTCAAAGTTCTTGTACCATTAAAGATAAGCTCTGAATAAGATTCAGGTATGAAGAAAAACAAAGGGCAATAACTAAAAAAATAAGCCAGGTAGAGTTATGGCTCTTTTACACTGAACTTCCCCTTGATGCAATCTATATACCCATGAAGTTTCAAGATCATAGCTCAAATACACTTGGGAGATAGGCTCAGGATTCTAGTATGAAAAACACCAATGGGCAATCACTCAAAAAATAGGCCAGGTAGAGTTATGGTTCTTGTGCACTACACTCCCCCTTGGTGAGATCTATACACTCATGAAGTTTCATGATCCTAGCTATTATACTTTAAGAGATAAACTCCGGACAAGATTCCAGTATGAAAAACAACAAAGGGCAATAACTCAAAACATAGGCCAGGTAGAGTTATGGTTCTTGTGCACTGCAATCCCCCTTGATGAGATCTATACACCCATGAAGTTTCATGATCCCAGCTATTATATTTTTAGAGATATACTTCGGACAAGATTCTAGTATGAAAAACAACAAAGGGCAATAACTCAAAAAACATGGCAGGAAGAGTTATGATTCTTGTGCACTGCACTCCCTCTTGGTGAGATCTATACACTCATGAAGTTTCATGATCCTAGCTATTATACTTTAAGAGATATACTCCAGACAAGATTCAAGTCTGAAAAACATTAAAGGGCAATAACTGAAAAAATAGGCGAGGTAGAGTTATGGCTCTTTTACACTGAACTCCCCCTTGATGAGATCTATACACCCATGAAGTTTCATGATCCTAGCTATTATACTTTTAGAGATATACTCCAGACAAGATTCTAGTATGAAAAACAACAAAGGGCAATAACTCAAAAAGTAGGCCAGGTAGAGTTATGGTTCTTGTGCACTACACTCCCCCTTGGTGAGATCTATACACCCAAGAAATTTCATGATCCTAGCTATTATACTTTAAGAGATAAACTCCGGACAAGATTCAAGTCTGAAAAACAACAAAGGGCAATAACTCAAAAAATAGGCCAGGAAGAGTTATGGTTCTTGTGCACTGCACTCCCCCTTGGTGAGATCTATACACCCATGAAATTTCATGATCCTAGCTATTATACTTTTAGAGATATACTCCGGACAAGATTCAAGTCTGAAAAACAACAAAGGGCAATAACTCAAAAAAAGGCCAGGTAGAGTTATGGTTCTTGTGCACTGCACTCCGTAATGATGAGAAGAATACAATTGCCAAGTTTGAAGTCAATCGGACTTAAAGTGACAGAGTTATGCTCCGGACAAAGAAGTGGACGCCGTCGGACGCCTGGACGCCACGGGTGATCCCATAATACGTCCCGTCTTCGACGGGCGTATAAAAATTGTTTTAAAAGGAAATGTTTAACTGACAGAAATTAGGCAAATGAAAAAGATATTAGAATACTCCGCTATATTTTTCCTTTGTATATAGCTAAAACTTCTAATCCTGGTTTTGCCACTCAGTAACAAGACCTTATTTAGATTTTTACTCAAATTCACAATTTGTGCTGACTTTATTAAAATGTACAATTCAGAAATTTGAACCTTGGTAAACTTTGTATTACTCGTATGATTTTCTTCATTCAAGTACCAGTAGAGAATTAAATAATCCAAGAAAATAATTAAAAACTAGAGGCGCTTGAGCGCCTGATTCGCTCCACAGGCCTGAATATCCTGATAATGATTATTAGAGGATAATAAAGCTGTTAAAAATAAGGATCATTCCAGTGAAATTTGTTTGAAATCCAAAAATAAAAATTTCAATACTAACAGAATGTTACTGCATAATATACTGGTATTTTGTCCAAAAATTTTGATTGTAGATCTTTCCGCTTTTCATTAGATACCACTTTAAGGGTGTTACTTCACAATAATTGTTAGTCACCAAATCAAAATTCTATCTAATGATAATAAGAAGTGAAATATTAAATCAATTATTTTCATTCTGCCCAATGCCTTAGAGTGCAGTCAACTGAGCTTTTTCTTCCCCACTCTGAACCTCAGTAGGCCACTTTACACCACTTGACCTCTTTGAGCAGAGTCCCCTTTCATTCAAACAAACTGACCAATTCTTAGGGGGTATCTCAGGCTCCCTATTTCACCTAATGTTTCTACACATTTGGATTCTAACAAAGCTTATTTTCCATCTAACCTACAATCTTTACACCCATTAAATTTAATGAGTCTAAAAAAAATCATCATTTAGGTGATACCAAAAGGGTGGTCAAATATTCAATTTATATTTTGAAATGTCCTCTGCCAATATAGAGCATGCTGTTCATCAACTCAAATAATTTTTGCAGCCTGATACAACTTCACAGAAATAAAATTCCTATGATATTTGGTTGGAATCCATCTGTTTGAACTTTGAAAAAAGTTTGTTTTACCCCATATTGGGTATTACACCATATAACATATCAAAAGAAATGACCTCTGACAATAAAATACATATTTTGCATCTGATCACAATAATTTTTTGCTGACTGATAAAGTATCACTAAAGAATCATTCCAGTGAAATTTGGTCATTATCCATCAGTTAGATTCTGAGATAATAATTTTCAAAGTTTTCACTAAATAACATATAGAGAAATGACCTCCACCCATGAAACACTTATTTTTCATCTGATCACAATATATATTTACAGACTTGTAAAGGATCACTAAAGAATCATTCAAATGAAATTTGGTTGTTATCCATTTGTTAGGTTCTGAAAAAATGATTTTCAAAGTTTCCGTAATATAACATATAGAGAAATGACCTCCGCCCATAAAATACACATTTTTCATCTGATCAAAATAATTTTTGGTAGACTGATAAAGGGTCACTCAATGATCATTAAAGTGAAATTTGGTTGATATCCATCAATTACATTCTGAGAAATTAATTTTCAAAGTTTCCACTATATAACATATAGAGAAATGACCTCCGCCCATAAAATACATACTTTCCATCTGATCACAATATTTTTTTGTAGACTGATTAAGGGTCACTCAAGGATCATTCATGTGAAATTTAATTGGTATCCATCAATTATAATCTGAGAAAACTCACCTATTACCATATATGGAAATTAGCCACGCCCACTACAGCCATGATTTTCAACCGCTAAGAATTCTTTGAAGAGAATCTGATAGAGGGTCACCCAAGGAATATTTCTGTGAAATTTGATTAAAATCCATCCAGTACTTTAGGAGGATAAGATTTTTAAAGTAAAAGTTTACGGACGGATGGACCGACGCAAGGACACACGCAAGGACAACAAACACCACGCCATGACAATAGCCCACTGGCCTTTTGGCCAGTGGAGCTTAAAATTGAATAAAAGAAAAATAATAACATGAATTAAACGACTACTGGTAGGGATTTTCAAAAAAAGAAGTTTTTTTCATAACTTTTACATTTATATTCTGAGCTCTATTTACTTAGCACACATATGAAACTATTCGAAATGTAATAAAAAAAAAGTTCAACTTAGGACTCTGTTCTTGTTGGACATATTGTGTATAGTTATGATTTGATCATCAAAATAATTACCTGTATTTTGTAGAATCTTTATGGAATATGCACAATTTCTTGTCTGCAGTCTCACTTGTCTGTTTACATAAGGTATGATCTCCAAAAATATGTCGAAGAATTGCATCATATTTTAAGGAAATTTGTTCAATTGTCATGTTTTTCTCGACTACTGGGTACATTAATAATTTTGTTATGTATGTTATTACCCAAGACTTTTTGAGTTCTGTGCATTTCTCAATAGTTTGATAAACTATTTGTATAATTTCTTTTAAAATCGTTTCTGTCAGACTTTTTTTAGTGAATTTGGAAAATCATCCCTTAAACTGCTACTTGTTGTTGAATCGTTGTCTGTATGTAGGACATGGACGTTAAAACCTTGATTTTTTAAATTCTTCAGCATGGATGAAGCCATGTCTGGCTCCATAGCTTTGCTTGAACCGGAAATTTGAACAACACTTTCAGAAGTAGAAAAGTATATGACATGTTGAGCAAAAAGGGTCCATCTAGGAACTTGGCCAAATAAAATCTGGGAAAGGGGATTATATCCAGCAGAGGTTAAACAGATTGAGCATGTTACTTGAGTTTTAAAAAGATTGAGCATGTTACTTGAGTTTTAAAAACATTGAGCATTTTACTTGAGTGGAGTCACCATCAATGTGCAGTGGTAGCACATCAGACTATTATCCAAAAGTCCTGGGTTAGGTACCAGATGGTGGCACTCGTCCATTCCAACTGTTTGTCTCCCACCCATGGGTGGATAATTGGACACCAATATAGGACAGTAGCAGGAGGCTAGAAAGGATGGAATGGTAGTACTGGTGAGAGAATTACGAGAATCTATTGTTAGTTGGTTCTGCTGTCACACTATGTTTGAAAGATTGATAAAAGTGGCAAAAACTTTAGAAAACTTGGAGCTTTATCAAATTTCTCATATTGTTGTGAACACTTTGTTGAATGTGAGCCATCAGTCAAAAAGAACCATCTAGGTAGTGTGTAAAATATTGACTCAACACAGATTGCGAGGATAGTGCAAACTGACTAGGGTCAAAACTTTTCAAACTTTCCTTATTTTCTGAATCTAGAATGATCAATCTACCTTCCTGTGAAAGAATTTTTGAATTGCTACTGCTGGTTGACCTATGCTTGACCTAATCTCTTTTTCAAAAATTTAGTTTACAGAGTTCCCAGATGGTCCCCTTTTGCTGGCCGGGTCACACATTTTTTTCGTGGTTTATGGAGGAATAAAAGAAGATTATTATATTGATAAACTCACAGCCTTACCAGTGAAAGTATCAAAACTTATACCCAGCTCTCAGTCATTTTACTAAATCTGATGTCATCTTAGTCAAGCTCTCACATGAACATGAACGTTGCGTAGGGATTTTGGGGTTCTAAAAAATCAAAAAATGAAACTCATAGCGCCACTCCATTTTTTCTAAAATCAGATGACGTAAACATCAACCTATAATGATGTGAAATTTTTTATACTACATCCGAGAGGAAAAAAAGTTATAAAGCAGCGCGTAACTGTCTTATTTTGGCGTTTTCCACCAAGTAATATTCGCTACGTGTACACTTGCCGCAGTAATAACAGCTTAAAAGCTTAAAAAGAATTGTTATCTTTTGCTTTGAATTTCTTTCAAACCAGATATGTTTTTTCTGCACATTAATTGTTTTGTAGTTATATTCTCTTTCAGGAAACGTATATTTCTCCGATATTAGAATGTATGTCGGGACAGACCTTTTCAAAGATAGATTTTTCCTTTTACACCACTTTCACTTTGATTTTCAAAGTGCACGATAACAGTCTAAAGTTTAAGTACATAGTAAACTAAACTGGCATACATATCAAATGAAACTAATGAATTTACCTTCTTTTTCACTGCAAAATTTTGATTTTCTGTTTGAATTCTCGAATTAGGTATATTGTGTCGAAGATTACTCATATTTTATCGAGTGCAGTTTAAGTGATAACCCATAGCCCCAAAAAACTGTTAAATTGTAAATAAAACCATGCTTGGTTGAACAATTATCTGACGCTTTGAAAGAAATGGTTTGAGGTGTCTAGTCCCTTTCAAAAAGGTGAGAAATCTGAATGTAAAAAACAATTGCAAGTTACCTTTTGAACATCAAAAATTCTTTAAATATAAAACGCAAATTTAGTTTTCTATGGTTTAATACTTATGCACATCACAAAACGGGGTTTACCCACTCACTAAGATTTGTCATCACTTTAAGCATCGTATTTTTCACCAAATTTTCACAGTATCGAGGATTACAGTATCTCAAACACGCTAAAGTGTTCAATGCAATGATGGTCTGGTCAAACCTTTATTTCTAAAGGCTAAGAATGCCGATTAAAAACAAATAATAACTGTACCACTATGAAATACCAATTGCAATGAAATATATTCACACAGTCTCGAAGGTTACAAAAAGTTATTCTTGCAGCATTTAAAGGTAGGGAATTAGGTTTACCCATCATAGAAATGCTGTTTTGTACTTTTTGGTACCATAGAAATGGATATCTACCTGCCATATCCATAATTTGGTGTCAATCCAAATTTCTAGAACAACTTTAGAAGAGGGTTTCCCAAAGGTCATTAATGCCAAGTTTTATTATAATCCAGCCAATGGTTGGGGAGGAGAATTTTTAAAGATTTTATATTGAAAATAATCCCTGCTATACCAAGCCAATAATTTGGGGTCAATCCAAATTTCTAGAACAACTTTAGAAGAGGGTAACAAAAGGAACATTCATGCTACATTTCATTGAAATCCAGCCAATGGTATTGGAGAAGATTTGTAAATTATTAAGAGTGAAAATAAGTCTCGCCCTGCTACACCAAATTTTGGGTCAACCACAAATTCTTGAACAAAAAAGAGGGTCATCCAAGGAACATTTCTGCCAAGTGTTATCAAAATTCAGCTAGTGGTATAGGAAGAGAAGATGTTAAAAGAAACAATTACCCATGGACATATGCATGTACGCATGACAGACACCCCGCCATGACAATAACTTGCTGGCCTTAGACCAGTGGAGCTAATGAAATAGTCTTATCTCAATATCCCATTGCTAAAAGGTTGAAAGTGCCGATACACCCTTTAGATACTAAAATGATTTATACCTGCAAAATGCATGAACACAGACATACAACAAACAGCAAACTCTTGGTGGGTAGCCTAAACATTGTTGTAAAAGTATTTGTAACGCCCATCACCATAAACGGCAGAAATTGTCAAGTCATCTAATTATAAAAGAGTGTATTAATTGGTCAATTGACTTTTTGAGTGACAGCAACCTTAATTGTAGAAGATCTATCACCTACCAGAAATAACAACAATATCTTGGATAATTCTTCTTAGCCCAGTCTAGGTAGGGTTGCACACATGAGGTTTGTCCACATTCCGGGCAGTTGGTTAGTACATCAGAACATGTGCCTGTAAGTAACCAATGTATACAGTATTTAAAAACATGGTTTTGAATTTGTTTACAAATGTGGAAGAAATTCAACCTACATGACTACTGTAAACCTAGAAAAATGTTTGCGTTTTCATAATATCAGCCTTTTTCGCAGTGATTTAGGTTTGCGGATTGTAACTACCCGCGAATACTGCTGTTTGCATGTTTAGGCCAACTAGGTATGTGTTTATCATGGGTGAAAAGGTTTTGACAACAAAACAAACAAATTAACCACCTAATGAAAGCTGTAGTTTCGATCTTATGCCCACCAATCAACGGATGTATGTAATCAATCGATTTCAAATAAGCTATTGTTAAAGTTCACACATAATACTTATAAATTTCATCAGTTTGTGACATTGTTTTGCAAAATTAACACCTTTTTACATATATATATTGTCGCAAAATAACTCTCGAAATAAAATAGCTATTTATCAGTGTAGCTCGATGGATAGACTTAACATGGAATTAAAATATTTGGCCAAGAAATTATACTGAAAAAAGACAGTATTAAAAAAGACTCGTATCACTTAGGATATCTGTGACATCCTTTCATCAGTGCTTGGATTATATTGACTCTATCAGAGGTCATAAAATTTTATTCTCGATTTATAATCTGTCTACTTGTTATTTTCTCAGAAGGAATCTTGCAAATGCGATTTAAGTTTGCATTTTCATGACTAGAGGGCTATTAGTGGCATTTACAGTTCACATTTTCATCCCTCCCACGAATCACACGAACTTAAATCGCATGAAATAATTTCTAAGTTTACAGTATTTTTATCATTTGACATTCAGCTAATACCTTGCCAACAAACTCTTCATTTGCCACAAATGTTAATCAAGGAAAAGGAAAGTGCCAGTTTATTTTACAACCAAAATATAAGTTTAGAAGATATGCTCCAGATGAGAATTTTTTTGTTTGATCCTTGCCTTTAGACATATACAAATAAACTCTTTGCATCATACAAGTACTCTGGCATCAAGTTGAACCACTATACCATGTGATTTTGTTTTAGTACCACTGGTTCCAGGGCCACCAATTCCTGTACCAGTAAATCCTGTTCCACTGGTTCCTGTTCCAGTTCCTTCCATACCAGTTCCTGTACCACTGGTTCCCGTACCACCAGTTCCTGTTCTAGTACCACTGGTTCCCGGGCCACCAATTCCTGTACCAGTAAATCCTGTTCCACTGGTTCCTGTTCCAGTTCCTTCCATACCAGTTCCTGTACCACCGGTTCCCGTACCACCAGTTCCTGTTCTAGTACCACTGGTTCCCGGGCCACCAATTACTGTACCAGTAAATCCTGGACCACCTGTGCCCACTCCTGTGCCTGGTCCAGCTAGAAAATATGATATAAGCCTGTGTTTGATATTTTAATCAATCTATCATCATTCAGAACATCCCTAGGTCTTTTCCGTAAACTGCAACAGACCTCGGATGTAAATAAGGCAGATGGGTATGTAACAAAATAGTGCATTTTGTTAGGCAGAAGCAGTGTAAGAAAAACTAGTGCAGAAATAACCAGTGCTATCTTTAGATTTATATATTTCTTACAGTAAATACCATCTGAAAAATCTTTATTTTTGAAAATGACAAATCATTCTCAAAAATTAAGATTTTTCAGCTGTTATTTAAGAATCTAAAGATATTTATTTAAGGATGCGATGGTTTAAGGTCAGTGACTTAATTGAGTAGCTGTTGGGGACGACGAATGTTTTCACTCAAAGTTTTGAGGGCTAATGCCATTTTAACTGATGTCATCGAGTTTTTCCAAGGTTTTCCCGTAATTTTGAAAAAAATCTATCTATGTACATCCAAGGTTGATCATGAAATTGGCCGAATGGTGTTCCAAATAAATCTATCATGAGTACGGCACAAACTTTAAGCAGTCCAGAGAGCTAAACAATTAAATGAGAATAATTGCTGATCACCTGAGATGGGATTAAGACATTAGATAAGTGCATATCACAAAGGAATAGTAATTGCTTATTTCTTAGGCTTAGTTATCATTGTTAGTTATTGTTATTTACCAAATGTTTTTCTCAGTCAAGTCTCAACACTTGGGCCTATATATTTTCGCAATATATCAATAATTACAAAAAGACGGACAGACTAACCATAATACAGATTACATGTCTTTTTGCAGTTAGCCATAGCCCAATCTCTAAACTTAGCCTGCATACAAGGATCATTTACGTATTTTGAATAATTAATAATAAACATAAAGAGTTACCATTACAAAGATTACATGTCTTCTTGCAGTTAGCCAGAGTCCAATCTCTAAACTGTGCCTGTGTACAGCAATCATTTCTGTGTTGTCTATGGTTAGGCTTGAACTGACAGATAAACTAACCATTTCAAAGATAACATGTCTTTTTGCAGTAGCAAGATCTCTAAACTTAGCCAGTGAATAAGGGTCATTTCCATATTTTGAATAGTTAAGAAGGAACCTACAGACTTACCATTGCATATACTACATGTCTTTTTGCAGTTAGCTAGAGCCCAATTTTTTAAATGACCCTGTGTGTATAGATCATTACTGTTCTTTACAGTATGGAATGAACAGACAGCTAAACTTACCATTACATAGATTACATGTCTTTTTGCAGTTTGCGAGGGCCTAACCTCTACATTGTGCTTGTGTACAAGGATTATTTCCATATTCTTTACAGTTAGGAATGGAGTCACTGCATGTACCTGGTGCCTGGGTGGTTACTTGGTTACCTTTAAACAGAAACAAGTTTAAGATATTTCAAACAAATGTCATCAAATTTGAAATTGAGAAAAATTTTGATAAGTTTGATAGATTTTGGGCTTGAAGGTTTGAAGATCACTGCGACATTTATCTCTATTAAGACATGCCCCAATTGGAGGTGTCAGTTCAAAACTATAAATCGATGGCTCAGCACGAAACGGTTGTAACTCCCTATATGTTTATAGGGAGTTACAACTGTTTTGCGCTGAGCCATCGTATTATAAGTACCTATCTATATATTCATGGGCGCTTACAATGTTTAAGAGTAACCCTTCGAACTGCTTATTTCTTGTTTTGTGCTTTAATCTCAGTGGTCAAGTGGTCAAGAAGTAGAGTGTCAGTTTCATGAGCAAGCTAGAGGTTCAAACCACGATTCTGAACAGCCTTTTATTCTTTCATTTGCCTAGACAGTCAATGCAAGTACTGGTGTATTTTAAAGGAAGTAGAATTAAAAGGGGTGAAACTAATTTTTCTGATCTTATTTCTCGATAAATGACATATTGATTGATTGACAATTATTATTCTTTATAAGGTGGCAAATTGTCACAAGATAAGCCTGTTACACTGTTGTATCTCAAAGTATGAAAATAACAAAGGGGAATAGTTAAAAAAGTTTAGCTTGGTAGAGTAGTAGGTTCTAGCACACTGCACTCTGTCAGTATGAAAGGAACACAACCACCAAGTTTAAGTAAATCAGACATAAGGTGACTGAGTAACGCTCAAGACAAAAAAAGTGGATGCAGACTGCCCGTCTAGATGCCAGGAGGATCACATGTAATGCCCCATTATTCAATATGCGCATAAATATATAATACATACTTAATGTTTTGTATAAAAAAATATCTAACAAGCTTGGGGGAAATGATAATTAATGAGGCTCTGCCAAGACAATTATCATTTCCTTCAACCGAGTTAGATATTTTTTTTATACAATACACTGAGTATGTAGTATATTTATCTTATAATCTCTGTTTGTCAAATGTGCTAACAGAAATGCAAGTTTCTAACAAGAGGCCCAAGAGGGCCTGCATCACTCCACTGGCTTAAATATCTCAAGATTTGAAAGAGAGATATTTGAAATAGAAGGTATTGAAAGTCACCAAAATTCAGAAGGAATCCTGGCTTTTTTCTAAATTGATACTAAGCTATCAGAAGTGAACTCATATACCTAATATGTAAATTGACATGGAAGAAAACTTTCACTTTAGAACAAGAGGTACAGGATGGCCCTAACCCGCCTACCTGAATTCAATTGATCCAGTGGATCTCATCCAATAAACTTTCAGGCAAAGGTTCATTCACATCTGCCTTATTGTTGAAGAGGAGATGTTATTCCAAGAATTTAAATTGATAATAGACTCTGCCCACCCATTCATTAATAAGGAGACTCAAAATAAGCCAAGCCCTACCACGCCCATATTTATCAGCCAATCAAAATTTTGCGAACAATTTTTCAAAAGGATCATAAAAGGAACATTCTGGTAAAGTTTCATTCAAATCAGCCAGTGGTTCAGGAGGAGATGTTGTTCAAAGATTTCAAGCTCAAAATAAGACCCAACTTGCCACACCCATATTTATGAGGTCACCCCAAATTTCTTGAACAACTTTAGAAGAGGGTTACCCAAAGAACATTCTGGTAAAGTTTGAATGGTTTCCGCCCAATGGTTCAGGGGGAGATGTCCTTCAAAGATTTCAGGCTCAAAATAAGACCAACCCTGCTACGCCCATATTTCAGGGTCAATCCAAATTTCTTGAACAACTTGAGAAGAGGCTCACCAAAGGAACAGTCTTATAAAGTTTCATTGAAATCAGCCCGGTGGTTCAGGAGGAGTTGCCGTTTAAAGATTTGGTGCTCAAAATAAGCCCCACCCTGTCACTACCATATTTTTGGGGGAGTCAACCTTTAGAAGAGGGTCACTCAAGAAACAATCTGGCAAACTTTCATTGAAATCAGCCAAATGGTTCAGGAGGAGTTGTCGTAAAAAAATTTTGGCTTAAAATAAGCCAAGTCCTGCCATGCCCTTATCTGGGGATCAATCCAAATTTGGCAACTTGGGTGGTCCTTTAGAAGAGGATCACCCAAAGAACTAGTAAAGTTTCATTGAAATTGGCCCAATGGTTCAGGAGGAGAAGTCCTTCAAAGGTTTTGGGCGCAAATAAGCCTCGCCTTGCCACGCCCATATTTGGGGGCCAATACAAATTTTTGAACAGCATTAGAAGAGGGTCACCCAAGGAACATTCTGGTAAGCATTCATTGAAAGCAGCCGTATGGTCCAGGAGAAATTTTGTTCAAAGGTTTGGGGCTCAAAATAAACTCCATCCTGCCCTGCCCATATTTGGGGGTCAATCCAAATTTATTAAGCAACTTTGGAAGAGGGTCACCCATTAAACATTCTGGTAGAATTTCATTGAAATGGGCCCAATGGTTCAGGAGGAAATGTCATTCAAAGATTTCGGGCTTAAAATAAGCACCATAATTGGGGGGTCATCAATCCAAATTTCTTGAACAACTTTAGAAGAGGGTCATTAAAGGAAAATTATGTCCAAGTTTCGTCAAAATCAACTAATTGGTTTAGGAGGACAAGATGTTTAAAGAAAATTTTACCCTCAGACACACGCACAACAGACACTCCGCAATGACAATAGCTCGCTGGCCTTAGGCCAGTGGAGCTAAAAATAAACACATAATGTCATTGTTCTACAAATATCCATGTGATATCATGAAAATTATCAAATTTGGTGTTATCACACGTACATTTGCATAGTTATAAGATGAAGAGACATACCACTTCCACAGAAGCCACAGAACTTCTTGCAGTTACTTTGAGCGCAGTCCTTGTACTGGTTACAGACGTATTGACCATAGCTGTTAGTTATTGATGGCACCACTGTAGGTTAGGGCCTGTGGGTCACACTTTAGGGTCTGACAACATTGGTCTTTAGGGTCCTGGGCGAATGTACATCCACTTGGTACATTGGCAATTCTCTGACATCTGGTCGTAGAAAACAAAACGTGTTATTTAGCACAATTAATTAGAACAATTGCCATATTTAACAGAGAAGTCATCAAATCTTACCTTTCTTAAACTTTGTGTCAATCAAAGGATATTAATCCATGATTTTATTGTTTGAATCGGATTTCATGCCAATTTAAATAGTATTTTAGGCGTATCTTGGCAGAGGGAGCTCCTTGCAATGGATTCCTTGTATTTTTCATACTAATACTACTAGTCTTCTACTAGCTGCATATCCAACTTAGGAAAATAGTGATCTATCCATTGGCAGAAGACAAATGAGCCTCTGCATGGCATTTACAACAATTTGGTGTGTGCTTGAGGAAAAAACATTGAGCAGCATAGATAGCAAAATAGTGTAATAAGAAGATTGCTTGAATGTCTCCAGATACTTTGAGACCTTATCTATCTACCAAATGCAAAGTAAAGACTTAAGACAGACTGTGCTCATGCACAGACTGGCCATAGTCTTTGCTTGGTGTACATTTGAAATTGTTGAAAATGTCACATACAGACTCAAATGTCAGCACATACAGTATATACCATCCAGTATAGGTATACTTGCACTCGGTCATAATGTGCTATCATAACGTGAAATAGCCATATAGATGACCGGATCCTATAGTGGATTTTCATAGATAAAATATAAACAATAACTCAAAATGTTCTGTACGCTGCAGCTTTACTAATCCGGATTACAATAGCGATAAACTTCAATTAAAATTACAATTGATTAAAATTGCATTTAACTTCAATTTGTAATCATTACTATCATTATAGTTTTAGTTTGATTGAAGAAAAGCTGAATGAAAAGTTTGGGACACAAAAAAAACTAGTATATTTGTACAAAGAAGAATATTATAATTCAAGAGGAGAGAATTCTTTCACAGGGAAAATTGTTACTTCAACATAATGCCATGCAAAATTTGACATGATATGATTATATGATCATTGTTTATACATATTCAATTCTACTGAAGGAAAACTGAATACAGAAGTACTTGTACTTATGTTAGAAGAAGGGAAAATATCATCTAAATCTAAGGGGAGATAATTTTTCAACTAGGAGGATTTGACACTCCAAAATTGTGTCTTGCAAAGCTACAGTATGAGATCCATGTATATATGAATTTTCAATTTAATTGAAAGAAAACAAGAGGAGTTTGTGACACTAAAATTGGTAGTACAACTTGTATAATGATAACTATGAAGAGGAAAGAAAGTGTTAGGTTCAAGAGGACATAATTCCTCAGCCAGAGGGAGTTGACACTCCAAATTTGCATCTTGGAACACTCCAATATGTTATCAATGTTTGAATAAAGTTTCATTAGTTTTGAAGCAAAACTGTAGGAGGACACAAATTGATAGTAACTTGTACACAGATGGATTGAGAAACAAACACCATAACCTACATTCAATGGGAAGTAATTCTTCAACCCAGTGAATTGGACACGCCAAAATTGGGTCTTGCAAAACATCAATTAGAGATCCATGCATTAATGAAGTTTCAATACGATTGATGTAAAACAGTAAGAGGTGTTGGTGACACAAAATTGGTGGTCACATAGACCAGAAAAGAAAAGGTTGTGTTAAGTTTAAGGGGAGTTTATTCTTCTGTCAGAGGGAGTTGACACTCCAAAATTGTGTCTTATAAAACTTCAAGTTATCAATGTTTTAATGAAGTTTTATTAATTTTGACACAAAACTGATGGAGGAGTACTAGTAAAAAACACAAAATTGATAGTAGTTTGTACTAAGACAGATGTACACACCGTCAAACAGACACACACTGATAGACAGGCTAATTCCAGTATACCCCTAAAAACATTAGTTTTGTTGGAAAATGGTAATACAAAGCATTTATTTCTTTTTGGCAAACAAAATAACATATACTGCTTATTTTTAGATTTGGATTTTAAGTTTATTGTCAATTTTATTGTCATTGAGACAGATTTTCCTAGAGAACGGATCAAATACATAATGTGTTAAACCCTTAAAAAGCCCTTTTTGATTAAGTACAGATGTTCTTACCTTGCAGTATACCTGTATCGACCTGTTGAAGCATCGGTGCACTCACACTCATAGTCACAACCATCCTGCCAAATATCTCCTTGTTGGTAAACTTGTCTCTTGTACAAAAAGGCCTCTGGAATAAAACATTGGGCCAATTAAATTATTTCTAGCCCCAATGGGAACCGTTGTTGTTTTTTTAGCCAGAAACCAGGCCTGTGTTCCGGATGACAAAACAGTTCAAGTTGTACCTTGCTTTGCATGAGCAAAGTGGAATGTTATTTGAAAAGGGTTTGTAACATCTTTTCATCCTGAAACAGGGCTGGTTTCCGGCAGAAAATAACAACAATGGGACCCGGTTTCCCAGGGTAGTTTGTCCCCGGGACACGTTACCCTAGATATCAGCCATGGTAACCTGTCCACCCCCCACCCCCCCCACCCCGGGTAACTTGTCCCCCCTTACAGTTATTGCAGTTTAATCACATTTCTTTTACCAAGAAATTTTTATTCATGTGTTACAAGTCTCTTTCTTTGACCTGTTTGTGATTTTAATTCATTTTGCAATCTGTTTCAGTTCAAAAGGATTTTTGAAATTTTCAGAATAAGTATCATAAAAATTAAACTTTTTTTTTTTGCAAGAAAAATTAATGTTTAATGTCATCATGACTATGGACATAACTAAGAATGATCTTGTCTTTGGAAAAATTATTCAAAAGCGTGTTTTTTTTCATTGTGTGTGTGTGTGGACTGGGGGGGGGACACAAGTTGTCAGCAGTGTTATATGCAAAAATAAACCCAAATATTTTCAAGTTCTTGTCCTATGCTATGGTCACCTGCCTCTGAAACAGGTAACTCAGGCTTGTGAACCAAGTCAAAAGCTCAAAAAAAGATTGTTAACCAGGATCAATTCACCAAAGATTACATTTTTTTTTCATTTGCATGTTATATAGTAGTCTCAATTATATCAAAACTGTTTTGACAATTTAATTATTCAGTTATGAGGAAATTTTGAGTGAGTGTGAGTGTGTATGAGGTGGGGACACAATACCCAAGCTGTGGTAACCTGTCTCCAGGGGCATGTTACCCAGGCCTGGGTAACCTGTCCCACCCCTTAAAGGGTGGTCAAAAATGATCTGTGCACAAATTAACAATGTTAATTTGCCATGTTGCTATTAATCAATCTTACAATGGACTTGCAAAAAATAAAAGAAGTGCACATGCTAAATTTTTCTTTAAAAAAGTATCAATTTAAAAAAAAATGAATAAAATATTTCACAAAGAATATCATATGATAATTTCTTTAGATCAAAGCCCTGAAGGGCCTGAAAGTCGCTTCAACAGATGTATTAGTTAAACAAGACTTGCTTTTTATGACCCTATCAGAGATGGCTTTAAAAAGTATTGAAGAAAATGAAATTAATATTGAATTGTAGATAACAAGAGATGTTTGTCTCTTAAAAATTAGATCTATGAGCAGCAGAGTAATGGTGAAATGCGTTTCTATTAGGGACGTCAAAACCAGGTCCCGTTTGGGAAAGGGTTAAGGATTAGAACCCAATAAATTCAGACTAATTTAAACAAGAAAAATGCAAGTTAAGAATCTAATGTTCAGTTCAAATTATATCTAATTCCTGTGAGTAAGTATACAAATTAATAAAAATGCAATTTAAGATTAATAAGGAATACAATATTTCAAACTCCTGTGCAAGGATATTTCAAGAAAAGTAAGGAAATATATTTCAAACTCCTGTATAAGGATGAGGTTCAAACTCATGAGTAAGGCAAAATTCAAGGAAGAAAATAATTATCGATCACTCCAGAATGTATTTCAAACTCCTGTGCAAGAATATAAGGATATGAATCTAGGATATCAAAATTTTCAAGAGTTCCTGGTTGGGAGGGGGGGGGGGGGGGGGGAGTCATTAGATGATTATTCCATTATTTTGTGATTGAATGTTTGTATGAAAAAAAGGCTACATGAGGGGGTGTGGATCTGCAATTGACTTTAATCCAAAGAAAATGTCAGAATACATTTCATGAAAATTAGTCAGAATACAATTTTCAAATTCAGTAAACAGGCAATAGAAGAACTTCTTTTAATGTTCATACAACAATGAATGATTTTAGCAATACCCCCAAACAGCTGTGAATATTATTAGATCTACCTAAAGAAGACCATCAATGCTTCATTATTTTGCAAACTGAAAAGCATTAAAAATAATTTTCTCTTCTCGTCTAAATGTTTTCCCAAACTAATGTGTTGTTTTTTGGCGAGTTAAGAAATCAATGCATTCGCCCTTCTTTTTTTTTTTTTTTTTTTTTTTTCTTTATAGGGATTGTTTTGGAATCATTAATTACCCAATCGGGTGGACTCGTCCACTCGCTACTGCGTTTGAAAAAAAAACCCGTTTGAAAATTATGAATGAAAACGAAAGTCGGACTTAGTAGATATCGGACATTAACATTCGTCGTTCTATCGTCATAAAGTAACCAGAGAACGTTTTTCACCGGGCAATAACTTCATCAATTCACTTTCTTAGTCATTCAAGTCATGATTTGATACTACAATTTATCAACCCTTTACTACACAATCCAAGGTTTTAGTCACCAAAATGATCATCTAAAGGAAAACATTGGTTTAAAAAAAGGAATTGCTTGTAAAAAACATTTTCTTCTTTTATCCCAATGCTTTTTACATTTTTTTATTCATTTTTGGAGATGGGCTCAGTAGATGACAAAACTTTTCCCGGTTCAGTTTAAAACCATTGACTAGTACAGAATCAAGTCTTTGAAACAGTTATATCTTTTTGCTAGAAGTTAAAAAGATGTCAAAAAATGTTATAATATTTATTTAGACTTATCAAAATCTCAACATATACCGGTAAGTCTATGCCACGATTCTCTGTGCAGATGTTGTCAATTGAGAGAAAAGGTTCAGAATTGACATTCATTACAAAAGATTGTATGTTTTAACTGCATTGGTTATCTCTTTTTCTTATTTTCTTTTTTTAGATTGAAATAATTAAACTTTCCGAACCACCTGTCTCTTGATTTGTGTTTATTTTTTTTTTTTTTTACTTCAACACATGTCTGATCAGTAGGCTGATCCGGAGCTTTCTTTTTTCGAAATACATTATCAAACGGAATTAAGCACATGCTCGGCGTTTTCACCGCTAGTGATAATTCGTTTCGTATTTTTCCGGAACATTTCTTTAATTAATAATTGTTTTTACTCAAATTACCGCTTTTACAAAAGGTAAACAAGATGTGTTTGTGAAACACAAATGCCCCCGTAACAGCATTTTTTTTCTCAAAATTTGACCTTGACAGATGACCTTGACCTTTTAACATGACCTTGACCTTGATACCTACAAATGTATACCACTGAGATCTTTCATCATGCCATTTATGAGACAGGATATTTATAATATGTTTAAATAATCTGAAAAAAGAAAGTTTTTTGGTTCTGTTATTCAGAAGTTTGACCTTGAAAGATGACCTTGACCTTGTCACATGACCTTAACTTTGGAACATGCAGATGTCGATCATTGAGATCTATCATCATGCCAATTATGAGCCTTGTATCTTGAATAGGCTTGAAGATATTGGCAATGTTAAGTTTTTTGGTTAAGTTTTTGAGTTATTTGACCTTGAGAGATGACCTTGACCTTGTCACATGACCTTGACTTTGGTATCAGCAGATGCGTATCATTGAGATCTATCATCATGCCAAATATGAGCCTTGTATCTTGAATAGGCTTGAAGATATTGGCAATGTTAAGTTTTTTGGTTAAGTTTTTGAGTTATTTGACCTTGAGAGATGACCTTGACCTTGTCACATGACCTTGATTTTGGTATCAGCAGATGCGTATCATTGAGATCTATCATCATGCCAAATATGAGCCTTGTATCTTGAATAGGCTTGAAGATATTGGCAATGTTAAGTTTTTTGGTTAAGTTTTTGAGTTATTTGACCTTGAGAGATGACCTTGACCTTGTCACATGACCTTGATTTTGGTATCAGCAGATGCGTATCATTGAGATCTATCATCATGCCAAATTTGAGCCTTGTATCTTGAATAGGCTTGAAGATATTGGCAATGTTAAGTTTTTTGGTTAAGTTTTTGAGTTATTTGACCTTGAGAGATGACCTTGACCTTATCACATGACCTTGACTTTGATATCAGCAGATGCGTATCCTTGTGATCTATCATCATGCCAAATATGAGCCTTGTATCTTGAATAGGCTTGAAGATTTAGGCAATGTTAAGTTTTTTGGTTAAGTTTTTGAGTTATTTGACCTTGAGAGATGACCTTGACCTTATCACATGACCTTGACTTTGGTATCAGCAGATGCGTATCCTTGAGATCTATCATCATGCCAAATATGAGCCTTGTATCTTGAATAGGCTTGAAGATTTAGGCAATGTTAAGTTTTTTTTGTTAAGTTTTGCAGACAGACAGACAGACAGACGGACAGACAGACAGACAGACAGACGGACAGACGGACAACGGTAAAACAATATGCCCCCGATCTTTCGATACGGGGGCATAAAAAGATTCGGGACAGTACGAAGGACAAGGACTTATCATTTACTTGTTAAAAATAAATCGGGTCGATTATGTTGTCTTACTATTGCCTTCGTCTAATTGGGGCCCTACTCGAATTCAATTACCGGTATATAATAAGTGAATTAACTGCTTCAATCAAAATATTAATGGTTCACATGTTTCATTTATACATAATAATCGCCAAACCACATCGCCGGGCAGAGTCTAGATTCCTTTCATTGATAGTCAAGCTCCGCCTACAAGGTCTACAAATAAACGATTACGATTGGCTGTTGGCGTCAATTAACGCCACGCTTACCGCACCTGTCTATCGGACTTCAGATATGGCTATTATCGATTTTTCACGTGACAGTTAATACACGTTATACACAGCCGAGAGGTTACAAGTCGGGATGCGTGCCTCAGAGAAACTCGTCGTCCGGTGGAATCCTTTGATAGGATTTTTTGTCGTCCCCTGAGAGAAGTTGTCGTCTCAGACGAAACTACTGTCGTCTCCGAGTGCCCTGCTGGATCGATATGAGAGCGCGTCTGTATTACTGCGCATGCGCGAACTATTTTTTCGCTTCTTTCAACGAAAACCAGCAACTGTATATAAAAACAAATTGTGGTTATGAGGTTTTCGTTGAAAACTGATGCGATTCTTTTTCTGAAACGTGTCTGTACTACTGCATCTGTATTACTGCGCGTAGTGCACTATTTTTTCAATGGTTTACGAAAAAACTTGTAACTGCATATTAAACAAGGTGTGGTTACGGTGGGTTTTTTTGTTTGTTTGTTGTTTTTTGAAATTCTTTCTCTGCCTCATATGGCGTTTAAGAAATATGATGTATATTTCTTCTACAACTTTCATGCGATCGCAAATTGTGGCATTATTTCGTTATGTTTATTACCATAAAGTGCGGACAAGAAATCAGAGATCTACTTTGTCTCAAAACAGAAATACAGAAGACGTTAAGAGGTCCGTCTTTGACCTTGCGAGCGCAAGGGACTTAAAAAATGAATGACTAGAAAGTGAAACCAAATGAATGATATTATTTTGAATAGGGGGACAGGTACCCCCGGGGTAACATGTCCTAGGGGACAGGTAACCTGGGTAACATGTCCCCAAACTAAAGGTGTTTTTCCTATATTTTTTTATTAAACTTTTAAATATTTGCATGAAATACCAAGATTGACTATTTTCATGATAAAAAAATGAAAACAAAAACAAAACAAAACAAAACAAAAAAAAAAAAACAATTGGAAAATTTATTTGGTTAGAAATTCAGTTAGCAAATTATATTTTGGTTTGAAGAATTGCAAACCACTCAAAGATACAGATATATTTTTTATATGTTTGTTTAAATTGATTTAGAGTAATACAAAAAAAGCGTGAACAAAATTAAAATTTTCATAAGAAATAATGTTTTCCATTGGGTAACCGTGGTAACCTGTCCCAGGGGACACAATTTTATCTAAGTTTGATATCAAATAAAGCTTAATCTTATAGAGCCATTCTTAAATACTTAATCCAGTAGTTTTCAAGTCCCTGAGAGTTCTACATCTTGGTTGACTCTATCTTGGGCTTGCTGTTAACTTAAATGTTGCTCATAAACACACCCAAGCAACGGTGGAGTTTGAACCAAAGACTTTCATGTCACAAGTAGAGCACCTGTACCGCTTTAATAAGGCTACCAAGGCAGTTATTTAGAAGAAACAATTAAGGCAATAGAAGCAATTGGTTATTAGGTAAACTGTCAGAAAGTTAGTAATCGGGGAAAGCATAAGATTTTAAAGCGGGTATAACAAGGGGTTAAAGCAAAAACTTGTTGTATAGACATATTCAATGTTTTTGCACTGAGCCCTCAATATATTGATATACAGAAACTAACAGGAAGACCAAATATCTATTTGTATATAGAGGATATTGAATGAGTGGTCATTGAATACTGAATTTATCAAACGAGTCATCTATAAACAAATAAAAACTCGGCTTTTTTATCTGTTTAAGATGACGAGTTTGATAAATTTGATATTAAACAAGCACAAATTTGATATTCTATTTATAATATGACGTTATTTCTTTTCATAAAACAGGGAAATTACGATATTTATCGATTCAAGTTATATTCTGCGAAACATATAACGCCGTTTGTGAAATGAAGTCATCGAATCCACTGTGACGTCATTTTAACAACGAAAATATAACATTGATATGTGTTCTTAGCTCATTTGCATAGTTATTCCACTAGTGTAATAACACTCGTGTAATATCAAAAATATTCAACAGGCTTATTTCACTCCTGCGACGTAAGTCATATTATAATTATTTGCATTTACTAATTTAAGCCTTACTTGAGTATCCCGTAGTAGAGAGTGAGTTTGAATTGATGCTGGGTGGTATGCCATATCCTACAAAGGACGCTGTGAATCCCTGAATACCAGATCATCCAATACCAGTTCCAGTGGCCCCTTGACATGAGGGAACTGTACAACATTGAGGATCTCTTGGGTCAGTTACAAAGTTGCAAGAGGATGAAACATTGTTGTATCTTGGACATCTGCAGAAAAGAAAGGCCATGTATCTTTATTCAACTTCTTAAGACATTGTGCATAGCATTTGTACTCAGGGAGTGAATTTGTACTACTTCTGCAACATTTCAGAACTCATCATCTTTAACAATATTAACCGAGGTTTCCTAATGAAATAATTAGGAAACCTCAGTTAACACAGTTAAAATTTATGACTTCAGAAACATTGTGAAACTGTTACTGGTCTACTACTTTAAATTCAAACATTTATTATCGTTTTTGTGTAATTTCTCTGTGGCAGATCTAGAGGAGTTCAGATGAACATCCCATTGTGTCTGAACACAGCCCTACCTCTCTGTAGCAATTTATTCATTTCGTCTGGGAATTCAATAACATTTTAGTAAATTAAGGAAGACAAAACTGAAATAAGTAGTGTTAACCCCTGTCATGCTGGATAAATTTTGGCTAAAAAATTACATCCAAATCAAAGGGAAAAAAGCACTGAAAGTACCAACTGTAGGTTATTTTTTATTTGAAACACTAAATCTATCGACAATTTTGGGTTGAAAGTATAAACAGGTGGTGTAGACTAACATCAGACTGCACATATGTGCAGGCTGATGTTTGTCTATAGCTCCTTCCAAAGCAGGAATATTCCGGTTTCAGCATGACAAGGGTTAAAGCTTCCTTTACAGATATCCTGCCCCATGTTCTGTATATCAAAACACTTGCAAACTGTATGAAGTAATGCCCCCCTTTGCACAAAGTCATGAATGTGCCCACAAAGTGGGACATAATTTTCAATAGTTAGCAAGTATTTTGTTATCCTAAACACAGGGATGATTTTACCATATACACTACATTCAGTAGTGTACCATTTAATGACATTCAGAACATCCTATGCCATTTCCATAATCTGCAAAAGACCTTGCATATAGGGTGGATGGGTACTTATCAAATCTGCATTTTGTAAGCTAGAAAAAGTGTAAGAGCAAGAGTTTTGCAAAAGGTCGCAAAATAGTAAGCCCAAAGGGGCTTGTCAGTAAACTTGGCTTGTCAGTATCCTAAGCTTGAATGATAGATTCAGACTTTTTTCAATTGTCAAATATTATCACCACAACAAAACATTTCTGGTTGCCATTGTAGTAGGAATTAAGCACACAAAAAAAGGACTTTTTTCTAGTGCAGATAATTCAAAAACAACTGCAGTAGTTTAAATTTCAAAAATGCACAACTAGACATCATAGAGAGACATTGTAACATGTTTCAGTACAATCCAATTGCAAAAGGAGTTGTGCACACAAAAATAGAATTATGCTGTTTAATTAAGAAAAGGGCAGATAATTCAGGAACGACATGACAAATCAAAACATCTTTGGTTTAATGCAAAACAAGACATCATACAAAGTAATTTTTGCAAGTTTTATTTTAAGAGAAAATGCTTACAGAAGAAATAATGTGAATTTCACTCTATTCAAGGGCAGATAATTCAAAAATGATTGAACCTTTTTTAAATTAGAAAGTCCTATGCACAAGTAAATAATAGATACATTGTGGCAAGATTCTGTTTGTTCAGATAGAAATTGTAGGAGAAGTTGCTCAAAAAAGAGTTACATTTTTAACCCGTGTCATGCTAAACCCGGAATATTCCGGTTTTGACAGTGCAGTCTGATCTTCGTCTATACCACCTATTTATTTTGTTTTAGTTACAATTGTGTAAAGACATGTAAAATTCAATAAAAATAATGTCATACTTTATCATCTTTCAGAGCCTTCAGCACTTTGATTTGAGAGTAATTTGGTCAACATTTTTTGTTTGAAAATATTACAATTTACTTGCTCAATGTAGATTTTCTTTCCTTCTTTTTTGCTATAACTCCATTAAGTTCTAGTTGATTTTAAGTTTTAGCATAATATATCTATTCAATACCCCTTCCTTTAAATATCCTTTTATTTAAAGACAGAAAGATATAATTCCATCTTATTATGACTTAACTAGAAATTTGACGAGACAGATATATGACAGACATGCTGAAACCATTTAGTTGCAATTTAATATAACACATAATAATTTAACAAAATCCTATTTTATATTAAATGAAACACTTTCCAGTTAACAGTTAAATTCAGATTGTATATTAGAATGGCCTGTTTGACCACACTGAAAAACCTTTAAGCAATTTCACTGGTCTTCAATTAATTGCAATGTGAAATAATTTGTTTTGATGCCCATGGGATGGTGCCATTGTTTTTTACCATATACTCCCATATATACCAAGCCAAAATTATATTTCTATATCTCCAGAGAGCTCCTTTAATCTCTCTTCTCCATTTTATTTGACCTTGCTGCTTCTTTGAGCTCTTGGAATGAAAGGGAGATTAATCAAGTGGAACTTCCTGTCTTTTAGACAAAGAAAGACAACTCTTTTAAAGACATGATACAGAGACAAGACTGACAGAGTTGTCTTTCTTATCAAATCCAACCTCCAGGTTCCGCTTAAATAAACAGGGCTATATTGTTATAAAACAATAAGCCTTATTATATTGAAATCATGATGGGGTTTTCCCTCTTCTTTCAAAACTTGGGGTCGTTTTTCCCTTTAAAGTAAATAAAGAAGGCTTCTTGACCAAAAGGTCATGAGTTTGATTCCTGAGGGTGGCTATCGATCTGGGTTCTTTCATTTGCCCACACATTTGGTGCGAGCACTGTTGAATTTTCCACGAAGCAGAATCGAGAGGGATTAATCTAAGTTGTAAGAACTTGTTTCCCAATTGATGTAAAATATAAAGGTTTAAACCAAACCAAAAATATTGCTAATTCAAAGAAACAAGGGGGGTACAGAGATCCTGAATTATATAATTGATACACTATTGAAAAATATAAGGAAGAATGTCTGCAAAAAATTATTTGCTACTTATTTGTTCTTTCTTTTTATTGAAACAGGCTCAGATCTACTGCTCAACAACCTATACATTTTCCAATTTATGTACATAAATCTCATACTTTAAATCAAAATGAACACAGTTACTTTCTCAGTGGTACATAGTTTCATCAAACTAGAAATGAAAACCTTTATGGTTAACTTAATTGCCAGTATACTATAGAAAACTAAATACATATCACTTTACACACCTCTGGAAAAAGGACATAGTCTTTGTATTTGTTGCTTGTTATCCCAGCCACCTATTTATCTTTAAACAGTCTGATTTTTATTGCCTGGAAAAAAAGGATTTAGGTTATACATATAGGAATAAGAAATTGAATATTCATTTATAAAATGAAATATCCTTCATATTGTTTTGAGGTAAAAAACTATAAAAAAAATTTGAAAGATTTACTCTGACATGGTTGTTTTTATTACCATTGTATTGCTTTTGCTACCATTGTATTGATGAATTTTCACTGATTTAACCCTTTGCTGTTTAATCCCTGCTTTTTACGTGCCTGTGATTTTATGATTATGAAAACATTGTGAAAAAAGAAGAAATTGCTTCTGACAAGCAATTTCTTCTTTTTCCACACTATTTTCTATCCTATTGAATGGTTATTTATCAATTTAAATCCGCTTAACATTTTTCGTCTGCAAAACCTTTGAATTTGGACAGGTCTAAAATTTTGCAAAACAGGAAAGGGTTAATTCCTTAAGCTATATTTAAAAAGCAACACTTAATGAATATTCCTTGAATTTAGATCATATTGTTTTAGGAATTTGTCTAAATACATGTTAAGGTTCATGTAAAGTGTTGGAGATCCAATTTAAAGGGCACTCCTTTTGTCAAGAAAATGTAGTATGTCCGGGAATGTTAAATATCAAAATGAAGCTATAAATGAGCACAATCAGTTAAACAAGAGCCGTCAGAGACAGATTATGCTCCCCGAATAAGGCATTGTCACAAAAATAAGAGCCATGTTGGACATGGACATCCCCCGCCACAAAAGCTTGATAGTAAACTGAAGCCTAATAGATAAAAGATTCTTTTGTACTGTCAAAGATTTGCCTCCTATAAAATCTAAGTAATAAAAAGAAAGGGCAATAACTCCAAAATTATGCTAGCAAGAGTTGTAGTTAAGGTGTATTGCACTTCTCGTCCATGAGATCTATCCACCCATAAAGATTCAAGTTGATAGCTACTATACTTTAGGAGATAAGCTCCAGACAAAATCTAAGTATCAAAAATAACAAAGGGCTATAACTCCAAAATTATGCAAGCAAGAGTTGTAGTTCCTGTGCACTGCACTTCTCCTCCATAAGATCTATCCACCTATAAAGTTTCAAGTTGATAGCTATTATACTTTAGGAGATATGCTCTGTGGTCAGATTGCAAGGACTCAAATAAGGTGTAATCTTATACAGCAAACATAAAGGTAACAAACCTTAAACCTCTTTTTTGCATGACATATTTTAAGACACAAATTCCAAAAAGTTTATGGTAAAGGGCATCTAATTTGCTACTGTAATGTGAAATTTCATCAAATTCTGAGCATCAGACTAGGAGAAATGAAATAATAACTGTATTTTACGAGCTAACGTAAAGGTAACAAACATTTAGCCCCCTTTTTCCATGATAATTTTTTTTTTACGTTAATTTCAAATTGTTTATAGTAAAGGGCATCTGATTTGCTACTCAAATATGAAATTTCACTAAATTCTGACAGTTAGACTAGGAGAAATTTGGGTAAAACTGTTTTTTACCCTAAGTCCCCTTTTCCCGTAACAAGGCCTCAAATCCAAAAACCGTCACAGGTGCATCATCACTATATCATAGGGAGTTCATATGGTAAGTTTCATTTGATTTGGCCCAAGGGTTGGAGAAATAGGTGGGGACGGACGAACGGACGGAATACGTACGGACGGACGGACAGACAGACGAAGCGGCGGCTATATGCTCTCCCTTCGGGGAGCATAACAACATCAGACTGCCATAGCTATAGCAGTATAGCCAAACATCATAGGAAAAGGTCTGTTTGTACAGAAAAAGCAACAGCATGATGGTTGGATAAAATTGGTTCTTATTTTAACAAAAACAGTCTAAAATACTACCATGGTACTCCTACATCGATTGGTATTAAACTCAGGCCCAAAAGGTAGTGATGCAAGAAATTTGTTTTGGCTTATTTTATAAACACAGGTCTTTCTAATTTTGTAAATGTGTAGATCTATGTAAAGTATTGTGCGTTATCACAACATAAATGGACATTAATATTTTTTATACCTGTAAGGTTGATTAGCAATTTACCAATTTCTATTTTACAAAAAGATAAATATGTAGTTCTTTGTTATATCATTGACCTCCAAAAACAAGAACTTGAAGTCAATCTCAGAAAATATGTTACAATATTATGGTGTGGTGCTGCACCACACCTAACATCTCTCATAAAAACAGACCAAACTAGTTTGGCATGTGTGTTGACAAATAAATGGAAATCGATCAATTTCAAAAGGCCTTTTTGAGACTGAGTTTTATATGTAAGATTATAGTAGTACCTAGTAGGTACATATGTCTACATGCTATTCAAATTAAGGGAATTTTATCCAGCCATAATGAAGTTGTTTGTTGTGAACAAAATATTCCTTTCCATAATGTTTTGGCTATACTGTTATGAAATGGAGTCACTTAATTTGTGCAACTGCTTGTGATCATCTACATCTTCAATTTGATATATTTTTTAGCTTGGAAAACTGTCTTTTTTTGTAAAATGAAGCAGCATTAAATTTGGTTCAAAACCCTTCACATGAACCTAAGCCACCAGAACACTGGATCTTGTGTGCTATAGATGGAAATTTGGGTTAAATTTTAGGTTTTTCCACAATCTTTTACATGAAAAACTTGTGAGCTTGTATATAATTTTATTAAATGTATATTCCTATATGCTTAAAAATATATCACCACTCACCACATCGTCAACCGGTACAGTTAGGCCAGGCTTGCAAATCATCTGGGAAATCACAGATTTAGTAGGCTGGTATCTGCTGGCTCTCCAAGATGCTATTTTCTTGCTTGCTATGTCATGAAGAAATCCCTTTGGAAAAGAAACTGATACAATGTGATTTAAGAAATCCCAAAAAATCACAATTACAAAACAAGATGTGTTTATAAAACACAAATGCCCCCAAAACAGCTTTTTTTTTTTAAGAAATTTGACCTTAACAGATGACCTTGTCACATGACCTTCACCTTGGCACCAGAAGATGTGTATCATTGAGATCTATCATCATACCAAATATGAGCATTGTATCTTAAATAGCCTTAAGAATATTGACACTGTTAAGTTTTTTGGTTAAGTTTTGCAGACAGACAGACGGACAGATGGACAAGGGAAATTAGTCAATGAAGATCATATGTGTATTTAAAATATAGCAGATATAAAAATCAACCAAAATTGATTTTTCAGGAATTTCAAGTAAATTGATTTCAAAGTTTTGTTTTTAATTTAGAGTTGTGTCAAATCAAGGAGCAACAATTGCAAGTCTAAAAGAAATTTTATCTGCTTTGAAAATAGACCATTTTTTCAATCTTAAATCTGTTATCACTAAATAAATGTCTGTTTTGAAAGTCGTCGGCATTAAGTTTTAAGGATAATAGAAGTTTATCTTTTTAAAATTTTTGTACTAATTTACCTTAAAAATTGACCAGTGATCTTCCAAAAACTTTGTAACCACTGCTATGTCAGTCAGTAAAGTGGATCTGAAAAGAGACAATTTTCATCACTGTAAAAATATTTAAATAAACCTTAAGATGAAGAAGCCAGAGATTTTTTTCTTTACTGTTGTTACCATTTCCTAAGCTTGCCAGAATCACATTATACATTGCTTTTTTGTCAATATGCCCTAGGTCAATGACAGTTGGTATTCTTCTAAAATCAAGTTTGACATTACATGAATGGTTTGTGTGTAATTTCCTTAAAACTATATGTATGTCTAACAATCATATTTATTGTTGAAATGTACTTTCTTGGTCTCATATTTACTTACCTTCTGACAAGTAAGGGACCAATTCTTGTGCATCCACAATTCATTGAAAACTGCTTCTTCCTAGGGCCCTTTATTCTGTGCTCAACATACACTGAGTGATACCCCCTATGGCAATCATCACACCCTACCCATACCAGCTTAGGTGTTTCTCTCTCTATGCAGCAGAGGCCAAGGTCAGCTGCACCACATCTTTTTAAAAACTGTTCTAGGTCTTCTGCTCTACGAGGGATTGCTGGTACAAAATGGTTATATCTGAAATCAAATCAAAACTATTTAAGTAAAAATTGATAAGGTACAAGGAAATAAGCTGTGAGTAAACTTAGTATTTTTATCCGTCATTTTTTTCTACATTTTTTTACTAATTGAAACAGTCAGTGTTCAACAGATTTTGACTACTATGTTTAAAAGTTCACAGGAAAAAAGGTTATCAAATAAATTCCTTTCAAAACCATTTACAAAACAATTTTTAGTTGTACAAGACTTAACTTTCTGTTTTACTAAATTGTGTCTGAGGTTATATTCCATATAATATAACTAGGATTAATTTGAATATTCTTTAATATTTCAACTGAAGTAGTTGATATAACCAAAGACCCAAAATACATGAAATGATATCAGACTTCACGAAATACCGCCGGTCCCACTGACATATCTGGTAAAAATCATGCCGGCCTGATAAGTTGCGCATGAATACAGGACCGACTGACTGGTGAACTCTGGCTATATACACAATATGTTCTATTGTTATGTCTGGTGGAAATTTGTCCGGTCTGGTAAAAATTTTAAGTTTACCAGACCTACTGTCTGGTAAAAAATATGGGTATTTCGTGAAGTCTGTGATATTTACTTATGATATAATACAAGGATCACCACTAACACCAGTCCTCGGGCCCAAGACGTGTGGGTTTTAAGGAGGAGTAGTAGAATGTGCCAAACTGCAGGTCCTTCAGGCCTGTAGATAATGGTAATTTCATTTCCTATCAATCATGTTTAAAAAAATAGTTCCCTTTTAAATACTCAATTCCTTCGATAACCTTAGAAAAACAATGTGGAAACAGAAGAAACTGCTTGTCACAAGCATTTTCTTCTTTGCTCACACTGTTTTCCATACAATTTACTTCTGAAACTGCTTCAAAATAGCTAAAGTTTTCAAGGGACCTTTATTATCTATCTATGAGGACCTGTACGTATTAAGACTAATAGGTCCTGGAGGCTAGTGGCAAAAAGAAGTCAGTATCAAACATATATATGCATAGAAATACTAGTAGTTAACCCTTGTCATGCTGAACCCGGAATATTCCTGCTTTGGCAGGAGGTATAGACAAATATCAGCCTGCACATATGTGCAGTCTGATGTTAGTCTACACCACCTGTTTCTCAATTTCAAACCAGAATTGTCAATAAATTTAGTTTGTCAAATAAAAATTGACCTTCAGTTGGTAACTTTCAGTGATTTTTGCCCTTTGATTTGGATGTAAATTTTTAGCCAAAGCTTATCCAGCATGACAAGGGTTAACACTTATATCAGTTTTGTCTTCCTTAATTTACTAAAATGTTAAAAAGGGTTAATAGCTAGTATGTACATGTGCACTCTTCTTGTTGCTAGAGAAGGAAAACCTTTCAGCTTCAATTAACTGAAGCTGCAATTATGAGGTTTTAATTGTTATCAACCAAGATTTTCAAATTAGCACCCATTTGTCTGCCAATGTTCCTATGGACAATTCCTCTTGGAGCAGACTGTGCATCTGCAAAGTTTGATAGGAGTTTTGCTTTGCATGCTATAGATAGCTACATGGACAAAGTCTTGCTAAGCTTTCAGGGTCAGTATTTTATGTGTACATTAGGCAATAGATAGCAGGCTATCTACTGCACCTCTGGCAAATGACATTGTGATATTGAAAAGTAAATGTTACCTTAAATGGCCATGTGATGGTAGTAGATTGAAAGGCACAAGTTAAATCAATGGTATCCTGGCCATTTCCATAAGCAGTCATTGGCTCGGCATGTTCTTGTACACAGTGTTCATTAATTGTCTTATTCAGCATGTGAGCTATGCTCATAATGTGTACAGGACCTGTAAATAAACAAAATTTAGTTTATCATAAATAACATCTTTGACCTGTGGCAGTTATAGTCTCAATGATAAAATCAGTGGTGTCCGTGGTCTAGAGGTAGAGTGTCAGTTTCTTGACCCAAAGGTCCTGAGTTGGATTCCCGAGAGTAGCAATCAATCTTGGTTCTTTCATAGGACCACAGATTCGGCGCGAGTACTGGTGAAATTTCCAGAAGCAGAATCAAGAGGGATTGTTTCTCAATCGATGTTAAGTCAATAGGTTTAAACTAATGATAAAATCAAAGCTTTGAAAGTGCTGATGGTGAACTTCCCTGTTCGCATAGTAAGGTAAAAGAGATAGTCGAAAAACTACTCAATATCTATATGTATTAAATGCAAATATGTCCAATCGATTATAACAAGGTATTACAACCAATCAAATTTTTCTTGCCATGCAAGTTAAAAGCTGCTCAAGTATAATTTCTTTAAAATGTTGATTGAATATTCTTTCATATATGGAAACAAACTCTGCTCAAAATGGAGGGATTTTCATGGGAATAATTTAAATTCCTATTGTTAAAGTGTTCCCTGAGATAATTCTTAAGAGATTAGGTTGACATCCATGCATGCCTTAGCTTCTAAGAAAAGGATCTCACCAAATGAACTATACGAAATTGACATCTGCTCATAAAAAGCATGATTTACATGTAAGGCTAATGATATTTTGTAGACTAATGCAATGTTACGTAATTTCGTCATTTCCTCTATATATTTATACATTGAATAGATGAAATTAAGTATTTTTTATCAGATGATTTTGTTGCTAACATTATTTACCCAGTGTGATTTCTATCTATGATTTGTAATTTAAGCAGCCACTCAGAACTTTCGACGATGAATGCTCATTTAACCATGATAAAATTGCATGCTGTTTAAAGACATGAAATTAAGTGTTTTATTATTTGCTAATCATCTTCTGTAAAAACGTTATTGAGAAAATTACTCCTTGATTGGATATAGAGAATAAAGGCTCTTTTCCTGTATTTCTCATAGGACAATACATTTATAAATAGGAGTTATCTTTTTGACTAGATATACATTCTGACCACTTTTTATGAAGATTGTACCACAATTAAGGCTCCTAGAGTGCAAACAAAAATTGTCATTTAGGCCCCTTTACCTGTGATATCAAATGGATCCCTGCCAATTCCTAAAGGGTTTATCCTTGTGACCCGACAGACAATTTGACAAGTTTCACAAAGAGTGGGCCAGATTAGTGGCCTTTAGAGTAAAAAAAGAGAATCTTCATCAATGCCCTTTATCATGTGAAATAACATGGATCCTTCCATTTTTCTTTAGGCTTCATCCTCATGACCTTACAAATATTCTGACCATGAAGATTGGGCCATATTTATGGTCTTTACAGTGCAAACACTTAAATTTTTGAGGCCAGACGCAGGACGGCACACGACAGACATTCAATGATCACAAAAGCTCACCTTGAGCAGGATGTGCTCAGGTGAGCTAAAGATGCAGACTCTTCTCAGCTAATTGATAACAGTGGTATTTAGTTTTATTGTTGACTGTTTCAAGGGCTTATGCTAGAGGTCCTGGGTTTGATCCCCGACAGCTGCACTCATTCTTTCTGACTTTAGTCTCTCACCAATGGGTTGATGATCATAGTCTTATGTGAGATAGCAGGAAAGAATGTAATGGTTGTACTGGTGAGAGAAATACCAGGAATCCATTGTTAGGTGCCCCTGCCGCTGTGATGTAACTGAAAAATGCTGATAGGGTTGTTAAACTCCATTCAATCAATTCAAGGGCTTGTGTGTGTGAAACCTATCTGTGACCTTGGGCTTTCATCTATCTGACCCAAAAATAATATGGTTGTTTCTTGGTTCATAAACAACAATTTGATTGTTTGATGGGGTTTTACCCTGCCCTTCAACACTATTTCAGTTATAATGCAGCGGCTGGAGCACCTGAATTCCTGGTATTATCACATTATTTCTACAAGTAATCTTTTCCAAGCCTTCTACTGCTATCCCACATATGTCTATGATTATAAACCCGTTGGTTGATGACAAATAGTCAGAAAGAATGAATGCCAATGTCTGGGATTGAACCTGGCACCTTTTGATTGAAAATCTGATGCACTACCACTGTCCACTGTGCTATGATGGCGGCTTCATTGTCAACAATAGATTAAGCACTGAACCAAACAAAAAATCTACTGATGGACAGGATGATGAGCATATTTTCAAAGTCTGAAAAATTTTCTTCTAAGCTTTATTTGGCCAAATACCAATAGATTTTTGAAGACATTAAATACCTGAGTCATTTTGGTCAAGGCTGGATGATAATTCTCTTTTAATTATGTCAGTGATCATCTCTCTAACGTTTCCTTTTAGGGACTGGACGTAATCTTGATCCAAATACCCAGATGCCCAGCCTATCACTTGATCCCTTGGGGCTACTTTATGGGAAACCTGAAAAGAAATCAGTTTCAGCCCTTATTTAAAAGGAACAAACAAATCAAACAAGAGATGTTTATAAACATGTATGCTCCCCATAAGAGCAGGTCAATGGCCTTTTCTGATTCAATCAACAAAGGTGAATAACGAAAAAATATGATAAGTAGAGTTATGGTTGTTGTGCACTGCACTTCTCCTCGATGGATCTACCCAAGTTTGAAGTTTCATGATTCTAGCTTGCATATTTATCAAGTTATGCTCAGGACAAAAAAAGGTCTACAGATTGACCAACCAAACTACCGACAGACAAGTGCAAAGCAATATACCCCTTTTCTTTGAAATAGCTGCATTAAAAAAAATATCTGAGAATTCTGTATTTTTTTTCGCAGAACAATGGCCAGAGTGAATTAAATTCTATGTACAAACTCATTTTGAATTATGTATTAACCATTAGTATTACCAAATTTGTAACAGATCAATTTTATGAATAGAGTTAGAAAGTCTTGAACAAGATTGACCCAAACATTTGTCAACATTGAACTAATCAAGAACGTGGCCAGATTTGTTTATGAACTTTTTTGTGTTCAGTTTAATAAATGGAGGTTCAATACTGACATGACAAACCATAACAAAATAAAACATTTTCATTAATGCTTTTCGGTGGTTTATTGAGAAATAACGGTAGATTATCACCCGATAATCTCACCCCAAAAGCAGTGAAATTATCAAAAACTTATACCCAGCTTTTGTGCATTCCATCCTATCTGACGTCATCTATGCGGGGCAAAATAAGTGATGTCACAATGACTGTTGCATAGTAATCCTTACAAAACGACGTGCTTTACGAAAATATGTCATATGAATTTCTCATTTTGTCTCATTTTTGCATTAAAGAAATAGACTAATCGTTTATTTGTTGAGTAAGATTGATTAATTTTTCATTTCGTGAATAACAAAAGCTAAATTTTCACTCGTGGCTCCGCCACTCGTGAAAATATTTCTTTTGTTATTCACTCAAAGAAATATAAATCGATCTTACACTGAAACAAACGATTATCCTCTATCTCATTTGTATAGCTTCTTTGCAGAAAAAAAAAGTTTGCACCTTGTAAAACAAAACAAAGAAAAGTGAAGGGGCATAATTTGAATAAACTTTAATAAAGGTCAACTAAGTTGGATACTTTTATGTTTCTTTATGTAAAATAGAATGCCCACATGCTGAGCCTAAATTTTAATCCAGGTGTAAGATATAAAAACTTTGGCCAAAGTCCACTAGATAATGATACCAAATATGGAATCTTTTTGCCTTCTCATTTCTTGAAAATTTTAACAAATGTCTTCTTTTCCCTGTTTTGTTGCTGTGGCAACCAGAGTTTAGCGTAGATTACAATTATTTGAACACTGGTTTAGTGAAGAAGATCTTTTAAGAATTTGTAGACAGAGCACATCACACGACAGTAATCTGACATTAAACAATTATAATAGATTGCCTTGAGCTCAAGTGAGGTTAAAACAAAATAAAGATTCTTACAATTGTGGTGCAAAATGTTCAGAAATAATGATATAGTTTATATAGTAGCATATATATTTTGTATAGATATTGCTAAAAAAAAATCCTCACCTCGTCAAGCATTCTGCTCAAATTTACAGTACCATGAAAAATAGCTCTCAGCTTAAGTGTGTAACTGATTTTCATCGCCAAATGTTGCCAAGGAAACACTGTTGTACAAGCACATATTGTCTGCCCCAGAAGCAGTCCATATTTTATGGGATGACCTCATGACTTCTGGAATGAAGCTCATATAGCTGCAAAATAAAGAATGATCAATCAAATTAAGAGAATCACTTTTGAGAAGGGTCACAGAATCAGCAGTCCTACCAGGTGCAAGTGAGGCGTTTTAAGATTTCACATGAAAACAAGAGGACCATGATGGCCCTATATTGCTCACCTGAGTCTCCTAACGACATCACTTAGAAAAGATAGGCAGATATCCACTGTGAGATGATTTATTCATAACATCAATACCCAAGTTTTATCCAAGCGGCCTGATATGAACCAAATCAATAGTCTTCATACCAAATATGAAAGCCCCTTTTTGTTACCATGGCAATAAGAGTATGAGGTGGATTTTAATAATTTTAACAAGTTTGGAAGAGCTTGACCCAAGAGACATTCCTGTCAAGTTTCATCAAAACCACCAAACTGGTTTAGGAGGAGGAGATGCTTGAGTAAATTGTTAACAAAACTTTGCATGAATACTCCTTGGCCTACCTTATATGCTAATTAATCAAGAAATCTTTATTGCACTTGTTAAATGGGCTGGGCAGGGTGGTGCTTTTTTTTTCATTTCTAAATCTTTTTAATTCTTCTCTTCCCCTCTAATCAGGTCAATTTTGATTAGACTAGGCACGAATATTCCTTAGTAGTAATTTTACTTATATTGGTCATGAAATTTGATGGGCCCGTAAATGTGTGTGTGACCTGGCTGGGCCAATTTTCACTTTAAAATCTCAAAAATCTTCTCCCAACCAATTGGACTAATTTAAATGAATCTTGGTGTGCATGTTCCATGAATGAACCTCTATTTACATTTTCCCTGAAAATGTTTTTAGAATGTTCTAATAATTGTGATTATCTTAATGTTTAATAGGATGGGTATTATATTATTGGTCTATATAGTGGTTGGGTGTAATTTCGGAATCCTAGGGTGTCAAAGGCATTTGTTTTTCACAAACACATCGTATTTATTGTTAAAGTTTTGTTAAGTTCGGCCCAAGGGTTTGGGAGGAGATGACTTTTTTAACATTTTTTCCTGTGTAAATTGGCTCCCCAGACCCCACCACACCCATATTTTGGGATCAATCAAAATTTCTTTAAAATTCAAGTAAAGGGTCACCCAAGAAACAATCATGCCAAGTTTCATTGACATTGGCCCATTATATTTGGGAGGAGAAGATCTATAATGATTTTATAGATGCCAAGTTTTGCAGAAATCGGCCAAATAATTTTGGAGATGAAGATTTTTAAAGATTTTCTTTATTAACAAACATTTATAATGGACCTCTATAATAAGTACTAAAACACGACACCCATTTTTGTGGGTCAATCAAAATTTCTTCAACAATTTTAAAGAGGGTAACCCAAGGAACATTTCTATCAAGTTTGGTTAAAAACAGCCTGGTTTGGAAGGAGATGTTTAAAGAAAAAGGTAACACATCTAAGGACGGACAGACACATTGCCATGACAATAGCTCACTATGAGTTAACCCTTTGCTGTTTAATCCCTGCTTTTTACGTGCCTGTGATTTTAATGATTGAGAAAACATTGTGAAAAAAGAAGAAATTGCTCCTAACAAGCAATTTCTTCTCTTTCCACACTATTTTCTACCCTACTGAATGGTTATTTTTCAAATTAAATCCACTTTAAATTTTCGTCTGCAAAACCTTTGAATTTGGACAGGTCCAACATTTTGTAAAACAGGAAAGGGTTAAAAACCCATGTTTTTTTCCATTTATAGTCCTAAGACTGTTACATGAAAGTCTAAAAGTTTAAAATTAGCTTACAGTCTGTTGCAGGCTTGTGATAATTGGGCTGGTATATTCTCTGAAAATATCAACAGGTTGGTCTGATCTATTTGGCTCTTGAACTGTCTCCCTACATGTGGAATTAAGTTGTTGTCAATTAGATTTTTCTCTCACATTTGACTTACCATTTATTCAAATTTAAATAATTAATCTATGCATTATAGGAGTATAACATTTGATAAGGAATGTATGCAGATGCCTTCCTATATAGCAGCGCAGTTGGTAGTGCGTCGGACTGTCAATCTAGAGATCCCGGGTTCTATCCCTGATGCCAGCACTCATTCTTTCTGACTATTTGTCTCTCACCAATGGGTTGATAATCATAGACCTATGTGAGAAAGCAGCTGGAGGCTAGGAAAGGATGTGATGGTTGACTGGTGAGAGAAATACCAGGAATCCATTGTTAGGTGCTCCAACCGCCGCGATATATCTGCAAAAATGTTGAAAGCAGCGCTAAACTCCATTCAATCAATTAATCCTATATTGCAATCTGACCTTTTATAGTGATGTAACTTTAAGACTGGTATATCTAATCAGACTTTACAAGTTATCTCAAATTAAGATACTCCCTTTTTTTTAGAATCAATATATTAAATGCATACATTTTAACCTTACATGTTAAAATCAAAAATGTACTACAAAATATTGAAGAAAACATTGAGAAACAAAGGGAATACAATTTTTCCTTTTTCTCAATGTTTTCAGACTTTACCAATTTGATGCATATAAATTTGAATTTATGAGTAAATGATTGTACTAGCAGGTGCTAAGCAGACTATTCTTTCAGAAATTTTTCACTTTTTTTCTTGGTTTACAAATAACAAACAGGGTATATACTTTATTTAGATTGGAATTTAAGTCTTTTGTTTTAATTCAATTGTCTGACACTACATGAGTCAAGTTTAAAACAATCTCAATAATAAGATCTTAAAAAGGTGAATCTTTTCAAATAACATTAACCTTTTCATTTGATTTTGATTTCAATATCAACAGAAGCTTATTATGAATGGCTAACACAGTCATGACAGAAATTTGACTTTTGACAGAGCAACAATATTGAGCTATGCATGTTAGAGTTTAATAAAGACAAAAATTAGAAGTAAAACAAAGGTACCATAAGCCTATAAATTATGTTTCACTTGGCACCAACATTAAAATCAAGTCACACTCAGGCTGTGTTGACTTTGCAATGTCAATTATACAATAAACACAAAATAACTTTATTCAATGGCAGTTGAAATCTGTAAAGTTCATTATTTCTTGGTAAAGGAGTAAACCTTTTGAACCAAACCAAAGCATACCTGTTTGAACAAGGGCGGCCACCATGACATGAGGAAGTGCACACATTGCTATGCTTATAGCACCTGCATGACATGGTTGTGCACTTCCCTTTACACCCACATCTTGTTGTTACTGTGTTATGTTGTCGATGAATCGAGGCAGTTGTGCGTAATGGTAAGGATTGGAGATCCTCCCATCCCTCCACAACCAATGGGAGGACCCCATCAAACAGTTGTACAGTGTCTGCCCTGAACCACCCATCAACAAGACAGTACTCTGTTCTGTAAGTTTAAATAACAAGAGGACCATGATGGTCCTAGATTGCTCACCTGCGTCTCTTTGACCCCTGGGACATAACATTAATTTAATAGGCAGATGTCAAAAAGAAGAATTTCTAATTAAGATCAATACCATGGAATGTTTTCAGCCAAGAGCAAGACAGATATGCCTTTTCACTCTTTGATTCTTTGTAAAGAAGAAGATTCTTGAAGGTTTTCCTATTTTCACCCATTATGCTCAGATGAGCTAAAAGGGATGCACCCGGGTGGAGCCGAAATATAACCCCAGGCTCTTGATATGAACAAACTTGGAAGGGCCCAATAGATGATGCTACATACCAAATATAAAAGCTGTGTGCCCTCTGGTTTCGGAAAAGAAGATTTTATAAGATTTTTGCTCTTTGATGCTATGTAAAAAGGGTTGCGCCTGGGTGGAGCCCAAATATGATCCTAGGGTATAGATATGAACAAACTTGGTAGGGGCCTAATAGATGATGCTACATACCAAATATGAAAGCTGTGTGCCCTCTGGTTTCGGAAAAGAAGATTTTTGAAAATTTTTGCTCTTTGATGCTATGTAAAAAGGGTTGCGCCCGGGTGGAGCCCAAATATGATCCTAGGGTATAGATATGAACAAACTTGGTAGGGGCCTAATAGATGATGCTACATACCAAATATGAAAGCTGTGTGCCCTCTGGTTTCGGAAAAGAAGATTTTTGAAAATTTTTGCTCTTTGATGCTATGTAAAAAGGGATGGGCCAGGGAAAAGCCCAAATATGATCCTAGGGTCTAGATATGAACAAACTTGGTAGAGGTTCACTAAATGATGATACAAGCCAAATATGAAAGCTGTCTACCTTCTGATTTCAGAGAAGAAGATTTTTGAAGATTTTCATTTTTTTACCCTTCATGCTCAGAAGAGCTAAAAGGGATGGGCCAGGGAAAAGCCCAAATATGACCCTAGGGTCTTAATATCGACAAACTTGGTATAGGCCCACAAGGTGATGCTACATACCAAATATGATAGCTGTCTGCCATCTGGTTTCAGAGAAGAAGATTTTTGCAGATTTTTGCTCTTTGATTCTATGTAAAAAGGGTTGCGCCCGGGTGGAGCCCAAATATAACCCCAGGGTCTTGATATGAACAAACTTGGTAGATGCCCACTAGATGATGCTACATGACATTTCATGAAAGCTGTCTGCCTTCTGGTTTCAAAGTAGAAGATTTTTGAAAATGTTCATATTCACCCTTTGTGTTAAGCATAAAGGGAAAGTTAAGGGAGGATTTCATTTATTTGAACAACTTTGGTAGAGCTTGACCCAAGGAACATCCCTGCCAAGTGTCATCAAGATTGGCCCTCTGGTTTAGGAGGAGAAGATGTTTAAAGAAATTGTGGAAAAAGCACGATGCACATGGGACAACGCACATCGCATTACGGACGACTGATGACGGACATTGTACAATCACAATAGCTAAAAACTTATCAAAATTTCAAAATATAATATTTAGCCACCATATAGCACATTTAGTAACACATTAGACTCTCAATCTTCTAGCATGAGATGTCATGTGTCCAATCCCATGTGAAAAAGTGAAAACAAGATGTGCTTGTCAAATATGAATGCCCCCTTAACTGCCTTTCTTCAGAAACTGTTGTTTTATACAAGAAAATAGAACTCAGTTATTAAACAAATTACATTTTCTGAGACTCTGTCTCTTGATTGCCATTATTTAACATGACTGCTGTTTAATCCCACATTTGATCTTATCTGATAACCTCGAAGTTGGTACAAACAGAAAAACAAGGCTAATGTTAAAGTTTTTCAGTCAGAAATCATTGACCTTTAGAAAAGGAAAAAATGATCCTGTCCTTGATATAATGATAAAAGTTGGCATGAAACTAAAAAGTCGAAGGTATAATTGGCTTTAATGTATTTAGGAAAACCTAAGTTCTTAAGATTATTTGTCCAGATAGGAGTTCATGGATAGTTGCAAAGTAATCAAGAAAATAGAATTAGTGCTCACGTTGCGGGTTATTTCTATTGTTTATAGTTGATGCAAAGTCTGATTTGAGTTCCAAAAACCAACCAGATCATATATGATGGTTGCTGCTTGTCTCTTATCTTTGCAACAATACCAGGCAGTCTTCTGAGGTCACACTGATAATTGCAATCAAATAAAATAAAGAATTCTGATTGGTTTAAATCGCATCACGTGGGGAAATCCATTGCACTTTATTTCTGTATAAAATGTAATAGGTCTTTTGGGAAACCCCCGAAATTCGATCTGCAAGTCCTGTGTTATGGGAACTCGAATTAAACTAGTTCCCGATCATCAACGCAACATTGCTATTCAATCTATTATAAATTAATTTATTTTCGAAAGAATTTACGATTACAAACATGCAGTTCTGATTCTGAGCCGACCTAAACTTAGAAAACAGCGAGTCGACTTAGACCTTCAAGCAACCCTCTCAACTAAGACCGACCACGCCGTTTTCGTTTAAAAATACAGACTAACTCGGCAAAAAAAAAGATTTTTTGTCACAAGTACCTCTACGAATTTTAATGTTGTCTTTAATTTGTGTATCATTTTCTACTATATGACATTTCACTTCGATAGCGAGATATACAATACACGATCTTAAAATAGATGGTGTAATTTATACGCACAGAAAGTAGACTTGAAGCTTTAATGTTTGGCTGAGTATTTTAATAGTTTCCTCGATCTAGATGATTGCAATTATAAGGGACGAGTGTCTTTTTCACTGCGTTTATTGGGCTATAAAGTGCAATTGCCTTAGCACATGGCTTAATCATAACGCCCTACGGGTGTTATTTGCCATGTGCTAAGGCAATTGCACTTTATACCCCAATAAACGCAGTGGAAAAGACACTCATCCCTATAGTGGCGGTACTCTGCTGGTATGGCAAGTGTGACAAAACTTCCTACATGGATTGGTTGGTGGAATCTTCTTGGTTTTCTTATTGTTCTTTTCTCTTTAAATTTCTTAAGGTTCTCAAGTGTAGCCATCCAAATTTTCTGATGGTCAGTCTGTAAGAGTGAAGCAAACTTATGTGTGATATGTACATTAGATAAGACAAAAAAGAATTGTGTCATTAAGATTCTTTAAGTTAAAGATCCCAAAGAGCATGTGCTAGTGAAAGGAAGGGGCAAATTCTGAAAAGTTTGACATTCATAGATCAACAGCAATGTATTGTTGTGATCTCTCAAAATGCACTGTTTATGAATAAGCCAGCACCTACAGGCATTGACAGTCTTTATTTGACCCAGCATTGATAGATCTTTTTATCACCATGCAAAATGTAAATGAGCTTTTAACTTCAAATTTCGACAAATCAAATTGCACCACTTTTGAAATTGCAGGACAGGGATTAGTTTGCATGTGAAGATTTGACATTGATCTTATTAACAGACTGAATTTTTTCGGTGCTAGAAATGTAAATAATTTCCGCTTTACAACAAATGTGCTTACTTCATTTGTTTGTGGTGGTTCTGTTTGTGTCTCTTCAGTTGAGCTTGGGATGTACTCAGTGTTGACTTCAGTGCAGGCCTGAAAACAGAAATACATATTTTGAGTACATAATCACAGAAAAACACAAGAGACTTGAGGTGTAATAAGATTAAAAAAAAAAAAACAGCTAAAGAACATTAGCTGGACATCATAAATACATGTTTTGGCCACTATAACAACTAATAAAAAGATGCTGACAGATGAAATGAGAGAACAAGTTCTTGAAAATCTTGCTTTACCTCTATTTCATGGTCGCTACAGTCATCATAATGCAGTTGGAAAACTGTCACCAGATTCTCTCTCCTCTGTTATAGTGACTTTCTGACCAAACAATGGCAGTGACTTTGGTTTCCTTCCAAAAATTATTCTGTATGGCATATCTTTTGTGGTTGATGTAAAAGCTGTATTTATCTGATCTGTAGAAAGAATTCAAAAAGATATTTTTTCTGATTTGAGTATCTGAGGCAAAGCAAGTTAAGTAAAAGAATTGTAAATTTGTGCTCATGCTCAAATGTTGGGTGCTTGTTGGTAGACAGAAAGTGTAAGTAAATAGAATTTTTTCAATTACTTATATTACTGAAAGTATAAATTACTCTTGATAGTTTGCATTTAGAGCAAATGCCATTTCTATTGCAAATGCAATCTTTAAGCATACAGAGTATTGATGGTGTGACAAGACTCATATTTATAAACAAGAGCTCACCTACGGCATCAAATATCCTTTCCGACATTTGTCTCTCACCAATGGCTAGATAATTGTAAACCTATGTGAGAAAGCAGTCAGAGGCTAGGAAAGGGTGTAATGGTAGTAAAGGTAAAAGAAACACCAGTAATCCATTGTTAGGTGCTCCGGCCGCCGCCATATAACTGTGAGATTGTTGAAAGTGGCATTACACCCATTCAAACAAACAAACAAAGCTAAAACTAGATTGCTCCCCTGAGTCTCCTTGATCCCTGGGATGTCTCATCAATTAAATAGGCAGATGTCATACAGGAGATAATTTCTACAAAAAAAAAAACAGTTTCATGAAGTTAAGACCAAATTTGTGGCCTCTAGAGTTACAACAAGAAAATTATCATAAAGACCCCTTTTCCTGTGATATAACATGGATCTTTCCCATTTTCAATAGGGTTCATCCTTATGATCTGACCAACATTCTGACCAAGTTTCATGAAGATTGGGCCATATTTGTGGCCTCTAGCAAGTAAACAATAAAATTGTCATTAAGGCCCCTTTTCCTGTGATATGGCATGGATCCTTCCCATTTTCAATAGGTTTTATCCCTTTGACCTGTCCAAAAATTATGACCAAGTTTCATGAAGATTGGGCAATATTTGTGGCTTCTAAAGCATTTACAAGAAAATTATCATTAAGGCCCCTTTTCCCTTGATATAACATGGATCCTTTCCATTTTCGATAGGGTTCATCCTTATGATCTGACCAACATTCTAACCAAGTTTTATGAAGATTGGGCCATATTTGTGGCCTCTAGCAAGTAAACAATAAAATTGTCATTAAGGCCCCTTTTCCTGTGATATGGCATGGATCCTTCCCATTTTCAATAGGTTTTATCCCTTTGACCTATCCAAAAATTATGACCAAGTTTCATGAAGATTGGGCAATATTTGTGGCTTCTAGAGCATTTACAAGAAAATTATCCTTAAGGCCCTTTTCCCTTGATATAACATGGATCCTTTCCATTTTTAATAGGGATCATCCTGGTGACTTGGCCAACATTCTGACCAAGTTTCGTGAAGATTGGGCCAAATTTGTTGCCTCTAGTGTGTAAACAAGAAAATTGTCAATAAGGCTCCTATTCCCTTGATAAAGCATGGATCCCTCCCATTTTCAATAGGGTTCATCCTTGTGACCTGGCCAACATTCAGACCGAGTTTCCTGAAGATTGGACCATATTTGTGGTCTCTTGAGTGTAAACAAGAAAATTGGTCATAAGGCCCCTGTTCCCGTGATTTGGCATGGTACCTTCCCATTTTCGATAGGATTCATCCTTGCGACCTGACCAACATACTGACCAAGTTTCATGGAGATTGGATCATATTTGTGGCCTCTAGAGTGTAAACACTTAAATTGTTTACACATGACGACGCACGACACACAACGCACACCACACGACAGACATTCAATGATCACAAAAGCTCACCTTGAGCACGATGTGCTCAGGTGAGCTAAAAATGCATTCAGAGTTATCCTCCTTGATAGTCTGGATAGCTCTTGTGATTGTGAATGCATATGATAAGTTTCATGAAGAACCAAGGCTAAAAATTGTAACACCAACACTAACTTGAATGACACCAAGGTGATCATAATACATTGGGTTCTCTGAAAACAACCCAGCTTATGAAAATGAAATAACAAGAGGTCAAAGAGGGCAGGTATTGCTCATTGAATAAAGCTTAAAGCTTGAATTAAAACAACACTTTGAAATCTCTAAAGACCCATTTTTAATGATTAACTGGGTCTGGTCCACATTGTACCTCAATACTCAATAACCATGAACCTGCATCCCTTTACCCATCTGATTAAAATATAGGTTCAGAAGATGTCTTTCTATGATTTTCACCTCAAAATTAGCCCTGCCCTGCCCTGCCCATATTTAAAGAGATTCTGCAATGCAACACAACAATGATATTTCTAAAAAGATGAAGGCTTGAAATATCCATTTAATCAAGTGTTTTTATCGAAAAAAGTAAACACCAATTGTTATTTACAAAAAACCTATTTTCTCACCTGGGCGATCTTATCAAACGCGAGGTAAAACCGGAAGTGACGTCAAGAAATTGAGTCGTTTTTAGCGACCAGTTTACATTGTATATGATTTGACTTAATTTAATCGATTTATCAGTATTGGATAATATAATTCAATAAAAGAAACACATATTTTATCTTCAGTTCATTAATCTAGGATAAATATGTCACAATCGTAAGGGGGTGAAGAGTTTGAACTCATTGTGGAACGAAAATCATGTGTGGGATTTGGTTGCTCAACAGCCGATGAAAATCTCTCCACGTGATTCTGAAAGAACATAATCAGCAACAACAGCTGGTCAACTTTGTGAAAGTTAGCAAAAGGAATTCAGTAACTTTGGATCATATTGTTCTATTGGGAACTTCAGGGAATTTATCAATGATGATCATAAAAATAGGATTGGGTGGCTAAGATAACGATTGTTACTTAAAAAAAAGGAAAATTCTAAATTTCTAAATGATTGGATTACGCAATTCTAATTTTCCTTCAAATGTGACAAATGTATCTAAATTTAGAATCATTTATCCTCGCATGATAATACTTATATCAATATTTTGATTTTTTTAAAAAATTATATACATGTGTATATCCAATAATGAAAGCCGAAAAGGCATATGGAACTAGACAAGGTCATTGAGCGCCCCAAATTTCAAAAATCAGATTGTAAAAATCTGAAATTACGACATTTTCGTCCCTCATGAACAAAAATTATATGTCTTACCTTTAGGAGTGTACTGTGTACTTTTCCAATCTTAGGTTTAATCCGTTATTCCGCTAACTACGAGTTACATTCGATCACCGAAAATCACATTTTTATTTGAATTCAATCAGATTAAATTATCAATCTTACCAATCACCATTAAAATAATTTTCTTTCCTATTTATTTTCTCTTTTTTTCTTTCAAAAAAAAAAGATACCCAGATTTGTTAGAAAATATTTTGGTGTGCTACTGATCGCAAACAATTCACATGATACAACTTTTTAAGTTATATAACTGTTTATTATTCGAATCCTCTCTAAAGCTTTATCAACACGCGGATTATCAAATTAGCCGCTAGGCAAGTGTTAAAAAGTTTCTATTCTCATCTGGGTTTTTTTAACATTGCGCCATTGACAATCCAAATTTTCTTTGATCTGACCATAACGATGCATCATCTGGTGTCTTCCCGATTCTCCCACATTTGAAAATCCAAAAATACCATATACCTGGTGGGGAGACGGGGGTAAGGGGAAATGTGTGATTACAGTCAGGTTCAAATTGTATTCCAGGTCTATTATAAGTATTTATCGATAATTGCGAACATAATAGTGATGGGGCGGTTTTTGCGAGTAGACCAATCAAATCAAAAGTAAAAGGTCGGTCTTTAAGTATTCTTACGAAATCAAACTTTCAAAGTTTAAGTAATAATTAAGTTTAATTTTGTAATTATGACGAATGTAAGAATAAGAAATATAGGAATATAAATGGAATGTTAAAGAGTGAACATGGGAGAAATAGTAAAAGATAGAAACGATCAATATGGGAGATAGAGAGATAAGAAGAAAATAGAGTGGTAAGAAATGGTGGACTTTCAAGCCCACTGTACAGAACAAACGAATATATTCACAGACTGGTAGGACGCGCGGCTCCACTACCTCTGGTACCATGATCAGGCGTAGAATATGTATGGTTTGAAGCGCTAACAAACGTTAGTCACTAGGAACTACTGGCTGCCGTCGAGACATTTATGGACTACGTCACAGAATACTGGGTTGAAGGCGCAAAGGAGACATGGAACCACTCTCAAAGTCTAAAACTATGAAAAAATATAGGATCTAAGACTATGCCCGATATCTTGATATTGAATTTCTTACGATTTTCATGGTAACAAATAAAAGAAATATAGTTAAAATGTAGATTTGTGTGATTTACTTTTTTCGACAAAGTAAGGTAGAATGACACGGAAATAACAAGTAAGTCAGTACTATTTTTTCTGCGAAACGCATTTTTCACTAGTCACTTTTCGAATTTTCCATCAACCACGGCATATGTATGGTTGAAAAAATTGATTATGTGTTTCAGTCATTCTACCTTACTTTCTCTGTCTCAAAAAAATGTTATCAACACATTATGTCGTTGGATGACCACCAATATCTCGTAACTGCAATTGGAAAACGAGAGCTAGAAAGCTATGAAATCTTTTGAGATAAAGAGAAAGTTGCTTGGGATAAGCAACTGTTCTTGTTATTTCAATAATTTAATTCTCGTTTGCAATAAAAATGGGGACCTGGTACGGCATAGGATAAAGTGTATGTTCGTGACTCGAAATCTAATATTTCCAAATGAAACGCTCGTGGAACAAGGTTGATGAACTTACCAATAATTTAGCCCCAGGCAGGGATTATCCAACACACTACCTGTATCAATTTTTTATCGATATTTTCAAATGTGGGAGAATCGGGAATAAACCCATCATCTATATCTATGCCAAAACATTAGCCGCTAATCACACGTGCAAGGATCATAAAGATAGGCAATTCTTACGCAACGTTCAATACCATGTGCCAAATTTTCTTTGATCAGACCGTGACGATGCACAAATCAATTACCCATGTCATATGCCACTGATTATGCCTATCTTTTTGACACGACTATTTCCAATCAACAAGCAAAAATGCGTGAAATTAAAGTACGTACATCGTTGTTATACTGTTTGTTTTCATTCGCAAGAAAAGAAAACTCAATGGCTTTAATTAAATGTAAAACCTGACGTTACACAGATTCCAAGCACTACCCATGAAGTTAAAAATATATATTCAATTTTGATTTTCATTCAATCTTCGCCCCATACATCCATCCTTATTCGTTCGACCTCTCTTCAATCACTCTTACTTTCCACCATATCAACCATCAATTTGACAATATTGTCACAAAACTGACATTTTTAGCATCAATCTGTCTGTAACTCAATTTATTCGTCAATCCGTCAATACAGTAAGTCTTCCATCCGTCAATATAATTATTCTTTTAAAGTCATTGTTTGATTCATTTAATCTTTCATTAGTTCGTTCATTAGTTCGCCGCCCGACAGCCCGTCCGCCCATCCATTCATCTACCCATCCAATCATCCATCCATATATCAATCCATATATCCTCCCTCCCTCCCTCCCTCCCTCCCTCCATCCATCCATCCATCCATCCCTCCCTCCCTCCCTCCCTCCCTCCCTCCCTCCGTCCGTCCGTCCGTCCGTCCGTCCGTCCGTCCATCCACCCACCCACCCACCCACCCATCCATCCATCCATCCATCCATCCATCCATCCATCCATCCATCCATCCATCCATTCAGCCATGAGTCGTTCGTTCGTTCTTTGAATCGGCCATTTTTAATTGAATATCTATTCACTTGTTTAGTACAGTACAGAACAGAACAAATCTTTTATTTACATCCAAGCACATGTATGTACAATAAGGACAAATAAATTTGAACATATGTAATAGGAAGTTTAAGACACCCGGGTATCCAAAACTTAAGATATAGAAAATGTGTTCATCTTTCGAGGGATAGATTGTAAACGAGTCCATTTTAGACATCGAAGAAGTGTTAGAAGTCGATCGAATGCTGTAACTACAGTCACGAGAATCAGACCGCCATATAACACTTTCATTTCTTTTTTTTACATGGCACATCTGTTAAACATTGTCTACTTCAACTTGGACGCATGTATTGTACGTCAATTTATCAATCTGCTTCTCAATCTAATTAATCGGTCCGAATAGTGAAAATATTTTTGCGTCATGAAATTCTATATAGTATTTCCATTTTTTTTATAACATTCTATATTTTACGAAAGGGCATTGCGTCAATCAATTAGCATTCTGTTGTTTACAAAGTCGAAAGTTATAATTAAATAAGGGCTTGTCAAGCGAAAAATCGATTATAACTGCAATTGCCATCTGAAAGCCAATATTCTCTATTCAGGAATGGGTTTACACTTCACAACTTAAAGAAATATTTCAACTGTTGCAGATATTTGCTGGCCTGTATTTATAATGATTGTATTCAACTCGTTCAATTGCAAGTTTATGTCGAAATGAAAAAAAAAGATTTTGGTTACAAAAACAACCAAATTAACTATGAATATAAACCAGCAGGATTGCCTGTGGTCTTTATCATTCAATCGGATGACGTCACGCGCACCTCTTGAGGAAAACCGGAAGTTTAGGTAAACCCTAATTAACAAACTTTTTACAGGTAAAAAATCAATACTTTGATGCTTTATAACTCGATAACTAGGCAACGGATTTTAACCGGAATTATTTCATTGTCATCTTAAAAGTATATTCTATGCATTAAACGTGCAATCATATTTGATTGCGGAACCTCTTTAAGGGCCAATCAAAATTTCGAGCTAATTTTTTGGAAAGTGTCACCCAGGAATATTCTGGTAACTTTAATTGAAATCAGCACTGTGGTTCAGGAGATGTTCCTATGCTCATATTTATGGGCCGATCAAGGTTCTGTATACAAATTTTGAAAAAGGTCACCCAAGGAGCATTCTGGTTAAGTTTTATTGAAATTGGCCCAGTGGCTCAGAATGAGATGTCATTCAAAGATATGGGGCTCAAAATGAGCTCCACCCTGCCACGCCCATATTTATGGGTCTATCAAAATTTCATGAACAATTTTTGAAAAGTGTCACCCAAAGAACATTCTGGTAAAGCTTCAATGAAATCAGCCCAGTGTTTCAGGTGGTGATGTTGTTCAAAGATTTCAGGCTCAAAACTTAGCCCCACCCTGCCACGCCAATATTTATGGGTCTATCGAAACATCTCGATAAATTTAAGTAAAGAGTAAGTTTCATCGAAATTGGTCCTATGTTTTGGTGGAGAAGATTTTTAAAGATTTCAAAGTGAAAAAATGCCCCTTACCCTAACCCACGCCCATATTTGCGGGTCAATCAAAATATCACCCCAAGGATCTTTTCTACAAAGTATTCTTAAAATCCGCCCATTGCTAAGGGAGGAGAAGATGTTTAAAGAAAATGTTTTTACATGGATGGAGAGACGCACGATGGACACTCTGACATGACAATAGCTCGCTGGCTTTTGGCCAATGGAGCTAAAAAACAAATTAATTAGATTTGGAATTTAAATAAGATATGGTACATTTGCCCTTTGACAATCTCAAAAGATTATGTAAAGTTATTTTTCAAACAGAAATTGCAAAATGATGCATAGGAATGTTTTAAATGTAGCTAAAAACTTAGGTGCCGGAAAAATTGCGTCATGCTTTTCACCGTAACTTTTGTCTATATCAATGTTGCTTTGTAAATTTATAATATCATAAAATTTAGCACGGGAATAGAATTGAAGTCTTTAGTTATACTGTAAATGCTAGACATAGAAACTGATAAAGTGTATAGGCCCAGACCAAGGATATTTAAGTATTAAATAAAAACAAGAGGGACGTTGGCCCTGGGTCGCTCACCTGAGAAAAAAGCTTCATTACCTAGGTATGTCCATGCAACCACAGAAAAAGAGATTTTCACTTATTCAATCAGATAACATTTGAAAAAATCCTTCGCCCCCCCCTCTGCTCCTCCCCTGGTCATTATTTATTTAAGCTTTTTTCATAAAAGGTCTGTGATCAGCTAATCTATGCCAGATATACAGGCTGAGTCTGAGACTTTTAAAGTTTTCTTTAATGAGTTGATCAATCCATGTCAAATATAAAGGCTGTAGGGATTCAAATTCTCAACAAAGCACTCCCCCCTCCCCCAAGATGCTCTGCACCTGGTGAATCAACAGTCATGATTTTAGCTAATTCAATAAATGTCCATGTGCTGATCATACATACCAATTTTCAAGTCTGTAGGACTCCTGGTTCATTAGAAGAAGTTTAAAGATTTCAAAAATGATCCAAAGTACTACCCCCTCCCCAAGACACTCAGCACCTGGTGACCCTACTGTCATGATTTTAGCTATTTTTATTAATATCAATATATTGATCACCCATGACAAATTTCAAGTCTGTAGGGCTTGTGGTTCAGAAGAAGAATAAGGTTAAAGATTTCAAAATTGATCCAAAGTACTACCCCCTCCCCCCTAATGCTCCGCATCTGGTGGCCCTACATTCATGATTTTAGCTATTTTATTTTAGATCCATATGCTTATCATCCATGCCAATATTGAAGTCTGTAGGGCTCCTGGTTCATTAGAAGATGAAGGTTAAAGTTACAAAATTTTCACAAAAGTACTACCCCCTTCCCCCTGGTGCTCCACAACTGGTGGCATTACAGTCATGATTTTAGCTATCTTTATTAAGGTCTATGAGCTGATCCTCCATGCCAATTTTCAAGACTGTAGGGCTTGTGGTTCAGAAGAAGAAGAAGGTTAAAGATTAAAAAAAAATCACAAAAGTACTACCCCTCCCCCCTTATGCTCCGCATCTGGTGGCCCTACATTCATGATTTTAGCTATTTTATTTAAGATCCATATGCTTATCATACATGCCAATATTGAAGTCTGTAGGGCTCCTGGTTCATTAGAAGATGAAGGTTAAAGTTACAAAATTTTCACAAAAGTACTACCCCCTCCCCCCTGGTGCTCCCCACCTGGTGACATTACAGTCATGATTTAAGCTATTTTATTAAGGTCTATGAGCTGATCCTCCATGCCAATTTTCAAGTCTGTAGAACTCCTGGTTCAGAAGAAGAAAAAGGTTAAAGATTACAAAATTTTCATCAAAGTACTACCCCCTCCCCCTGGTGCTACCCACCTGGTGGCTCTACAGATAAGATTTTAGCTATTTTTATTAAGGTCTATGAACTGATCATCCATGCAAAATTTTAAGGCTGTAGGGCTTCATGTTCAGAAGAAGAAGAAGGTTAAAGATTACAAAATTTACCCAAAGTACTCCCCCCCTGGTGCTCTGCACCTGGTGGCCCAACAGATATGATTTTAGCTTTTTTATTAAGGTCTATGAGCTGATCATCCATGCCAAATTTCAAGGCTGTAGGGCTGCTTGTTCAGAAGAAGAAGAATTTTAAAGATTTTCTTAAATTTCTAACTTTGGTTGCCAAAAACCAGAGTTTTTCACTGATTTCAATTCTTTTAGCAATTCTTGAAGGGGATCACCTAAAGAACATTTCTGCCAAGTTTGGTTAAAATTGGCCAAGTTGTTTAGGAGAAGATGTTGTTTAAAGAAATTGTTGACAAACGACAGACGACGGATGACGAACAGACGCCGGACAAAAGGTGATCACAATAGCTCACTTGAGCATGTTGTGCTCAGGTGAGCAAATAAAAGCAGGGGCATCTACAGCATCTGAATTTAAATGTCAATCCTCATTTCTCCTGTTTTGTCCGATAGCGTATGTCTGTAACAACCCAAAAATGTACATATTATGGAATAATTATCCTAATTGCGTACTCCATAAATCTTTTAATGAGATTTATCTACAGGTAAAGTTTTGATGATCCAAATTTTCATAAACGTCTATCCCTGCTTCTAATCACATTGTGGTCTACAGACAGAACCCTTCATCTTCTGATTGAATATGATTTAGAAAGAAACTTACATTGAATTAATTGAAGTTTTTGATGCCATAGAAATGGTTCTCCAGATTCCTTTTTTGATTCTGCCTCGTAGATGGCAAGTCTGTCCTGGACCAGGTGATGCCCCCTCGCCACTAGACCCTGACTTTGTGGATGTGCAGGTCTACCATGTATGATCTTTACATTCGCTGCTCCAGGCCAGTCTGAAATATAACAATTAACATATATCAAAACACCAATTGAGGGCCAGGGGAAAATAATCCAATCGTCTAGACCCAAAAAATGTTGAATGGTTACCACATTTGTCTTCTTTTGTCTAAATGAGTGAAATGAAAATTTAATTTCAGCATTTAATGATGCAAATCAATTAAAAAAAAAATACAATCCTTTAACAAATGGACAAAGTCTGGCTATCTGAGCTCTAGATTAACAATCAAATAGAATGACTGGGCAAATACAACAGGCTTTCAGATACTCTGACCATTAGGCTCAAACAGAGCAAGCACAACTAATTGACCTTTGTATCATTAATCTTTCTCAGGAGTAAATGTGGACTATTCTATCAACAATGTAAATCTATTTGATGATTCTATGGAATATCCTTGATGTTTGTAGGTTCATTTTTGTTAAATTACCCAAAAAAGATGAATCAATTTATGTGATAAATGCACAATGGGATTTTTGAAACAGTTTGATAAAGAACTAGAAAGCCATGAATGGCTTGAGTCGCTCCACAGGCTTGAAATTCTTGTAAAAGCAAAGAAATGTTTTGACTAGATTTTAAGATATTTGGGGTTCTACTGATGTTGAAAATGATTTTCAAAGTTTCAACTATATAACAGTTAGAGAAATGACCTCTGCTATTAAAAGACATATTTTTCATCAAACTAGAAAGCCATGAATGGCTTGAGTCGCTCCACAGGCTTGAAATTCTTGTAAAAGCAAATAAATGTTTTGACTAGATTTTAGATATTTGGGGTTCTTCTGATGTTGAAAATGATTTTCAAAGTTTCAACTATATAACAGATAGATAAATGACCTCTGCTATTAAAAGACATATTTTTCATCAAATCAAAACAATTTTTGGCTGCATGATAATGGGTCACCCAAAGATCATACCAAAAATGTTTGATTGATATCCATCAGTTACATTCTGAGAAAATGATTTTCATAGTTTCCACTATTTTACATATTGAGAAAAGACCTCCGACCATAAAATGCATTTTTTTCATCCAATCAAAACAATTTTTGGTACACTGATAAAGGGTCACTCAAGGATCATTCCAGTGAAATTTGGTTGATATCCAAAAATTAGATTCTGAGAAAATGATTTTCAAATTTTCCACTATATAACATATAGAGAAATGACCTCTGCTAATAAAAAGTATATTTTTCATCCAATCAAAATATTTTTGGTACACTGATAAAGGGTCACTCAAGGATAACTCCAGTGAAATTTGGTTGAAATCCAATCATTAGATTCTGAGAAAATAATTTTCAAAGTTTCCACTATATTACATATAGAGAAATGACCTCCGCCCATAAAATGCATTTTTTCCATCAGATCACAATGATTTTTTGTAGACTGATAAAGGGTCACCTAAGGATAATTCATGTAAAATTTCATTGGTATACATTGATTAGAATCTGAGAAAACTCACTTATTACCATATTTGGAAATTAGCCACGCCCATTAAATCCATGTTTTTCATTGGATCAAAATTTCTAGAACAACTTTGAAAGAGGGTCACCCAAGGATCATTCCTGTGAAGTTTGGTTGAAATCCATCCAGTAGTTTCTGAGGAGAAGATTTTTAAAGAAAAGTTTACGACCGCACGCACGGACGGACGCACGACGGACGCAACGCCATGACAATAGCCCCAGTGGCTTTCAGCCAGTGGAGCTAATAAAAATAAGTTTTGGTTGCATGATAATGGGTCACCCAAAGGTCATACCAAAAATGTTCGATTGTTATCCATCAGTTACATTCTAAGAAAATATTTTTCATAGATTCCACTAATTAACATTCTGAGAATTGACCTCCACCCATAAAATGTATATTTTTCATCCAATCAAAATAATTTTTGGTACACTGATAAAAGGTCACTCAAGGATCATTCAAGTGAAATTTAGCTGATATCCAAAAATCAGATTCTGAGAAAATGATTTTCAAATTTTCCACTATATAACATATAGAGAAATGACCTCTGCCCATAAAATGCACTTTTTTTAGTCCAATCAAAATAATCTTTGGTCACTGATAAAGGGTCACTCAAGGATCATTCTAGTGAAATTTGGTTGATATCCAAAAATTAGATTCTGAGAAAATGATTTTCAAAGTTTCTACTAAATAACATATAGAGAAATGACCTCTGCCCATAAAATACGCATTTTTCATCCAATCACAATGATTTTTTGTAGACTGATAAAGGGTCACTTAAGGATCATTCCAGTGAAATTTGGTTGATATCCATCAGTTTCATTCTGGGAAAATGATTTTCAAAGTTTCCACTATATTACATATAGAGAAATGACCTCCGCCCATAAAATGCATATTTTCCATCAGATCACAATGATTTTTTGTAGACTGATAGAGGGTCACCCAAGGATAATTCATGTAAAATTTCATTGGTATACATTGATTAGAATCTGAGAAAACTCACTTTTTACCATATTTGGAAATTAGCCACGCCCATTAAATCCATGTTTTTCATTGGATCAGGATCATTCCTGTGAAGTTTGGTTGAAATCCATCCTCTAGTTTCTGAGGAGAAGATTTTTAAAGAAAAGTTTACAACCGGACGCACGCACGGACGCACGACGGACACAACGCCATGACAATAGCCCCAGTGGCTTTCAGCCAGTGGAGCTAATAACACACCATAAGTCCTCTCATGCTCATTTAAATTTTGGGGCAGTTCAATTCAGCAAGGTTTTTAGACTCATATTTCAACCAGTTTGGCTGAAGTTTTTCCCACAATAAAAGTAATACTTAGTAAGAAGAATTTGCCTAAATCAGACTGCATGTCTTTGAAATCTGATTTTTCACACACAAGTCATGAGTTAGTCATATTTCCTTTATTAGTGGAAGGCTTATATGAGTGCAAGCTATAACAAGCAAATTCGTTGAATTGATATCCCCCGCCGAACAAATTTTCATTGTCAATGAAGTTAATATCAAACTTAGGTACAGGTTATCTTTTATCTACATCAACCTATAGTTTTCAAGAAATCGCATGGAAAAGAATATCACAATGTATGTATATGGCTTAAACAGTCAGGGGGCAGTAACTCAAAATTCAGCGGTCGAACCGGGTAACCCTGACGATATGCACATGTCCTCTTTGTAGTGAAGCTGTGTGCGAAGTTTCATTAAAATCCAGTCTACAGTTTTCAAGAAATAGCGCAGAAAGGATTATCACTCTGTATGTATATGGCTTAAACAGTCAGGGGGCAGTAACTCTTAAATTCACAGTCGAACCAGGTAACCCCGACGATATGCGCATGTCCTAATTGTAGTGAAGCTGTGTGCCAAGTTTCATTAAAATCCAGCCTACAGTTTTCAAGAAATAGCAGGGAAACGAATATCACTATGTATCTATATGGCTTAAACAGTCAGGGGCAGTAACTCTTAATTTGACGGTCAAACCAGTTAACCCCGACGATATGCGCATGTCCTCATTGTAGTGAAGCTGTGTGCCAAGTTTCATTGAAATCGGGTCTATAGTTTTCAAGAAATAGCGCGGAAACGAACACATATCACAATGTATGTATATGGCTTAAACAGTCAGGGGCAGTAACTCTAAATTCGACCATCGAACCGGGTAACCCCGACGATATGCGCATGTCCTCATTGTAGTGAAGCTGTGTGCCAAGTTTCATTGAAATCGGGTCTATAGTTTTTAAGAAATAGCGCGGAAACGAATATCACTATGTATCTATATGGCTTAAACAGTCAGGGGCAGTAACTCTAAATTCGATAGTCAAACCGGGTAACCCCGACGATATGCGCATGTCCTCATAATAGTGAAGCTGTGTGCCAAGTTTCATTAAAATCCAGTCTACAGTTTTCAAGAAATAGCGCGGAAACGAATATCACTTTGTATGTATATGGCTTAAACAGTCAGGGGCAGTAACTCTAAATTTGACCGTCAAACCGGGTAACCCCGACGATATGCGCATGTCCTCATCGTAGTGAAGCTGTGTGCCAAGTTTCATTGAAATTGGGTCTATAGTTTTCAAGAAATAGCGCGGAAAAGAATATCACTATGTATGTATAAGGCTTAAACAGTCAGGGTCAGTAACTCTAAATTCGACCGTCGAACCGGGTAACCCCGACGATATGCGCATGTCCTCATTGTAGTGAAGCTGTGTGCCAAGTTTCATTGAAATCGGGTCTATAGTTTTTAAGAAATAGCGCGGAAACGAATATCACTATGTATCTATATGGCTTAAACAGTCAGGGGCAGTAACTCTAAATTCGACAGTCAAACCGGGTAACCCCGACGATATGCGCATTCTTATAATAGTGAAGCTGTGTGCCAAGTTTCATTAAAATCCAGTCTACAGTTTTCAAGAAATAGCGCGGAAACGAATATCACTTTGTATGTATATGGCTTAAACAGTCAGGGGCAGTAACTCTAAATTTGACCGTCAAACCGGGTAACCCCGACGATATGCGCATGTCCTCATCGTAGTGAAGCTGTGTGCCAAGTTTCATTGAAATCGGGTCTATAGTTTTCAAGAAATAGCGCGGAAACGAATATCACTATGTATGTATAAGGCTTAAACAGTCAGGGGCAGTAACTCTAAATTCGACCGTCGAACCGGGTAACCCCGACGATTTGCGCATGTCCTCATTGTAGTGAAGCTGTGTGCCAAGTTTCATTGAAATTGGGTCTATAGTTTTCAAGAAATAGCGCGGAAACGAATGTCGGACGGACGGAGGGACGGACAGACGGACGGACGGACGGACGGTCTACTACTTTAAGGTTAAGAGCCATAAATAAAGGGCCAAAAATTAGGGGCCATCACGAAGTGTTCTACTAAATTGGGGTAAAGGGCTTTTAATTTAAGGGACCACAATGGGCCATCACAAATTGTTCTACTATATTATGGTAAGGGGCTTTTAATTTAAGGGGCCAAACGGTATACTGCTTAGAAGTGTATGGCTATAAATACTTACATATGAAAACACAATTTTTCATTTTACACAAAATAGCCAACAATGTATCTTTTAATACAATGGTAATACATGTACATCAAAATTACAATGAAATCAATATCTAGAAATTGCCCATATATCAACAATACTGACACATTTCAAGCATAAGTAGTTAGTGTTATAAATTCTAAATAGGTCTATACAGACCAAATTGAATGAAGCATACCATCATTCAAAAACCTTCTTTTGCAATACTTACATCAATTTCCTGTAGGAATGCCGAACAGCCATTGTTAACAATAATAACAATAAATTCAGCATCCATGATGACATGAAATCAGCACGTGGAAAGTCAAAATGTCTTACTTCCTGTGATGAATATTGGGAATGTGTCTATAAAGCCCTTTACCTTAATGTAAAACAATTTGTGGCCCTTTAAATCAAAAGCCTCTAACTTTAATTTAGTATAACTTTTTGTGATGGTCCATTGTAGCCCCTTTAGCCCCTTATCAACCCATTGCCATGCAAAATGTTTGGCTTCATGACATATGTGCATGTCAAATTTCAAAACGATATCTAACCATCTGTAAATTGCCCATGATAGAGTTGATTGCAAATCTGCAGAAGAAGCAAAAAACAATACATCCCAAAATTATGGACAATGATGCTTTCTCTCAATGAATGCCTTCTCGGAAAGTCCATTTGGTTTACCAATCTCGCTTACCATTCAAGCACAGTTGTGCAGCTAAATTAGGGTAACGGGCCGTTTTAGTTGACCAAGCTAAAAAACGGGCCAACTTCATATAAGGGGCCATGGCCCCTTGTTTAGTTGATAAAACGATGGCTAAGGGCCATGCAAAAATGTCCGTCATGTTTTTAAAGAATAGCCCCTTAAAAAATGTCCATAAAGCCCTTTACCTTGATGTAAAACAATTTGTGGCCCTTTAAATCAAAAGCCCCTAACCTTAATTCAGTATAACTTTTTGCGATGGTCCATTGTAGCCCCTATAGCCCCTTATCAACCCATTGCCATGCAAAATGTTTGGCTTCATGACATATGTGCATGTCAAATTTCAAGTAGATATCTAACCATACGTAAATTGCCCATGTTTGAGTTGATTGCAAATCTACAGAAGAAGCAAAAAACAATACATCCCAAAATTATGGACAATGATGCTTTCTCTCAATGAATGCCTTCTCAGAAAGTCCATTTGGTTTACCAATCTCGCTTACCATTCAAGCACAGTTGACCCACTAGGAAAGGACTATACAGCATACAGAGCAACAGATAATTTTTTGCAAGTAAAAGAGTCATGACTCCCTTGTTTATTTTTTCAGAGAGTCATTCCCTCCAAGGGAGAAATATCAATTCTTTATTTATGACAAGGTGGGAAATTTTGTTAGCATGTGATTGATGACACTTTCACAAAGCGGGTGTATAGTTCCATCACAAGACAATTTATCGTATTTCAAATATTAAGAACATACATCTTAAATCACACACCATCTGGCATAACAATATCATATTTCTTAAACTTTGCTCAAAAAGAAAACAATTTATGAACAGACAGTTTATTTATTTATTTGGGTTTTACGCCGTTTTCAACTTCTATGGTCATATCGCGGCGGCTGGAGCACCTAACCGTGGGTTCCTGGTATTTCTCTCACCAGTAGAACCACAATATCCAAACCAAGCCTCCAGCTGCTCTCTCATAGATGATTCACACCCATTGGTGAGAGACAAATGACTTTTGTCAAATGTCAGAATGGATACAGGCCGAGCCGGGGTTCGAACTCGAGACCCCTGGATTGATAGACTCCGACGTAACCGACTGAGCTATCCGGGCTCGGCTTATGAACAGACAGGAAGACAAAGTCTGCAGTTTTTTATGTAATTTTCTTAAAACTGCAATTCTTAAAGCCATATCTTCCACGACAAAAATGTGAAAAAATTACCGATTTGTTGAAAAAAAGGGTTTTCGACCCTTAAATATGAGCAAAACTATCACTACTTCAAGAACTGCTTTGACTCAGAAATACCATCTTGATCACCATCTTTGATATAAGCACACAGCTTTAAGCCAGCCAACCGTCCCATGTCATACCCTATCTTCAGAGCAACACTAGGATGTTTAGGCATAGAATGCTCATCAACCTCGCAAAGGTCAAGTGCTGCCTTGGCTACTGGATCAAAGTATTTTGGACACAAAATGTCTTTCATTGTCACAGTAGGCAGCCCTGTTTCTTCTCTGACGCGAGATAGTAGCCTTGCACTCAGTCTCATCTGGAAAGAACTTTGAGGCAATTTGCTAATGAATTCTTCCAATGGTGTGTCCTCATCAGATGAATTACTAACTCCTTCAAAGTCACTCGCTTCACTGCTGCTACAGTATTTATAATCTGGGTCTTTCAAAGAATCATCATGATCTACTTCAATGTCACTCTCATCTGCTTCAAAGTTGTGATATTCATGGCCAAAGGATGTTATCTTCAAAGCAAAGAAAGGGTCACTAGAAGCATCCTCATCATCAGCAGGATCTGACCCAGGAACTGAAAATAACAAGCTTTTATGAATAGTGGAACTGCTTAACCATAAAATACTTCACTTTGTGATACAAGCACCAAATTTGGCACAAATGTTCCTCAGAGTATACTTTCTTCAAAACAAGAGGGCCATGGTGGCCCTTTATCGCTCACCTGATTTTAGCATATTGAACTTTTTTCTCTTAGGCCTAGTTTAGACTGGGTGATTAGGCACAAGTTACAAATCACCAGTGTTTTTAGCACACACTGTTTTTTGCGTTTACACTAGTGCTAAATCACATGTGATTTTGGCAGAATTCAGCTGACCTAGGTCAATTTGACCACTGGACGTATCCCACAAGATTGATAACCAACATTTTCCCCTTTTATCTCAATAACGTTATAAATATTTTGTACAGAAATGATACCTTCCATCAAAACCATTGATATCATCATGATCTTTACCACCTTTAAAACTGGGACATTAACCCTTTCCCAAACAAGACTGGATTTGACGTATCTTACAGAAAAGGCTTAAGAAAATATTGAGGCAAAAGAAGCATTTTCTCATATTGCCTCAATATTTCCTAGGTCATACTATGCATACTTGGTCCTTTTGGTATAATTTATTTTGTCATCTGCATCTCCTTTCAAATTCTATAACCCTTAAATATTGTCGTTTGGGAAAGCATTAAGAAACTTTGCCTCTTGGGAAAAGGTTAAATTTTTATTTCTTTATTGCAATTCATTTATTATAAGTTATTTAAGATAAAACAGCATTGAAAATGTGAAGTTTGTGACATTTTTTCTCATTTCTGTAAAAAAGGTGATTTTAACCCTTTCCCAAATAAGACCGGGTTTTGACGTCCCTATTAGACCGGGTTTTGACGTCCCTATTAGGAAAAGATTGGGAAAACATTGAGGCAAAAGAAGAAAGTGCTGATAATCAGCACTTTCTCCTTTTACCTCATTATTTTCTGGACTATAACATAACTATTTTCTCAATTTGATATAATTTATTTTGTTGTCTGCAGCTCCTTTCAAATTGGACAGCCTTAAAATTTTGTTGTTTGGGAAAGGGTTAAGACAAGAATAAAATATTGTTTTAAACCAAATTTGATGCTTGTATCACTAAGTGAAATATTTGGCCAAAATTTCGACTTAAGCAGCCTCACTAGAACAGGTGATGGCAATTAACACAAGACTTATGCTTAATTAGAGTCAGACACCAACCTGGAATGTTTGTCACAGAAATTGAAAGCATAAATTCATTTTCATCCGATCATGGCCATTAAGGTGACTCTTTAACATTGACATGGATTTTACTTGGTAATACCTGGGACAAAGACAGTGGCCCTCTAAAATGGCCCCTAACATTCCTTTGTGATCTCACACTCAGCAATTATCTTGATATCAGTATGCAAGTTCAACAACACGAGAACTTACCAGAATCTTCATTGAAGGTGGCCACTGGCTTGTCAGACATTGATGGCTCAACAGACACTGCTGAACTGCATGGTATTGATGGGTAAGAAGGTACATCTTCTGCATCACACTTTCCATCTAAAAAAACAAACAGTTAACCATTTAGGTAGCCCCTTAAAGGGAATCTTGCTAGATTTCACTTTCAAAAAATACCCGAAAGGGTGTTAGGCACTTTATATAATTAGAAAATTTAAAATTTCTGAGGTATTAGAACATTCGAACATTTTGAGGCAGTCAAAGTATGCATTGGTGCACAATATATCTTTGGATGGAAAAAAAAAAGAATTTTAGTGGAATAAGCACTGTTATCAACATTTTACATTCTATAAAACCGAAAATTTAGATTAAATTTTTAAAGGGAAGTAATTATCATGTCAATTTTTTTAAGACTAACCTAGCCGAAAAAAATTCAAGGGTGATTTTTCAGCTCCTTGTAAAAATTCAAACTAAATTTTTGGTTTCTTTTTTATCCGAGATATGCTGTGCACCTTTTAACTATGCAAACACTGATATCTCAGAAATCTAGCAGGGGTCCCTTTAAGATTAACATAGATTTACTTGCAAATACCCGAACGCAGGGCTGTCACGTTCTCTTCATCGCCGAAAGGGAATGTTTGAGTTCGGGTCATATCGTTGTAAGTAGAAAACTATCATATAATGGATGCTTATAAAAGGTATTCATCTTTCAGTTATTTGAATATTGCTTGAAAGGGAGAAAAAATATGCTTTTTTTATTTGCCACTTCAGTAAAAACTGATACGGGATGACAAATCATATCCCAAAATAATAAGATTTTGTCACTTGGATGTGATTTCTCTCCTTTTCAGTTTACTTTTCTGCACTGTTAACTGTCTGTTCGTTTTTCACTATTTTTTTTATAAATCTTCAAAATAATATGTTACTTTTGCCTATAAAGATCCCATTCATTACGTATGTTACATGTCGTAAAAACGGAAAGGAAAAAACGTAGAAAAGGGACAATTTCAACCTTTAAACAAGAGCTTCGCAGAGCGGCGCATATACGCCCGAAGGGGCTTGTCATTAACCTTTGCTTGTCAGTAACGTGAGCTTGAATGATAGCTAAAAATATTGCAAACAGACAGACAGACAACTAGTGCCATAACATTTAAACATGAAAATATATTAAGTCCTAAGCACAAACAGACAACCTACAGAGTCATTATGGCAAGTTTCCTTTCATTCCCATTGATAGTTTAGGAGAAAACGAGCTGACAAGAAATTTTGTTTTTCATCAACTCAAGGGCAGATAATCCAAGATAACTCTAGAATAACTGAAGCATTTTGAATTGAAAAGTCTTATGCAAAACTAGACATCATAGAGAGTAATTGTGTCTAGTTTCAGCTCATTTCAATTAATAGTTAAGGAGTTGCACATAAAATACAGTGATATTCGTTAAATTCAAGGGCAGATAATTCAAGATTTCTCAGGATTGACTGGAGCGATTTGAATTTAAAAGGTCTTATGCACAACTAGACATCATAGGGAGTAGATGTGTTTAGTTTCAGCTCATTCCCATTGATAGTTTAGGAGGAGTTGCGCACACAAAAAATAGTGATTTTCATTAAATTCAAGGGCAGATAATTCAAGATTTCTCAGGAATGACAGGAGCAATTTGAATTTCAAAGGTCTTATGCACAACTAGACATCAAAGGGAGTAATTGTCAGTAGTTTCAGCTTATTCCCATTGATAGTTTAGGAGAAGTTGTGCACACAAAAACCACTGATTTTTGTTATATTCAAGGGCAGATAATTCAAGATTTCTCAGGATTGACTGGAGCGATTTGAATTTCAAAGGTCTTATGCACAACTAGACATCATAGGGAGTAATTGTGTGTAGTTTCAGCTTATTCCCATAGATAATTTAGGAGAAGTTGCGCACACAAAAAACAGTGATTTTTGTTATATTCAAGGGCAGATAATTCAAGATTTCTCAGGAATGACTGGAGCGATTTGAATTTCAAAGGTCTTATGCACAACTAGATATCATAGGGAGTAATTGTGTGTAGTTTCAGCTTATTCCCATGGATAGTTTAGGAGGAGTCGCGCACACAAAAAATTGCTAACGGACGGACAGACGGACGGACGGACGGACGGACGGACGGACGGACATGGCAAAAACAATATCCCCCCCGAAAAATTTTTTCGGCGGGGGATAACAAGATCAAAGCTGTATAAAATCTATAGCCCATATTTAATGTTGTGGTGATATGGAGTCCATAATAATGTGGTTTCTTTCCAGTATAACTTGTGAAAATATTCATCAAGTACAACACTTGAGATTATTTTCCAGAAACTTGTTGAGCAAAGGGAATATGGGCAGCTTAAATCTCAAACAGATCACTGACTTACTTTCAAATATCTGGGTTAGCTAGTGGAACTCTGACCCATTGTCAGTCTGAAGAATTGTTGGCAGGCCAATGATTCCAAATATTCCAGTTAAAGCGTTGTTTACATCCTCTGCTGTCTTCCGTTTCAAGGCCTGGAGCAAATGAAACTTAGAAAAGTGGTCCATTACATGGAGAATATATCTGTTATCTCCCCAAGGTCTGGATATCATATCTATTAGATCCACCTACAAAGAAAATGTAATTATACTATAAGCTGCTTTTTATGGAAATAAGGTTTTGAAAAGTTTTTTTTGGCTTATTTTCAAGCAAAAAATCTGACTTCTAAAGCCTGTGCAGGGTTTTTCTAGGATTTGACCCAGTGACCAATTTTTTACCCCACTTGACCCAATTTAAAACTTTTCTGAGATTTAATCAGGACAATCATTGTTACCAATTTTCAGGTTGATTAGGCAAAAAATGTAACCTCCAGAGTACATACAATGTTTTTCTAAGATTTGACCATGAGGCCTAGTTTTTGACCCCACATGACCTTATTTCCAACTTGCTCTTGATTTTATCAAGACAATCATTCTGACCAAATTTCAGGTTGATTGGTCAAAAAATGAGACTTCTAGAGTGCATAAAGACCAAATTTCAGACTGATTTGGCAAAAAATATGACCTGTAGAGTGCATACAAGGTTTTTCTAAAGTTTTGACCCAGTGGCCTAGTTATTGACCCCACTTGGCCCAATTTTGAATTCATTTGAGAATTTATCAAGACAGTCAATCTGACAAAATTTCAGGCTGATCGGGCAAAAAATGTGACTTCTAGAGTGCATAAAAGTTTATCTAAGATTTGACCCCGTGACCTAGATTTTAACCCCACTTGACCCAATTTAGTATTCGTCCAAGATTTTATAAAGACAATCATTCTGACCAAATTTCAGGTTAATAAGGCAAAAAATATGGCTTCTAGAGTGTCTACAAGCAGAAGCTGTTGACCATAAACTATTTATATTGGTGAACAGAAAAATGTGCATTTTTAAAATTATCTTTCTGTGTTATTTTTTCATGATTCCCCCTATCTGAAATTGTTTCTCCATAACCCTTGGAACTCCTGATAAATGGTATTTGTAACTAAACAGTGCATACAAAGAGTTTTCATTGTTATTTTGACTGTTGGAAGTCATATAACCCATGCTGCCAAGTGCCTGTGTTGCTACTTGTTAGCTTTTTAGTCAATCAATTATCTGCCGCCCTCATAGCGCAGTTGGTAGCATGTTGTACTGTCAATCTAGAGGTCCCTGGTTCAATCCCCGACGGCGTCACTCATTCTTTCTGACTATTTGTCTCTCACCATTGGGTTAATACTCATAGACCTATATTAGATAGCAGCTGGAAGCTAGGAAAGAATGTAATGGTTGTACTGGTGAGAGAATACCAGGAATTCATTGTAAGGTGATCCAGCTGCCGTGATATAACTGAAACAAGAGGGCCTAATGGCCATACCACTCACCTGAATTTTATTGGTCCAGTGGAACCATACAATCCAAGTAACTTTCTCACAAAGTTTCATTCACATTTGCCTTATTGTTGAAATGAAAATGTTATTCAAAGAATTTAAAGTGGAAATAGACCCCGCCCACCCATTCTTCACTAAGGTGACTCAAAATAAGCACCACCCTGCCACGCCCATATTCATGGGCCAATCAAAATGCCACGAAAATTTTTTGAAAAGGATCACCCAAGGAACATTCTGGTAAAGTTTCATTGAAATCTGCCCGGTGGTTCAAAAGGAGATGTTGTTAAAAGAATTCAAAGTGAACAATTGGCCCCCACTGCCATGCCCTCAAGTTTGGGCCAATCAGATTTTAGCAAACAATTTTTGAAGAGGGTCACCTAAGAATAATTCTAGCAAAGTTTCATTGAAATCCGCCCAGTGGTTCAGGAGAAGAAGAAGTTTTTTAAGATTGTTGACGACGGAGGACAGACTCAGGATCGCCCTAAAAGCTCTCCTTGAGCATGTTGAGCTCAGGTGAGCTTAAATTGTTGAAAGGGGTGTAAAACTCCATTCAATTAATCAGTAATCATTCATTTAACCAATTTTTGCAATCTACCTGAACTCTTGAAAAGACATCATAAGCCACAATAGGCTAGGTGTTGCCTGATTAGTCTGGGATGCCCTTCACTGACAGCTGAGACACCTTTCATGAAACTTCTTTACTGCGCTACGTGGGAGTCCTGAATATGTTGACACAACCTGAAACCAGGGGTGTGGAATTCCCATGCCCGACTTGTGCGACTCGGGCTTTTGTACTTGCGGACAAGTAAATTTTTCTAAGCCACTTGTCCAAGTACAAGTAAATACCAGGGCAAATCTTGGCATGTTACCTAAAAGAATTAAGAGAGAAATCATCCAAATGTTCATATCATTGGGTAGAAAACATTGTTTTTAATGAAGAAAATGCTGGATATCAGCATTTTCTTCATCAAAAGGCAATGTTTTTTTTTTCAATTTTTTCTATTTACTTGGACAAGCGGACAAGTTCATTTTGATCCTGGACGAGTAGAAAATCAGCTTTTACTTGTCCAGTGACAAGTGGAGAAAATTCATATTTCCACAGCCCTGCTGTAACACAAAGATAACAAGATGCATTTGTGAAACAAAAAGGCTCCTGAAATAGTATATCTATCCAAAAAAGAGTTTGTGTGTCACCAAAGGAACATTTCTGCCAGTTTTGGTTGAAAATGATCCAATGGTTACTGAGATGAAGATGTTTAAAGATTTCAGGGTCAAGAAATATATTCTAGCCTCTTATGATAAGACCTGTTGTAGAGACCTGTCCTTTGCCTAGTGGTTGAAGAGGAGTGAATAGGCCCTGCGCTGCCACGCAGAATATTTAAAAAAGGGTCACTAAAGGAACATTTGGGCAAAGTTTCTTTAAAGAGTTTCAAAAAAGGTCACCAAAACAATATTTTTACCAAGTTTGGTTGAAATTGGCTAAGAGGTTACTGCAGAGAAGCATATAAAAAAAATTCAGTCAGAATTTTTCCTGTCTTGCAATGTCTTATCTGACAGGGTCAATCAAAATTTTGTGAAAAGGTTTAGAGACACCCATGGAAGAATTTATCAAAATATGGCTGAAATAAGTACATTGTTTACTGAGGATCTGTATATTCAGGTTACTAGTCAATATTTGCCACACCCTGCAACGCAAATATTGGGTGGTCATTCAAAATATTGCATACATGTTTTAGTTATCCAAAGTCCCAGTAGATTTGTGTATTTTTGCTAAAAATATTTTCATTTCATTGCAAGAAAAAGTTAATAATAATAAAGCACCTGAAATATCAGATTGAATTGAGAAAGCTTGATAGTCAGTAAAGTGTCTCATTCCGTCATTGACCTCTTGCTATTAGGTGTCAAAATAAATTACTAATTTAAATACTTCATAGTTTAAGTGCATAACTACAGTATATCATAATGTTTTCCTTCTTTGAAAATACAGTAAAATAAGTATAAGGCCTACCTTGTTCCACATTGTAAATAACCTAGCAAGTCCAGTACTTTCATGCAGGCAGTCAAGGGTTTGGAAGAACTTCTCTACTGGTACCACTATCAGGTGCCCATTACCATTCTGCAATTGTTGAAGATTCAGTTTAAATTATCAAGTCATTTTTTTTTTCAGAAAGAAACAAACTGACGTATATCCAAATAACTGTCATATTTGGGGACCAAATCAAATTTTAAAAATAAATCTTGAGAATGGTCACCCAAAGATCAACCATGTAAAGTGTGGTTGTATCTATTTTTCTTAATCCGTAATTAATCCACAGACTAATTTAAACATTTACAGAAAGTTGGCCTTGAACCTCAGTGGAGGATCCAGAGGGAGTTTGGGAATTTAAACGAACCCTCTCTGTATCAAAATTACTTCATTGTAGTGGACAAATTCCTCAAAACTTTGCAACTCAAGAAAAACAACGCCTTTTCTGTAATCATAGGAACTTAAGTTCTACATATAAAATATGTCTGATGTACAGAGTTTGAGCAATTAGTACATATTGGACTAATTACTTGAATTCTAGGTGGACATCAAACCCCTTAAATATAAACCCTGGATCCGCCTCTGACCTTTGACTGTCAAAGTACTATTATGCCTTAGCTTTATGTTGATAGTGTGAATTTCTCTTTGGATAGAGCAAATTTATGTCTCGTATAATAGATATTTAACGTTGATGAGATGACCCCAATTCCTACAGCTATGTTTACATGGGGATGGTAGAAAAAGGCAGCTTTTTGTTCAAATCCAATTAACTTAGCTAAATTCAGAATTAATTAATAGCAACTTACTTTATTAATACTGTTTCTTGGTTACCATTTCCAATGTCTGGTACATTCATCCATGAGTATTTCTAGGCCTTGATCTGTACAGAAAACAATACAAATTGGGTTTGTGTGGATTTTTTTTATTGAAACTCATTATTGTGAGCAAATGATAAATAGTTAGCTTAGAAAAATGGTCATTAATAGGTGGCTCAAATAAAGTGTTGTGGTTTTACTGGCGTGAGAAACCATGGGCAGTACCACAGTCTCGGGCCTGGGACCAGTGTGGATTTTAGGCAGGACTGGTAAATGCTAACATGCTGCAGGTCCTTTAGGCCAGTACTATATGGTAGTCCCTAGTATATCAAATCTGTCAAGTTTTGAACAAAAATGCCCTCAAATACTTATATTAGCAATTCCAATTGGAAAACATTGAAGAGAAAAAAGAAATTGCTTGTCAAAAAGCAATTTCTTCTTTTCCTTTCAATTTATCCCTTAAATTGTAAAAAAAGCCATGGTTTTCATGTATGACCTATTGTTATCAGGGAGGACCTGTAATATTTAAAGCAAAAATGTCCTTCAGGCTGCTGGCATAAAGTAGTTAATGTCAAACCCTGCCATGGGTACTCAAAATACCCGCAGGTACTCCAGTATGAGATGATTACTATTCACATATTCATTTAATCAACTTAATACAAGAGTGGATCCTGAATATCTGTTTATGGGGTTCTTACAGATGAATTCAAACATTGATTAAGGAATGCAGTGGTGTTGCAAATCTATAACTCACAAATAAGTAGCCAGGAATCTCAAAAGTATTTGATGTAAGTCTTAATGAGCATCTGGAAATCAACTTCAGAAAAGAACTGAAAACTGTTTAAAATAGCCCTCAATTCTTTTCTTAAGTTGATCCCTGTTTTGGGAGACCACTCTCAACTCTGTCCTGCATAGCTTCATAGGTTTAAATACAATGTGCAGATGTGTCTAGATCTGTTGTCAAGCCAAATATGAGGCGTATATCTTGACTAGGCTTGAATATATTGGCAATGTGTTTTCTATTTTTTTATTTTTTCCAAATATGTCTAATATTTTCAGTTATATTACGGAGGCTGGAGCGACTAACAATGAATTCCTTGTATTTCTCACACCAGTACTACCATTACATCCTTTCCTAGCCTCCAGCTGCTATCTCACATAGGTCTTTGATATCAACCCTTTGGTGAGAGACAAGTAGTCAGAAAGAATGAGTGCTGCCATCAGTGATTGAACCCAGTACCTCTAGATTGACAGTCTACCAACTGCATTATGACGGCGGCTTATTTTCCAACTTTGTCTCTCACCATTGGGTTGATAATCATAGACCTATGTGAGATAGCAGTTTGAGGCTAGGAAAGGATGTGATGGTTATGCTGGTGAGAGAAATAGAGAAATACCAGGAATCTATTGCTAGGTGCTCCAGATGCCCTGACATAACTTTAAAAATGTTGAAGAAATGCTATGAAAAAATTCATATATTCAAACTAATCTGAAAAAATCATCATGTATATACATTGTCAAAGCCCCATACATATAAACTGATTCAAAATACTTTCAAACTTCTGAGTTAGATAAAAATATTTTCTAATTTAGTCATTTTATACTCTTTTGGAGATTGAAATTTGGTCCTGTTCCCCTCTTTTTTTCCCAATGCCATTTTTTAGAAAAAAAATTTATCAAGATTTTGTCACACATAGGGAACCATCTGGGTGTTGTGTAAAGTGATAAACCTAGTCAGACTACAAGGATTGTGCAGGCTGATAAGGGACAACCACTTTAACAATTGGATGATTTTCAAATATTCTTACTTAACTTAAACGATTTATTTTAAATATCAATATTGCATCTAGTTGGCTGTTTATGCAACAAATCTCTTTTAATTTACAGGATTTCCTAATGGTCCCTGATGGCATGTCAGATCAAATAAGTTTATCTTTGAGTCTTTGTCTTAACCCTTGTCATGCTGAATAAATTTTGGCTAAAAATTTTCATCAAAATCAAAGGGCAAAAAGCCCTAAAAGTATAAATTGTAGGTCAATTTTTATTTGAAAAACTAAATCTATCGACAATACTGATTTGAAAGTGAGAAATAGGTGGTGTAGACTAACATCAGACTGCACATATGTGCAGATTGATGTTGATCTATAGCTCCTGCTAAAGCAGTTATATTCCGGGTTCAGCATGACAAGAGTTAATAATTGCCTACATTTGAGATTAAATGAATTATTAAACAAAGTTTACCAGAAACATAATCTATAGCGTTAAATACAGTGAATTCCCGTTTGATCGACATCCGTTACATCGACATTTTCGTATACCGACACTAATTTGTTGGGAACGGATTTGCACAGTTTATTTTTCTCCCGTTACAACGGAATTCTCGTTTTCCGACATCGACACAAAAAATTAGGGAACGAAAGTGCAAAATCCCTATATATTGTTATTCAATACATCGACACTTACCTGGAAAATTCCTAGCGGCTATTTTTAGCACCTCGCGGTAATGTGTTATCTATAATGTACACGTGTATACTAAATTATGCTTAAGTGCGAATACAGGTTTTCCCCTTCGGAGATTGTTGACGATTAAACCAACCAGAACACAATAGTCTCTTCGGTATTCTTCGGTAGGTTGAGGGTGATATTGTCGTAACTTATTTACAAAAGAGGTATAGTAACACCTCTTTGCATTTGACGAGTACAATTTGACACATTTTAGACGGATTTTTCGTGGCAAAAATAGCAAGTTGTCATTTTACATTGATTGTTAGGCAAACATCTTGGTCGTACATTTTATGTTGATCCATTTTGAAAAAAAAACCCTGCACTTTTAAATATAACATAGGGTCAGTTGTTGAAATATTTTTTCAAAAGAGTTGACTACCAAGAGAGGGTTGATCGACAACCAATGATAAATTGAAGCAATAAGATTCCATAATTAATTCACAAAAATCTAATCTGATTATTCTACTGTCTTATGCTATAGCATGCTTCAAAACTGTCATAATCTATTTTAAACTACTGGGAAACAAAAAATCGATGAAAACCTAGAGAGTGCATGGAAAATATTATTCTATAGAGAACAATCAAGGACAGATATTAATCAAAGATTTCTCGACAAAGTAATGATTCAACAGCAAAATATGAGTATACAAGTTGTTCTCCAGTGTATATTGTACATAAATGGCAACAATTTGTACTGAAATGGGTGATTTTCAATACACCGACATTTTCGTTATAACGACATTTTTATCGAGAACAAACATGGTCGTTGTAACAAGAGTTGACTGTATCAAATCTCACAATTTCACTTTCAATAATTTTATTTCAGTCGTATCTAGCAAATGGCTTGCACTTTATTTTTTAAGGCTGCACATAGAAGTCCAACAAAAAAATGCCTTAAAGGAAGAAATATTTGCATTATTGGATTCAAGGTTTTAACTTATTGAGTATTTCTTGTTTCACTAACGTATGAAATTGAAAAACTAATCTCATGTTTATATAATTATGAATCTGATTTCCATGGCTCAGCTCGATACGGTTGTAACTCCCTATAAACATATAGGGAGTTACAACTGTTTCGAGCTGAGCCATCGATTTGTGTGTTCATACAAACTTGTAAGGTTTTAAGTTTCATTTACCAAAATAAGATCAACAAATTCTCTATTTATCCCTTAAATATTGATTATGAGGTTGTGTACAATTTATCAAGACAAGAGTGTCATAGTCACAAAATCCACCGCCACTAAATTGCTGCTGTTTCACGAAAATAATTGTAGACACTACTTATTTTGACAGAACCAAATTCAAAATGACCAAGTTTCTAGGGATGGGAACAAATATCCGAATATTCGAATTTTCGTTTTTCCCGCAAATATTCGAATACGATTTTCGAATACGAATATTTGTTTTCATGTGACTGAATTTGAGCATTTGCCTTTATATCTGTAAAAGAAGTGGGAAGTAATTTCTCAATATTGAAACGATTTTCTCACATCATTTTCAATCGTATGTATATAGTGTCAAGAAGGTACAAGGAAAATCAATAATTATGACAGGTTGCATATCTGTTTATCAGCAGTCTGTCTGTGAAACATCAACCAATTTAGAAATGTGTTAATATAACGCCTTTGGAGAGTAGAAATCTATTTTCAAATTTTTGGATATGTCAAAACAATTGTTGTTACTTCGAACGAAATTTATTTGAAAACCATAAACCACAGGCCGCGCGGCGTTTGTTATAATACTTTTCTCTTGACTCGATTTCAAAGAAAAGTAGATTATTGTCTCTTCTCCAGCAATAAGACAATGCACAACCATGAAGATTTGCAATATTCGACAATGGACGATCGATTTTTGTTTCTTAAAGTCACGTTGTAGATATGACGCTTTGATTTTCCATCGGGTATTCGACGTATTTTTCGGATTCGGGTTAATATAATATTTTGTTTCAAGAGTGTCTGTTCTATCCTACAACACTTTAGAACATGTCACCAAAAAGTGTTTAAAATTGTAAAGTCTTGGAAAACGAATTCCAAAATATATATTCTGGTCTGTCGACGCCAAAATACATTGCAATCAAATCTTGAATCACTATGTTTCACGAACTTTTGATCGCACATTTTACACTGTACTAATTTTCATCGCACATGAAAAGGTAAACTTAAGTGAAATTAAGACAAATAATTCCAATTTTATTGGATGTGATTGGATTCTCAAAATATGTTCACCATTCCAAAAGGTGTGAGGAACGCAAGGCAACCCTACTTGGAGATTCAATGGCGGCTCGGATCGCGCCTTCAGAATTTAGTGATTTTTAATTTCATTTCTATTAAGCATTTTTTTTCTGCAAATTAAAATCAGAGAAATCAGATTCAAGTTAAAATGAATCTCTTTTCTTAATATTCATAATCTGTACAAGTTAAAGTAACCTCGAACAAGAAAAGGAATAATAATCGGGTATAAACAATACTCGGATATTCAATTTTGAAGTAGCCAAAATGAATATTCAAATATATTCGAATATTCAAAACGAATATTCGAATATGAATTTTGCTATTCGTTCCCATCCCTACAAGTTTCATTTAAATCAAGACAAAAAGTTAGGAGGAGTTGCCTTCACAATGCTGCAATTTCAATAAGCCCCAGGCACTAAGTTTTAAGGGGGCATATTTCAGGGAAATAAATGAGCCATAAAACCCTTGATCCATGTACATCTACAAATTATGGTGATGACATTGACCAAGTTTCATTCAAATAAAGACAAAGAGTAAGGAGGAGTTGTGTTCAAAAGGCTGCAATTTCAATAAGCCCCAGATACTAGGTTTTACGGGGGCATTATTTAGGGTAAAATTAATGAACCATAAAATCCTTACTTCATGCTCATCTACCAATTTTGGTTATAAAATCCACTAAGTTTCATTTAGATCCAGCCAGAAACTGAGGAAGAGAGGCATTCACAAGGCTGCAATTTCAATAAGCCCTAGAGACTAATTTTTAAGGGGGCATAACTGAGGCAATAAGCCCCAGAGACTAAGATCCAGCCAGAAACTTAGGAGTTGCGTTGACAAGAAATGTGGACGGACATTAAGCCCCAGAGACTAAGTTTTTAAGGGGCATAACTCAGGCAAAAATCAACAAACCATAAAATCCTTCCTTCATGCACATCTACCAATTGAGGTGATAACATTGACCAAATTTCAAGAAGATCCAGCCAGAAACTTAGGAGGAGTTGCGTTGACAAGAAAAGTGGACGGACGTACGGATGGATGGACAGACAGACAGAGAAGATGATGCCAATATACGTCTGCCTCCGGCAGCGTATCAAAATGAGACAAAATGTGAAATTTCTATGACATGTTTTGGTAATGTGTGTCATTTTGCATGTGATTGCTATGCAATGTTCAATGTGACATCATTTATTTTGCCCCGCATAGATGATGTCAGATAGGATGAAATGCACAAAAGCAGGGTATAAGTTTTTGGTAATTTAACTGCTTTTTGGTGAGATTATCAAATGATAATCTATCGTTTTTCAAGATAAACTACCAAAAAGCATTAAAGAAAAATTTTCATCTTGTCTTACCTTCACAAGCTTTAGATGATAGAAGAGCTTTCAGAGACTTCAAGGCATCAAAGTTGTCTGCTGTGAACACATGTGTACTGTCAGGGTCCGTGGCGATGTCATTCAGCTCTTTCTTAGAAATACCGGTTCCAATACCAAGGGCAAGTACAGTGGTACCAGCCTGTATGGGTTTCTGTGCCTCGGATTTAGTCAGCACAGCATTGATTGAGTTTTCATCAGTCACAACTATAGCCAGGTTTGGAATGTTGGGTCTGTCACCTTAAAACAGAAAGCAAATACTGTAAACGGCTTTATATTGGCGGTGTCCACATTTGGCGGTTTTTCAGTTTCGATTTATTGGCGGTGATTAATTTTGGCGCATCTTACATGAAGCGGCAAAATAAAACGTCTTATCCATTTTTAATTTTCGTCGTTTAAAACCTTGAAAGTATAAGGAATCCAGTTTTCTAGAGTAGTGTCAGTTTTTTACAAACTAAACAATAGATTGTTTTTACACCCCTCCTTGGAGTAATCATTTGTGTACCAGTTTTTCACACATTTTCTCATTGTTTTTCGTTACAATGTTTAAACCATCTTGAATCTGGAATTAGACTTATTAGACATTGACGAACGTTGTCAGCCGATTATCTTATTCCAATTCGAATAAGAATGGTCTACATATCTTTGAAATAAAGTTAATCAATAAAACCTTAAAAGTACACCGCGCAAGATAACATTTAACAGTAAAGGAATCGTTCATTTCATAACTGCAAATATTGGCGGTGGATTAATTTTGGCGCATCTTAGCTTGACCGCCAATATAGCCAAAATAAAACCACCGCAAAAATTACCCCGTTTACAGTATTTTCTTGAAAGACCTTTATCAAGTTGTTCCAACAATGATTGATTGATTGAATGGGGTTTACACCTCTTTCAACAATGTTTCAGTTAAATTGCAGAGGCAGGAGCACCTCACAATGGATTCCTAGAATTTCTCACACCAGTACTACCATCACATCTTTTCCTAGCCTGCAGCTGCTATCCCTCATAGATAAAGGATTATCTGCCCATTGGTGGGAGACAAACAGTTGGAAAGATCATGTACCACTGTCGGGATTCAAACCCGGGACCTCTTAATTGTCAGTCCGACGCACTACCAACTGTGCTACCAACAATAATTACATAGAAAGTAGGCAGCCTTGGCTGAAATCTGACTGTGTGTCTGTGCATGATATAGAGGATAATCATTTGTTTCAGTGTAAGATCGATTTAAATTTCATTGAGTGAGCAACAAAAACTATATTTTCACAAGTGGCAGAGCCACGAGTGAACATATAAGTTTTGTTGTTCATGAAATGAAACATTAATCAATTGATCTTACCCTAAAAAACAAACAATTATTCTATTTCTTAATTGCAAAAATGAGACAAAATATGAAATTTTTAGGACATATTTTCGTAAAGCGCATTATCTTGCATGTGATTGCTACACAACATTTATTGTGACGTCATCTATTTCGCCTCGCTAAGATGATGTCAGATAGGGTGAAATGCACAAAGCAGGGTATAAGTTTTTGATAATTTCACTGCCTTTGCGGTGAGATTATCAAGTGATAATCTAACGTTATTTCTCGATAAACCACCAAAAAGCATTAAAGAAGATCTTATTCTCTACTGTCTGCCTCATTTTTGTGTACCTCAAGAAAATGTCTCATAAGCAAATTTAAGATTTCAAGCAGCGATTTCATATTCAAAGAATAAAATACAAAATTCAACCAAACAAATTCATCAATTCTAAATGCCTAAAAGCACAATTACAGTGCCAAATCCATTGTTGATTGCATCAGGGGTGTGGAATTCCCATCCGCAACTTGTCGAACATGGGCTTTTCTTGCTATGAACAAGTACATTTTCTAGGCAACTTGTCAGTAGACAAGTAAGACCTCGGCAAATCTTGGAATGGTACTCAATATTTCCAAGAGATTAATTAGCCTTATGTTTGAATCAAAGTGTAAAAAACATTGATTTGAATGCAGAAAATGCTGAGTTCCAGTATTTATTTCTTTAAAAACAACTTTTTCTCAAAATCTATCTTTATCTCTCCTTTTTGTGGAAAAGTACATTTTGATCCTGAACAAGCAGGAAATCAACTTTAACCCTTTGCTGTTTTATCCCTGCTTTTTACGTGCCTGTGATTTTATGATTGAGAAAACATTGTGAAAAAAGAAGAAATTGCTTCATACAAGCAATTTCTTCTTTTACCACACTATTTTCTACCCTACAGAATGGTTATTTTTCAAATTAAATCCACTTTAAATTTTCGTCTGCAAAACCTTTAAATTTGGACAGGTCCAAAATTTTGTAAAACAGGAAAGGGTTAACGTGTTTAGGAGCAAGCATAGAAAATGCATATTTCCACATGTCTGATTCCATAGATTAAAGGTAGAGAAAATTCAGAACTACCCACCAGCCTTTGCTGTGAAGCTGTCAGTTTGTACCAATTTGATTGCTTCATCAGTGTGAGTGCCTCTACTGCGGTGTGTTATTGATTGCTATCAACATCTATTGTTTGTTGTAATATCTATTCATGTTAAACTCCAATTTCACCGACGACTGGAACGTATATACGCCAGTCAGTACAGAGTTGGCACCCATCTTGAAGCTGTTGGCAACGTCCTTGACAAAGTCCTTCGTCTTTTGTACTTCCAACAGAGCCAGATGAATCCTGTTAGAAGACAATATCAGCTTGTACATCACAGGCAGGTTTGGGTGGTGGGGTAGTAGGTGCAACAGTGGTGGCCTAGGCTGAAATTAGTCATCAGAGATAGATAAAAGAAAAAGTTTACGACCGCACGCACAGACGCACGGACGGACGGACGCACGACGGACACAACGCCATGACAATAGCCCCAGTGGCTTTCAGCCAGTGGAGCTAAATACAATGTGTTAAGTTTAGAGAGCAGCAACAAAAATTTACTTTCTGAATATGAATGAAACCTTTTCTTACAGACAGGTTGTATATCTACCACGTCATAATTTTAACATTTTTTGGTTGCATTTGGCATACCTTGAGTAATTGATAATTGCGCTTCCTATGCTGTTATTTTTTCTTCTATATTTTATGTCCCATATGGATTTTCTGCCAAAGATGTTGTATTTATGAAATAATCTCATTTTCATGCTGCCGTGACCATGAGTAAACTCTGATGGGGAGGAGTTATATGCAAAAGGTTAAATCTGAGGGCGGAGTAACAGTATTTTGCTTTGCATATAACTCCTTCCCCATCAGACTTTATTCATGGACAAATCAAAGTTAAAATCAAATTACATCTATTATAACACGATCACAATCCTCAATAAAGTTTTATTACCTTTTCTGGATGTGAAATACTTTATTTTTTTTTTCTTGATCTTAAATAAATAAAGAAACTTGCAATAATATTAACAATGGGTGAATTACACCGAAAGCACATTGTTTCGCATGTGGGTTACATGACATCAGAATATGCACGTAATGGGTGGAGCTATCTGTGTACACAGTATCTTTTATGCCATTGTGTTGTAATGTAAAATAATTTCTTTCCAAAGTTTTTTTTTGAGACTTAAGATTATAGAATTTTAATTACTTGTCCAACAGGACTGTCCACTCCAGGAAAAAAGGATATATGCTTATTTTGGATTAATACAAATGTGTACATTTACAGTATTCAAACCTAGCTATAACCACAGTTTCCATAGAAGGAACTGATCATTTATGAGTCAAAAAGAGAAATCTCTGACTGATATCAACTATGTAAGGAAATACATTACTTCATGCCTTCACGTAAATATGAATTTGATTATGTGCCTTTTTTTGTGTGAGCAAACCGCATCATAGTTTTAAATTTTAGTCAAGATTTTAGATCATGCTGTAAATGTGTGATCTGTTCATTTTCTTATGTTGCTGTTCCTATGTCCCAAAAATGCCCACTCCAGGATACTTGCTATTTGATAAATAAATATCAACATCCTGAATTTTTTTTCATAACAGTACATATTTAATAAGAACCCTTGTTATAGCAATGGAGAATCAACAATTATTCTTTTATTTACCAAGAAAAGTTTCATTAAATATCATCCAGAGCCAAGCTTATGTACTAATGCATTGTTTTAACATGATAATCTAAAATATCTTTAATGTAAGAGGCATATCCACTTCTTCCCACTCTGGACAAAGTAAAACTTAAGAGTCTGATATGCATGTCCCAAAATATATGTCCTCTCCAGTACAAAATTACATAAGCAATTTAGCACTTTTTTTTTCCTGAAAAATAATTTGATCTTGCCAGACTTGCTCAATAACCTTGAATACTGCGTACTAGGCTTAAGTAAAACTCTTCCACTGAATAAAGATAACAAACAAATGATGTAAATTTTATGCATTTTTTGACTATTTCAGGAATTTTATTGTTTCCAGATGTTTCATATTATACAAAAAAAAGTTTTAAAATGTCAATCTCATGATCTTTTTGTTTTCTTTGGTGTCCATCATTGATGTCCTATCCAGGACATTGTACTGGAGACATCAATTTGGGACATCTTCCAGTTTGATACCCATTATTGTTTAATTAAAAATCGTTTGCTGGTTTCAAAACCTGATCGACCGCATTCGGTAACTCAAAAATCATTGGTCAGAGTGCCTAGTTATGGAATTTTAAGTAATAAAAGGAGGTAAAATTAAAAAAAACAAGCACTGACATATACTTCCAAGCTTCATTGTAAGAAAGACTGTTGGGTCACCAAGTTCAAACCTCTTTCCAAACCATAATGGACCAGTTCATTTTGAACCAACTTGCTGATGCAAAACCTTACATATGTCCTGTTTAATCCATTGATGAATGTGGACTTAAAATATTTTGAAAAAAACACAATTTTTTATTTCACATCATCATACCCAAAAATTAATAACAGACATAATCTGGAGTTCAAATGATTTTTGGTTTTTTTTGCAATATTTGGTATATAGGCTTTAAAGAAAAACATACAAAAACCAATTAGAAGGGTACTTTTTTTCAACTCCATGTGAGAATACTTTCTATTATTTAATGTGAAAGTGCCCAGAGGTATTACTTTAACAACAATTATAGAAGAACATCACTTGGTGTCACAAACAAGATATCAAACTTCTAGACCATGAGGATTGGTAGGAGAAAAAATTTTAAGATTTGTGCCATCCTTTCAATGTAAAATGTAGTGTGTCTGGGCAAAACCAATATAGGCACCATAGGCTTTATTTCAATGATAGACTACCAATGCTTGATGCAATTTCGCAATATAACATTTCAAGACCTCATGGTATGGCAGATAAAGGGCTTTAAATATTTTTCTAATTATTGGCCATTTTGTTAACACAGCAACCAGAGTTTTTGATGGAATTAAATTTTCTTAACAAAGGATCATCCTGTAAAGTTTCATCTTGATTGGGATAGGAGAAAATAGTGTTTTTTTCAAAAATTGTGGATAAGAAATGGAAGGACAGATGAACAAATTGGCAAATGACAATGACTGCTCACAATAGCTCACATTGAACACTTTGTGCTCAGGTGAGCTAAAATACAGTAACCAATATCCTACCTTTGCACGTCTTTTTCTGCAAAGTTCCTTTGAATGAGTTTAGAGAGTTAAAGTTGGTAACCGGGAATACATGAGTTTTTACAGGGTCTGTTGCCATAGCATTCAATTCTGAGGCCTTTTTACCAGAGCCAACACCAATAGAGAAGACTGTAACTCAAGCTTTCCTTAACAGATTGGCTTCACTAGCTGTGGCAGCTGCATAAGCGCTCTATCCTGGAATTGTACAAATCGGGATAGACTATTTTATTTTTCGATGCTAAAAACATGGAAAATGATATTTTAAAAGTCTCACATTTTTTCATTATAAACAATATCTTTCTAAAATGTTTCATTGAGAAGGCAAAAACAGGGTGATTGAATTTAATTTCCGGCTGGAAAAAATGATGTCACCTGAGCCACAAGTGAGGGATGACATCAGTTTTTAATGCTTGGAATAGATTGTCATTACCCAGGCAAGAAACCATATTACAAATTTATTTACCTGCAAGGTTTTAGACTGAATATATCTCTTTAGCCTATTTGAGACTTTGATATAAACCAAATTCTTTGAAACTCTCAATATGTGCAAATGCTGCTCAAATGAAAAATAAACATGTAAGACGTCACAGGCACTTATGCGATTGTATGATATATGAAAGCAGTTCTTGGCTTAACATGCAACAAAGTTAGCACTTTACATGATCAGATTGGTGAAAATAAAAGATGTTTATTAGAACTTATATTGTTTTTACTTGGAAGTTGTTAACTGACATGCTTTTAACTGTAGCATAATGTGTAAGCAAAGCCAGAGAATCATGGGTGCCATTACCTACTCAAATTTTTCTCTATATTCCCGGTGAGGCGTCTGAAGTAAATAATTGAAGCTTTGATGGAGTGGCAGTAAGTATCAATGTTTGTCAGGACAGCATTAGCCAATGAAACCTGCAAACCATGGGGTTTAACTTAATATGCTTGACACTGGCAGGTATCTTATCAACCAAGAACAACGTTCTTTTTACTAAAATAATGTATCGGCGGGGTACTTGAAATGGTAATTACAACTAATATAGATTATTGTTTTAATAAAACGCAATTTATTGCACTCATATTTGGTCTCAAATTGATCAATTATGACCAGAAGTAAATTCCTCAACAGCTTTGTCAAGGTAATTTTTTCGAAGGGTGATAGCTGTTCTTTCTCCAGTTTGAAAGATTAAACACCTTTAGAGTTCAAACGAACTGTTATTATAAATTTTATCGTAATACTGAAACATCCAATTTTTTTTAAAGAGTTTTACTAGAAAGGGGTGAATGCATTTGTGAAGTTGTGCATTGACCTTTTTCAAACATCTGATTGATAGGACTTGATAGGAGTTCACAGTTTATATCATTGTAAAACAAATAAAAAACATTGCTGACAAAAGCAATCAAGATTGCGTCTGACGTTCATGACATCAAAATTTTGCCCCAAGACGCTGCACCCACAAAGTTTAAACTAGACATGAATTTATGTGTATTTATGTTATCATACTGAAACTTTGTAAATTCTTAGTCCAAAGACATACAATTCAACTGATACTCTTTTCTTAGTTGTCAAACATCTACCAAAGAAAATATGATTAAAGTCTTAAAACTTTTTGATTGCCCCTCATATATATGAAAATCCCAGTGATTTAAGTCCCTATGTACTACACACATGGAATAGGCAATTAGAGCTTTTTCAATATGATAATTTCATCTAAACAATCATTTCAATTATTAGAGATAATTAAGCTCTAATTAGAGATGAAGATACACACAATTTTCAGAATTCAGGAAATTTTAAACAACTGATATGGGGTTTCCTGAGCAGATACCGTGGGGAAGGCTTCCACTAAGGGAGGGAGCTCTTATTGGAGGAAATACAGTACATTGTCTTACTGACAATTGCTTTTACAGCATTTTTGTCTTTGAATTTGTTCAGATGAAACTGGAGGTATGTTTTAGAATCGAAAGTGATAAATCCAACGAGGGTCTCAGACTGACTGATTGGGAACCCATCCACCATCTTGTTCATGTCATCCAGAGTCTTCTGGAAATTTGATGCACGCACACTCCAAGAGGCATCCAGGATGAAAACAATATTTGCTGGCTGTGTGCTGTTACAAGCTGTTTAAAAAAGTAAATCATGTCAATTAGAAGATCAGAAAATGATTTTCAAAACACAAAATATCTATATAAGGTCACCTTCAAATTCAGGATATGCTTTGAATAGAAGGTCACCTCCAAATTCAGGATATGCTTTGAATATAATCTATCTTTACTTGTATTTTAAAAATAATCAATTTTCTTTAATGCTTTTCGGTGTTTTATCAAGAAATAACGGTAGATTATCACTTGATATACTCACCGCGAAAGCAGTGAAATTATCGAAAACTTATATCCTGCTTTTGTGCATTTCACCCTATCTGACGTCATTTATCAGGGCGAAATAAGTGACGTCACAATGAACGTTGCATAGCAATCACATGAAAAATTATGCGCTTTACGAAAATACGTCCTAGCAATTTCACATTTTGTCTCATTTTTGCATTAAAGAAATAGAATAATCGTTCGTTTTTCGTGTAAGATCGATAAATATTTCATTGAGTGAACAACAAAAGCTATATTTTCACTCATGGCTCTGCCACTCGTGAAAATAAAGCTTTTGTTGTTCACTCAATGAAATTTAAATCAATCTTACAATGAAACAAACGATTATCCTCTATATAAACTAAGCTTTATGATCATTAATAATTATAAATTATACACCATCTTTGGCCACATGTACAGGAGGATAAATCAAAGCACTAAAAGTACTGATGGTGGACGCCTATGTCGATATACTAGAGTAATTCGTCTCTTCTTGGGAAAAAAAAAGAAATTGTACATGTAACAAGAGGACCAAGATGGTCCTATATCGCTCACCTGAGTTTCTCTGACCCCTGGGACATCACACCAATTGAATGGGCAGATGTCATAAAGGATATAATTTCTACACAAAAACCATTTCTTTCAAGAAGTTTAGGCCATAATTGTGGCTTTTAGAGTTAAAAGGAGAAAATTATCATTAAGACCCCTTCACCCGTGATATGGCATGGATCTCTCATATTTTCGAAAGGGTTCATCCTTGAGACCTGACCAACATTCTGACCAAGTTTCATAAAGATTGGGCCATATATGTGGCCTCTAGAGTGTAAACAAGAAATTTGCAATTATTTCCCCTTTTCCCCTGATATGGCATGGATCCTTCCCATTTTAAATAGGATTCATCCTTGTGACTTGGCCAACAATCTGACAAGGTTTTATGAAAATTGGGCCATATTTGTGGCCTCTAGGGTGTAAACAAGAAAATTGTTATAAAGGCCCCTTTTCCCATGATATTGCATTTTTCCTTCCAATTTTCAAAAGGCATCTTCTTTGTGACCTAGCCAACATTCTGACCAAGTTTCATGAAAATTTGGCCATATTTGTGGCCTCTAGAGTGTAAACAAGAAAATTGTCATTAAGGCCCCCTTTCCCGTGATATGGCATGGATCCTTCCAATTTTCAAAAGGGTTCACCTTTGTGACCTGGTCAACATTCTTATAAAGTTTCATGAAAATTGGGACATATTGGTGGCCTCTAGAGTGAAAACAAGTAAATTGTCATTAAGGCCCCTTTTCCCTTGATATGGCATTGATCCTTCCAATTTAAATAGGGTTCATCCTAGTGACCTGACCAACATTCTGACCAAGTTTCATAAATATTGGGCCATATATGTGGCCTGTAGAGTGTAAACAAGAAAATTGCAATTATGTCCCCTTTTCCTGTGATATGGCTTGGATCCTTCCCATTTTCAATAGGGTTCATCTTTGTGACCTGGTCAACATTCTGACTAAGTTTCATGAAAATTAGGACATATTTGTGGCCTCTAGAGTGAAAACAAGAAAATTGTCATTAAGGTCCCTTTTCCCTTGATATTGCATGGATCCTTCCCAATTTAATTAGGTTTCATCCCTGTGGCCTGGCCAACATTCAGACTAAGTTTCATGAAAATTGGGCCATATTTGTGGCCTCTAGAGTGTAAACAGGAAAATTGTCATTAAGGCCCCATTCCCATGATATTGCATGGATCCTTCTAATTTTCAAAAGGGTTCATCTTTGTGACCTGACCAACATTCTGACCAAGTTTCACGAAAATTGGGCCATATCTATGGCCTCTAGAGTGTGAACAAGAAAATTGTCTTTAAGGCCCCTTTTCCCATGATATGGCATGGATCCTTTCCATTTTCGATAGGGTTCATCCTTGTGACTTGGCCAACAATCTGACAAGGTTTATGCAGATTGGACCATATTTGTGGCTTCTAGAGCATAAACCAGAAAATTGTCATTAAGGCCCCTTTTCATGTGATATGGCATGAATTCTTCCCATTTTCTATAGGGTTCATCCTTGTGACTTGGCAAACATTCTGACAAGGTTTTATGAAGATTGGGCCATATTTGTGGCCTCTAGAGTGTAAACAAGATAATTGTCATAAAGGCCCCTTTTCCCGTGATATGGCATGGATCCTTCCAATTATCAAAAGGGTTCATCTTTGTGACCTGGACAACATTCTGACTAAGTTTCATGAAAATTGGGACATAATTGTGGCCTCTAGAGTGAAAACAAGAAAACTGTCATTAAGGCACCTTTTCCCTTGATATGGCATGGATCCTCCCCATTTTAAAAAGGGTTCATCCTTGTGGCCTGTCCAGCATTCTGACTAAGTTTCATGAAAATTGGGCCATATTTGTGGCCTCTAGAGTGTAAACAAGAAAATTGCCTTTAAGGCCCCTTTTCCCGTGATATGGCATTCATCCTTTCCATTTTCAATAGGGTTCATCCTTGTGACCTGACCAACATTCTGACCAAGTTTCATGAAGATTGGATCATACTTGTGGCCTCTAGAGTGTAAACACTAAGATTGTTGATGCTTGACGACAGACAACGCACGACAGACATTCAATGATCACAAAAGCTCACCTTGAGCACGATGTGCTCAGGTGAGCTAAAAATATGAAAAACGGAAAATGTTTCTATCCAAATTTGACACTGCCAGAACTATTTTGCATGTCCAAATTTAACTTCTAAAGTATTACATAACAGAAGAAAAAACATTGGAAGAATAATTTGCAGAAATAAGCCTATACTTTTTCTATTGGTGTTATGTTTGTGGTTCAAATTGAATTATGTACTGAATAGTCGAACAATATCCAATCAATATTAATATATGTGACCCATCACACGAAAAGGGACCATCTGGGTAGTGCGTAAAGTGTCAACCCTAGTCAGACTGTGCGGACAGCGCAGACTTACTAGGGTTGAAACTTTTTGCACTGTGCTTTTTTCTGATTCTAGATTAATCAATCTACCTTCCGGTGAAAGAATTTTTGAAATGCAACCTCTGGTTGACCAATGCTGGACCCAATCTTTTATTCAAATAGTCATTTTACAGAGTTCTTAGATGGTCCATTTTTGCATGACGAGTCACATATATTCTCAAAGTATCAACATTGTGTCACATGTACTAAAATTCTGCAACATGAGCCTGTATTGCAAACTTTTACAATTGTTAAAGAGATATTCATTTTCTTTAATGTATTAATTTAAATTGCGAGGCATTATTTTGCCTCATGGAATTCCTCTAACATTTTCTGAAGGAGTTTTCTTATTACTGGGGGAGTGGGGGGGGGGGGGGGGGAAGAGAGAGAGAGACGGAGAGAGCTGGGCCTAGAGAGAGCCACTTAACAAGATTGACTGGGCAGGTGTTGGCTCATAACCTGTATGCATTGATTTCAGCATTTAAATACACGAAATTTGTAGCATGACCTCCCATAGACCACAGTGATAAAGATGGCAAATTACTCACTCAGTCTGATGTATATAACTATGCAAGCTAAAAAATACGCCTGATTATAGGACTGAACATGTTAAAGCATTTAAAAGGTACCTATATGCAATCTATAAAAAAATAGATTTCTTGTATCACGGCATTTTTTAAAACGCACAGTTGTCTGGCAGATGCAAATCTTGCAAAAAAATAAATAGAATGTAAGTGGGCACTACATTTTTGACAGGCTATTAACATCTGCCTGGATTGTTCCCACGTAATAACACTGGTGAACGTAAACGTCCATTAAAAACTACATTCCAGGCAGGGTTTGACATTGAGCAGTTTTCCACTAGATGCAGGACTTACTGATTCTCATTTCTACAGGTCCTATTAAGTAATATCAGTGTCTCATCAGAAACCTTATTAGTTCTTAAGCATTACATCTATTTTAATATATTATTGTAAGTCATAAAGAAAATCAAAATACAGGATGGAAAGCAGTGTGGGAAAAGAAGAAATTGATTGTCATCAGAAGTTATGAAGTTCGAGAAAGAAATCTCAGATTTACAAATTTATAAAATATTTTTTGACCCCTTTAACTAGAAAAACCCCGGTTCAAGTCCTGCAGACTCTACATTTTTTTATTCTTTTTTTTCTTAACTTAAAACCACTGAACATAAAAACATTTGTGAACCATGGATTACAAATACAACTTATAAGAAATGGAAAAATACCTTATTTATAGTGTGAGAGTTGTTGAAAACATTGATTGGCTTCTGGTCAACCCTCAACATTGACTGACCAAAGTTTGATCAACTATGATGCAATCATCTATGGACACATCAACAATGATGCCATCAGCTATGGACACATCAACCTTATGTCCATTTCCATTGGACCCATTGACTGACTGAAGTTTGATCACAAGTCCATCTTGGTCAACTTCAACAACTTGATGCCACAACATCAGTGTTAGCAACTACCACCAGTTCAGTAACCCCATGTACTTCAGGAACTTTGTTGACAGCTGCCACCTGCAGTCAAGAAGGAGAACACGTTCAGCCTCAAACACAAACATCCTCTGCTGAATCAACAACTACAGGTGTGTATTGGCCATATTTCACGACATTACTATCATACGAAATAACACTTGAGATTTGTATGTTCAAAAGTGTGTTATTGAATCTGTTGCGTTAAGCCAAGTATTACACCAGAGCAGCTTGCTGTGCATTGCTATTAATAAGTTCAATTGAAAAAAAGCTGTTAAATACAATCTTGCATTGCATGTATAATACAATTAGCTTAATGTTTTCTTTAAGTGTTAAGATAACTTGGAACATTTAAGTAGATGTTACAAATTTTAGAATAATTGTCAAATGAAATGTTTCAGATTTACTTATGATCCGAAACTGTTAAAGCACTATAAATTTAACTACTTTATCATTGCTGCAAACTTTCTGCAAACTGTTTGCCATTATTGCTTTGTTATCCTGAACATAAGGCTGTTTTGCAACTTTTTGTTACTTGCATGTTTAAATTAATACAAATTAAATTACATGTTTAAGAGTCAAAATGAAAAAAAAAAGATAGTTTAGTTTGTTTAGTTTAGTTCTAATAGAAATCTTCCTTTTAAAGACCCAATCTAAGTAAAAAGTACTTTACCTTGACATTCATTTGATGTAATTTCTTGGTCTCTGCAGTAGTGAGTGTGGGCATGTTAGATCGTCTGTCTGTCATTACAATCATGATATTGTAGGAAATATAGACACTTGAAAAATTTGATGGTGTACACTACAGTTAAAACCGAAACTTAATTACTGAACAGTGCGGTATATGGATATATTTGTACTAACCGGTTTAAATTTTGAATGAAAAATCTGTATACAACGGTTTATATAAATTATTATGTAAAAGTCTTTCAACGGATGGAATAGCACAAAAAGGTGAAAGGTGACTTTGATACTATTTAATCATGCTAAATACTGCAGAAAGACGAATATATTCTTTTTCTTATTTCATTTGTTTTGCCTTGAAATGAAGAAAACTGTCGAAAGAGTATCAGTAAACACAGTTTTAAATCAGTCATAAACTAAGCTTTAAGATCATTAAGAATTATAAATTATACACCATCTCTGGCCACATGTACAGGAGGATAAATCAAAGCACTAAAAGTACTGATGGTGGACGCTTATGTCGACATACTCGAGTGATTCCTCTCTTCTTGGGAAAAAAACAAAATTGTACATGTAACAAGTGGACCAAGATGGTCCTAGATTGCTCGCCTGAGTCTCTCTGACCCCTGGGACATTACACCAATTAAAAAGGCAAATGTCATAAAGGATATAATTTCTACACAAAAACCATTTGTTTCAAGAAGTGTGGGCTAAAATTGTGGCTTTTAGAGTTAAAAAGAGAAAATTATCATTAAGACCCCTTCTCCCACGATATGGCATGGATCTCTCATATTTTCGAAAGGGTTCATCCTTTAGACCTGACCAACATTCTGACCAAGTTTCATAAAGATTGGGCCATATTTGTGGCCCTTAGAGTGTAAACATGAAAATTGTAATTATGTCCCCTTTTCCCGTGATATGGCATGGATCCTTCCCATTTTAAATAGGATTCATCCTTGTGACTTGGACAACAATCTGACAAGGTTTTATGAAGATTGGGCCATATTTGTGGCTTCTAGAGCATAAACCAGAAAATTGTCATTAAGGCCCCTCTTCCCGTGATATGGCATGAATCCTTCCCATTTTCAATAGGCTTCATCCTTGTGACTTGGCAAACATTCTGACCAAGTTTCATAAAAATTGGGACATATTTGTGGCCTCTAGAGTGTAAACAAGAAAATTGTCATAAAGGCCCCTTTTCCCGTGATATGGCATGGATCATTCCAATTTTCAAAAGGGTTCATCTTCGTGACCTGGCTAACATTCTGACCAAGTTTCATAAAAATTGGGACATATTTGTGGCTTCAAGAGTGTAAACAAGAAAATTGTCATTAAGGTCGCATTTCCCATGATATTGCATGGATCCTTCCAATTTTCAAAAGGATTCATCTTTGTGACGTGGACAACATTCTGACCTAGTTTCATGAAAATTGGGACATATTTGTGGCCTCTAGAGTGTAAACAAGAAAATTGTCATTAAGGCCCCTTTTCCCATGATATGGCATGGATCCTTCCCAATTTCAATAGGGTCCATCCTTGTGACCTGGCCAACATTCTTACTAAGTTTCATGAAAATTGGGCCATATTTGTGGCCTCTAGAGTGAAAACAAGAAAATTGTCATAAAGACCCACTCTCCCGTGATATGGCATGGATCTGTGACCGAGGGTCTTTTCCCAGATCACGCTTTTGGGGAATTTGGGTTGGGGAATTTGTCCTTTTATCGCATTGTATCATAACTCGCTTGGCGTGAGTATTTTGTTCAACTCAATAATTCGATAAAGTCCAATTTCGTTCTGTATTTCTTTTATTCAAGTACTTTTATTCAAGTAGACACTAAGTTTTTGCATATGATATTACAGTAAGACAAGCACTGATAATTTATACTGACAATTTCTTAATTCAAAGATCTTATTCTTAACCTAACTCAAAACTAAAAAACTGACTCGAAAGCCAACATTCTTATTATTTAAACCTAAAGGATTATTCTAAACACAACCAATGAAATTGTAAGATATAAAGATGATAAATGTTGACCAATGAAAATTTATACATGATTATCCAATCTACATCAAGAACATCATAGGATGATCTTAATTAATCTTGGAGTGACCAGCCTTCAAAACTTATCAAGATTAAAATAAATTTGCATTGATAATAATTCCAGAGATCAAATAGTTATCATTCTAATAAGATTGGCTGATAGCTCAGCATGCAGTGTACAATGTGTTAATAGATAAAATTCTAATCCATGAAACCATATGATAATGATCTAACATCTTTTATGAATAGAATGCTAAAGCAGGCAATGTGTTTAGATAAGGTCTTATCCATTAAGCCAAATGATTATGATCAAACTTTATGAAGAAATTGCTTCTGGTGACAAATAGTGCATTATCATGCCAAATGTTGCAACACAAGATTTCACATTTTATAGCACTGTTACACTTTCCACTGCCTTGAAAAATGATTGTCCTCAATCATACTCTATTGAAAAGAAAATACAAAATAACAACACATGAAATAAGCAAATTTAAGAATAGATCCATTCACACAATTATTCCTTTCACACAGTAATTTCATTCTCCCTTGCCGCTTTGTTCATACAATACACTCACACAATTATTTCAACAAACAATAGTTATATATGCATATGAGGCAAAGCACTGACTTCCAATTTCCTATAAATTGACTTATATCTGGTTGATAGTTAGTACAAAAAATATAAAGAAACATTGCAGTAATATGGCTATACAACATTAAAACGCATTTAGAAAGAAAAATGCAATTATCAGTTTCACTGAATTGATATCCTCATAAAACATATTATGCAGTTAGTAGACAATTAATATTTCACAACATAAATAGAAATGTTATGAATATGTAAATAGTCTACCAACAATATGTCACTTTTGGCGATAATTATTTTCATGTGCTCTCTTGAGCAATTTGCATTCACCATGCTCCTTTGAGCAATTACTTTTACATGCTCACATGAGCAATTTAAATTCACATGCCCCTTTGAGCTATAAAGTCTTACATACTTCTTTGAGTCATAGAATTTCTTGTTCGTTTGAACAATTATTTTATTCCTGTGCTCCTCTGAGTGGTAAATAATTCTTAAATTTGCTTCTTTGAGCAAAAATTAATTTAATGCATTATTCATTAATTCCAATTAACTAGATATACATTGTTACAATAATTGACAAATTCTTTTTCACGTTTTCTTTATTTCATCATTCTTAATCGACATAAGTCAGAAATTTCCTTTAACAAATACTACATGTATATTGTTACATCAACCTATGTGCTACAAAATATAAATCTGGTTCAACAATCTTTCAGCTTTTTAACTCATTTTCAACAACATTTCAGTTCTTCATTTATTTTCAACAATTAAGCCAAATGATTATGATCAAACTTTATGAAGAAATTGCTTCTGGTGACAAATAGTGCAATATCATGCCAAATGGTGCAACACAAGATTTCACATTTTATAGCACTGTTACACTTTTTGTCCTTTTATCGCATTGTTTCATAACTCGCTTGGCCTGAGTATTTTGTTCAACTCAATAATTCGATGAAGTCCAATTTCGTTCTGTATTTCTTTTATTCAAGTAGACACTAAGTTTTTGCATATGATATTACAGTAAGACAAGCACTGATAATTTATACTGACAATTTCTTAATTCGAAGTTCTTATTCTTAACCTAACTCAAAACTAAAAAACTGACTCGAAAGCCAACATTCTTATTATTTAAACCTAAAGGATTATTCTAAACACAACCAATGAAATTGTAAGATATAAAGATGATAAATGTTGACCAATGAAAATTTAGACATGATTACCCAATCCACATCAAGAACATCATAGGATGATCTTAATTAATCTTGGAGTGACCAGCCTTCAAAACTTATCAAGATTAAAATAAATTTGCATTGATAATAATTCCAGAGATCAAATAGTTATCATTCTAATAAGATTGGCTGATAGCTCAGCATGCAGTGTACAATGTGTTAATAGATAAAATTCTAATCCATGAAACCATATGATAATGATCTAACATCTTTTATGAATAGAATGCTAAAGCAGGCAATGTGTTTAGATAAGGTCTTATCCATTAAGCCAAATGATTATGATCAAACTTTATGAAGAAATTGCTTCTGGTGACAAATAGTGCAATATCATGCCAAATGGTGCAACACAAGATTTCACATTTTATAGCACTGCTACAGATCTTTCCCAATTTCAAAAGGGTTTATCCTTGTGACCTGGCCAACATTCTGACAAAGTTTCATGAAGATTGGATCATATTTGTGGCTCTAAGAGTATAAACACTATGATTGTTGACGCCGGATGACAGACGACACACAACACACGACGGACATTCAATGATCACAAAAGCTCACCTTGAGCATGATGTGCTCAGGTGAGCTATATATATGATAAACGGAAAATGTTTCTACCCAAATTTGACACTGCCCAAACTATTTTGCATGTCCAAATTTAACTTCTAAAGTATTACATAACAGAAGAAAAAACATTGCAAGAATAATTTGCAGAAATAAGCCTTTACTTTTTCTATTGGCGGTATGTATGTGGTTCAAATTGAATTATGTACTGAATAGTCGAACAATATCCAATCAATATTAATATATGTGACCCGTCACACGAAAAGGGACCATCTGGGTAGTGCGTAAAGTGTCAACCCTAGTCAGACTGTGTGGACAGTGCAGACTGACTAGGGTTGAAACTTTTTGCACTGTGCTTTTTTTCTGATTCTAGATTGATCAATCTACCTTCCAGTGAAAAAATTTTTGAAATGCGACCTCTGGTTGACCAATGCTGGACCCAATCTTTTATTCAAATAGTCATTTTACAGAGTTTTTAGATGGTCCATTTTTGCATGACGAGTCACATTATATTCTCAAAGTATCAACATTGTCAGCATTGTGTCACATGTACTAAAATTCTGCAACATGAGCTTGTATTGCAAACTTTTTACATGGAGTTTTCTTATTGCTGGGGGAGGGGGGGGGGGGGGGGGGGGGGGAGGAAGAGAGAGAGAGAGACTGAGAGAGAGAGACGGATAACAACAATATATGGACATTATATGACAGTATCAACTATACAATAGTGACCGATAACTAAAAAACATTGGTGTGATTCAAGAACGTCCTAAGGACAGCTCGGTTATAGCTGTGGTTGTGAGGTTTCGGAAACTGAGAGAGACTGAGAGAGAGAGACGGAGAGAGCTAGAGCTAGAGGGAGCCACCCGGACACAACATTGAGAATACATGCACCCTATGCAACTGCGATATAAACATTGAAAATCTTATCCACTGCTTGCTCTGTCACATATCCAATACGAAACAACTTCCTCTAAACCATAAGACTACAGTGTGGTGAAAATGTTTACTATGAACTATTGAACAAACAGAACAGCGAAAATTGTATACCAGAAACTTCTTGCAAAACCTCTGATTTCTTGATTATTCTCCATGAAAACATTTCATCAACTATGTCATACTTACATCGCAACAATATATAGACATTATATGACAGTATCAACTATACAATAGTGGCCGTTAACTAAAATACATTGGTGTGATTCAAGAACATCGTAACAACAGCTCGGTTATAGCTGTGGTTGTGAGGTTTCGGAAACACACAGATGTAAAATGATACAAATTTTAAAGAATTTAAACGTACATTCTTATGTGAAAACTGTGTCGTTGATAGACGAGTGTCGTAAATGCAGCTTTAACAAGCTGTATTTACGACAGTTCGATCAACCAGCGAGGGAAGTTTGTACCACGCAGTTAATTAGAAGCACTGTAATGTGCGCAGACTTAACTATAAAGTCATGTATATTCTTGTTTGTGTACCATCTTTTTGTTTGTTTGTTTGTATGTTGTTTATATGCTGTTTGTATGTTTGTCTATGTCTACCTTGTCCTTGTTTAAATATGTTTGTTTGTTGCTAATCTCTGCATAGTCGGGGGAATTAAAATAAATAAATGAATGAATGAATAGTGTAACCTGTTAAGGATAATTGTTTTAATTGATCTAATTAATTGTCTTAGAATTTTCATTCACAGAATATGGAGAAAGTGTAATTGTTAATGTAATACAACGTGTTTCGAGATTGACTGGGTGGGTGTTGGCACATAACCTGTATGCATTGTTTTCAGTATTTATGTGTTTGAAAGTATTTCAATACACTAAATTTGTAGTGTGACCTTACCAAGGACCACAGTGATATAGATGGCAAATTACTCACTCAGTCTGATGTATATAACTATGCAAGCCAAAAAATACGCCTGATTATAAGACTGAACATGTTAAAGCATTTAAAAGGTACCTTTATGCAATCTATAAATTAAATAAATTTCTTGTATCATGCCATTTTTAAAAACGCACAGTTGTCTGGCAGATGCAAGTCTTGCAAAAAAATAAATAGAATGTAAGTGGGCACTACATTTTTGACAGCTATTAACATCTGCCTGGATTGTTCCCACGTAGTAACACTGGTGAACGTAAACGTCCATCAAAAACTACATTCCAGGCAGGGTTTGACATTGAGCAGTTTTCCACTAGATGCAGGACTTACTGATTCTCATTTCTACAGGTCCTACTAAGTAATATCAGTGTCTCATCAGAAACCTTATTAGTTCTTAAGCATTACATCTATTTTAATATATTATTGTAAGTCATAAAGAAAATCAAAATACAGGATGAAAAGCAGTGTGGGAAAAGAAGAAATTGCTTGTCATCAGAAGTTATGAAGTTCAAGAAAGAAATCTCAGATTTACAAATTTATAAAATATTTTTTGACCCCTTTAAAGCTGCTCTTGCACAGTTTTTCATAGAAAAAATACAAAACTTGTTCTAAGTTTTGGAAATGTGTGTATTTTTAGACTATGAAGAATGGCCCAAAGCATTGGCACTAGAAACAACATATTTCAATAATTTTGTAACTTATTTTTTCGAAGTGGCAAGCTCAGTAAGGTATCCAGTCTATTTATTTCTAGTCTATTTATTACAAAATCGTTATTTTCCGTGAATAACCTTTCATTTTTTGCCTGTATTGATATGAAGTTTCTAGCTGTCAAATACTTAACCTTAATCTTTGATTGAATAAGACAAACATCCCGAATGTCAAGCAAAAATAGTTGGCTTGAAATTGAAGAACAATTTTTTTAGCGTTAGTAGTCACTTTATTTTTTAGAATGAATCTAACCTAAATTCGGGTATATCGGTCTTTCTTTCGATGCATTACCAGATTGAATCTTGTTATTTTAAAGGCTTCAACATGATGGGGTACTTTATTCCGATTTATTCTACGAAAAATGTTAAAATTCACATTTTCCCAATCTGTGCAAGAGCAGCTTTAACTAGAAAAACCCCGGTTCAAGTCCTGCAGACTCTACATTTTTTTTTTTCTTAACTTAAAACCTTCAGAATCCAAACCACTGAACATAAAAACATTTGTGAACCATGGATTACAAATGCAACTTATAAGAAATGAAAAAATACCTTATCTATAGTGTGAGAGTTCTGTTCAACCCTCAAGATTGACTGACCAAAGTTTGATCAACTATGATGCAATCATCTATAGACACGACACAAGGAAGAAAGAGAGAGAGAGACGGAGAGAGCCAGAGCTAGAGAGAGCCACCAGATGCAACATTGATGATACATGCACCCTATGCAACTGCGATATAAACATTGAAAATCTTATCCACTGGCTAACAACCTGCTCTGTCACATATCCAATACGAAACAACTTCCTCCGAACCATAAGACTACAGTGTGGTGATAATGTTTACTATGAACTATTGAACGAACAGAACAGCGAAATTGTTTACCTGAAACTTCTTGCAAAACCTCCGATTTCTTGGTTACCCTCCATGAAAACATTTCATCAACTATGTCATACTTATATTGCAACAATATATAGACATTATATGACAGTATCAACTATACAATAGTGACCGATAACTAAAAAACATTGGTGTGATTCAAGAACGTCGTAAAGATAGCTGGGTTATAGCTGTGGTTGTGAGGTTTCGGAAACACACCGACGTAAATTGATACAAAATTAAAAGCCTTTAAATGGACATTCTTATGTGAAAACTGTGTCGTTGATAGACAAGTGTCGTAAATGCAGCTTTAACAAGCTGTATTTATGACGGTTCCATCAACCAGCAACGGAAGTTTGTACCACGCAGTTAATTAGAAGCACTGTAATGTGTGCAGACTTAACTATAAAGTCATGTATATTCTTGTTTGTGTACCATCTTTTTGTTTGTTTGTTTGTATGTTGTTTATATGCTGTTTGTGTGTTTGTCTATGTCTACCTTGTCCTTGTTTAAATATGTTTGTTTGTTGCTAATCTCCGCATAGTCGGGGGAATTAAAATAAATGAATGAATGAATGAATAGTGTAACCATTTAAGGACAATTGATTAAATTGATCTAATTAATTGTCTTAGAATTTTCATTCACAGAATATGGAGAAAGTGTAATTGTTAATGTAATACAAGTGTCAACGTGTCTCGAGATTGACTGGGTGGGTGTTGGCACATAACCTGTATGCATTGTTTTCAGTATTTATGTGTTTGAAAGTATTTCAATACACTAAATTTGTAGTGTGACCTTACCAAGGACCACAGTGATATAGATGGCAAATTACTCACTCAGTCTGTTGTATATAATTATGCAAGCCAAAAAATACACCTGATTATAAGACTGAACATGTTAAAGCATTTAAAAGGTACCTTTATGCAATCTATAAATTAAATAGATTTCTTGTATCATGCCATTTTTAAAAACGCACAGGTGCCTGGCAGATGCAAATCTTGCAAAAAAATAAATAGAATGTAAGTGGGCACTACATTTTTGACAGGCTATTATCATCTGCCTGGATTGTTCCCACGTAGTAACACTGGTGAACGTAAACGTCCATCAAAAACTACATTCCAGGCAGGGTTTGACATTGAGCAGTTTTCCACTAGATGCAGGACTTACTGATTCTCATTTCTACAGGTCCTACTAAGTAATATCAGTGTCTCATCAGAAACCTTATTAGTTCTTAAGCATTACATCTATTGTAATATATTATTGTAAGTCATAAAGAAAATCAAAATACAGGATGAAAAGCAGTGTGGGAAAAGAAGAAATTGCTTGTCATCAGAAGTTATGAAGTTCAATAAAGAAATCTCAGATTTACAAATTTATAAAAAAAAAATTGACCCCTTTAACTAGAAAAACCCCGGTTCAAGTCCTGCAGACTCTACATTTTTTTATTTTTTTTTTTTTCTTAACTTAAAACCTTCAGAATCCAAACCACTGAACATAAAAAACATTTGTGAACCATGGATTACAAATGCAACTTATAAGAAATGAAAAAAATACCTTATTTATAGTGTGAGACTTCTGTTCAACCCTCAAGATTGACTGACCAAAGTTTGATCAACTATGATGCAATCATCTATAGACACGACACAAGGAAGAGAGAGAGAGAGACTGAGAGAGAGAGACTGAGAGAGCCAGAGCTAGAGAGACCCACCAGGATACAACATTGATAATACATGCACCCTATGCAACTGCAATATAAACGTTGAAAATCTTATCCACTGGCTAACAACCTGCTCAGTGTCACATATCAGATACGAAACAACTTCCTCCGAACCATAAGACTACAGTGTGGTGAAAATGTTTACTATGAACTATTGTAGAACAGAACAGCAAAATTGTATACCAGAAACTTCTTGCAAAACCTCCGATTTCTTGGTTACCCTCCATGAAAACATTTCATCAACTATGTCATACTTATATTGCAACAATATATAGACATTATATGACAGTATCAACTATACAATAGTGACCGATAACTAAAAAACATTGGTGTGATTCAAGAATGTCGTAACGACAGCTCGGTTTAGCTGTGGTTGTGAGGTTTTGGAAACTGAGAGAGACTGAGAGGGAGTGACTGAGAGAGCCAGAGCTAGAGAGAGCCACCAGGATACAACATTGATAATACATGCACCCTATGCAACTGCAATATAAACTTTGAAAATCTTATCCACTGGCTAACAACCTGCTCTGTCACATATCCAATACGAAACAACTTCCTCCAAACCATAAGACTACAGTGTGGTGAAAATGTTTACTATGAACTATTGTAGAACAGAACAGCAAAATTGTATACCAGAAACTTCTTGCAAAACCTCCGATTTCTTGGTTACCCTCCATGAAAACATTTCATCAACTATGTCATACTTATATTGCAACAATATATAGACATTATATGACAGTATCAACTATACAATAGTGACCGATAACTAAAAAACATTGGTGTGATTCAAGAATGTCGTAACGACAGCTCGGTTGAGCTGTGGTTGTGAGGTTTTGGAAACTGAGAGAGACTGAGAGGGAGAGACTGAGAGAGCCAGAGCTAGAGAGAGCCACCAGGATACAACATTGATAATACATGCACCCTATGCAACTGCAATATAAACTTTGAAAATCTTATCCACTGGCTAACAACCTGCTCTGTCACATATCCAATACGAACCAACTTCCTCCGAACCATAAGACTACAGTGTGGTGAAAATGTTTACTATGAACTATTGTAGAACAGAACAGCGAAATTGTATACCAGAAACTTCTTGCAAAACCTCCGATTTCTTGATTACCCTCCATGAAAACATTTCATCAACTATGTCATACTTATATTGCAACAATATATAGACATTATATGACAGTATCAACTATACAATAGTGACAGATAACTAAAAAACATTGGTGTGATTCAAGAATGTTGTAACAACAGCTCGGTTATAGCTGTGGTTGTGAGGTTTTGGAAACTGAGAGAGACGGAGAGAGCCAGAGCTAGAGAGAGCCACCAGGATACAACATTGATAATACATGCACCCTATGCAACTGCAATATAAACGTTGAAAATCTTATCCACTGGCTAACAACTTGCTCTGTCACATATCCAATACGAAACAACTTCCTCCGAACCATAAGACTACAGTGTGGTGAAAATGTTTACTATGAACTATTGAACGAACAGAACAGCGAAATTGTATACCAGAAACTTCTTGCAAAACCTCCGATTTCTTGATTACCCTCCATGAAAACATTTCATCAACTATGTCTTTTTTATATCGCAACAATATATAGACATTATATGACAGTATCAACTATACAAAAGTGGCCGATAACTAAAAAACATTGGTGTGATTCAAGAATATCGTAACGACAGCTCGGTTATAGCTGTGGTTGTGAGGTTTCGGAAACACACAGACGTAAAATTATACAAATTTAAAAGAATTTAAACGGACATTCTTATGTGAAAACTGTGTTGTTGGTGGATGAGTGTCGTAAATGCAGCTTTAACAAGCTGTATTTATAACGGTTCAATCAACCAGACACGGAAGTTTGTACCACGCAGTTAATTAGAAGCACTGTAATGTGCGCAGACTTAACTATAAAGTCATGTAGATTCTTGTTTGTGTACCATCTTTTTGTTTGTTTGTTTGTTTGTATGTTGTTTATATGCTGTTTGTATGTTTGTCTATGTCTACCTTGTCCTTGTTTAAATATGTTTGTTTGTTGCTAATCTCCGCATAGTTTTGGAAATTAAAATAAATGAATGAATAGTGTAACCTGTTAAGGATAATTGATTTATTTGATCTAATTAATTGTCTTAGAATTTTCATTCACAGAATATGGAGAAAGTGTAATTGTTAATGTAATACAAGTGTCAACGTGTCTCGAGATTGACTGGGTGGGTGTTGGCACATAACCTGTATGCATTGTTTTCAGTATTTATGTGTTTTAAAGTATTTCAATACACTAAATTTGTAGTGTGACCTTACCAAGGACCACAGTGATATAGATGGCAAATTACTCACTCAGTCTGATGTATATAACTATGCAAGCCAAAAAATACGCCTGATTATAAGACTGAACATGTTAAAGCATTTAAAAGGTACCTTTATGCAATCTATAAATTAAATAGATTTCTTGTATCACGCCATTTTTAAAAATGCACAGGTGCCTGGCAGATGCAAATCTTGCAAAAAAATAAATAGAATGTAAGTGGGCACTACATTTTTGACAGGCTATTAACATCTGCCTGGATTGTTCCCACGTAGTAACACTGGTGAACGTAAACGTCCATTTAAAACTACATTCCAGGCAGGGTTTGACATTGAGCAGTTTTCCACTAGATGCAGGACTTACTGATTCTCATTTCTACAGGTCCTACTAAGTAATATCAGTGTCTCATCAGAAACCTTATTGGTTCTTAAGCATTACATCTATTTTAATATATTATTGTAAGTCATAAAGAAAATCAAAATACAGGATGGAAAGCAGTGTGGGAAAAGAAGAAATTGCTTGTCATCAGAAGTTATGAAGTTCGAGAAAGAAATCTCAGATTTACAAATTTATAAAAAAAAAATTGACCCCTTTAACTAGAAAAACCCCGGTTCAAGTCCTGCAGACTCTACATTTTTTTATTTTTTTTTTTTTCTTAACTTAAAACCTTCAGAATCCAAACCACTGAACATAAAAACATTTGTGAACCATGGATTACAAATGCAACTTATAAGAAATGAAAAAAATACCTTATTTATAGTGTAAGACTTCTGTTCAATCCTCAAGATTGACTGACCAAAGTTTGATCAACTATGATGCAATCATCTATAGACACGACACAAGGAAGAGAGAGAGAGAGAGACTGAGAGAGCCAGAGCTAGAGAGAGCCAGAGCTAGAGAGAGCCACCAGGATACAACATTGATAATACATGCACCCTATGCAACTGCAATATAAACGTTGAAAATCTTATCCACTGGCTAACAACCTGCTCTGTCACATATCCAATACGAAACAACTTCCTCCGAACCATAAGACTACAGTGTGGTGAAAATGTTTACTATAAACTATTGAACGAACAGAACAGCGAAATTGTATACCAGAAACTTCTTGCAAAACCTCCGATTTCTTGGTTACCCTCCATGAAAACATTTCCTCAACTATGTCTTTTTCATATTGCAACAATATATAGACATTATATGACAGTATCAACTATACAATAGTGACCGATTACTAAAAAACATTGGTGTGATTCAAGAATGTCGTTACGACAGCTCGGTTATAGCTGTGGTTGTGATGTTTTGGTAACTGAGAGAGACTGAGAGAGAGAGACGGAGAGAGCCAGAGCTAGAGAGAGCCACCAGGATACAACATTGATAATACATGCACCCTATGCAACTGCAATATAAACGTTGAAAATCTTATCCACTGGCTAACAACTTGCTCTGTCACATATCCAATACGAAACAACTTCCTCCGAACCATAAGACTACAGTGTGGTGAAAATGTTTACTATGAACTATTGAACGAACAGAACAGCGAAATTGTATACCAGAAACTTCTTGCAAAACCTCCGATTTCTTGATTACCCTCCATGAAAACATTTCATCAACTATGTCTTTTTTATATCGCAACAATATATAGACATTATATGACAGTATCAACTATACAAAAGTGGCCGATAACTAAAAAACATTGGTGTGATTCAAGAATATCGTAACGACAGCTCGGTTATAGCTGTGGTTGTGAGGTTTCGGAAACACACAGACGTAAAATTATACAAATTTAAAAGAATTTAAACGGACATTCTTATGTGAAAACTGTGTTGTTGGTGGATGAGTGTCGTAAATGCAGCTTTAACAAGCTGTATTTATAACGGTTCAATCAACCAGACACGGAAGTTTGTACCACGCAGTTAATTAGAAGCACTGTAATGTGCGCAGACTTAACTATAAAGTCATGTAGATTCTTGTTTGTGTACCATCTTTTTGTTTGTTTGTTTGTTTGTATGTTGTTTATATGCTGTTTGTATGTTTGTCTATGTCTACCTTGTCCTTGTTTAAATATGTTTGTTTGTTGCTAATCTCCGCATAGTTTTGGAAATTAAAATAAATGAATGAATAGTGTAACCTGTTAAGGATAATTGATTTATTTGATCTAATTAATTGTCTTAGAATTTTCATTCACAGAATATGGAGAAAGTGTAATTGTTAATGTAATACAAGTGTCAACGTGTCTCGAGATTGACTGGGTGGGTGTTGGCACATAACCTGTATGCATTGTTTTCAGTATTTATGTGTTTTAAAGTATTTCAATACACTAAATTTGTAGTGTGACCTTACCAAGGACCACAGTGATATAGATGGCAAATTACTCACTCAGTCTGATGTATATAACTATGCAAGCCAAAAAATACGCCTGATTATAAGACTGAACATGTTAAAGCATTTAAAAGGTACCTTTATGCAATCTATAAATTAAATAGATTTCTTGTATCACGCCATTTTTAAAAATGCACAGGTGCCTGGCAGATGCAAATCTTGCAAAAAAATAAATAGAATGTAAGTGGGCACTACATTTTTGACAGGCTATTAACATCTGCCTGGATTGTTCCCACGTAGTAACACTGGTGAACGTAAACGTCCATTTAAAACTACATTCCAGGCAGGGTTTGACATTGAGCAGTTTTCCACTAGATGCAGGACTTACTGATTCTCATTTCTACAGGTCCTACTAAGTAATATCAGTGTCTCATCAGAAACCTTATTGGTTCTTAAGCATTACATCTATTTTAATATATTATTGTAAGTCATAAAGAAAATCAAAATACAGGATGGAAAGCAGTGTGGGAAAAGAAGAAATTGCTTGTCATCAGAAGTTATGAAGTTCGAGAAAGAAATCTCAGATTTACAAATTTATAAAAAAAAAATTGACCCCTTTAACTAGAAAAACCCCGGTTCAAGTCCTGCAGACTCTACATTTTTTTATTTTTTTTTTTTTCTTAACTTAAAACCTTCAGAATCCAAACCACTGAACATAAAAACATTTGTGAACCATGGATTACAAATGCAACTTATAAGAAATGAAAAAAATACCTTATTTATAGTGTAAGACTTCTGTTCAATCCTCAAGATTGACTGACCAAAGTTTGATCAACTATGATGCAATCATCTATAGACACGACACAAGGAAGAGAGAGAGAGAGAGACTGAGAGAGCCAGAGCTAGAGAGAGCCAGAGCTAGAGAGAGCCACCAGGATACAACATTGATAATACATGCACCCTATGCAACTGCAATATAAACGTTGAAAATCTTATCCACTGGCTAACAACCTGCTCTGTCACATATCCAATACGAAACAACTTCCTCCGAACCATAAGACTACAGTGTGGTGAAAATGTTTACTATAAACTATTGAACGAACAGAACAGCGAAATTGTATACCAGAAACTTCTTGCAAAACCTCCGATTTCTTGGTTACCCTCCATGAAAACATTTCCTCAACTATGTCTTTTTCATATTGCAACAATATATAGACATTATATGACAGTATCAACTATACAATAGTGACCGATTACTAAAAAACATTGGTGTGATTCAAGAATGTCGTTACGACAGCTCGGTTATAGCTGTGGTTGTGATGTTTTGGTAACTGAGAGAGACTGAGAGAGAGAGACGGAGAGAGCCAGAGCTAGAGAGAGCCACCAGGATACAACATTGATAATACATGCACCCTATGCAACTGCAATATAAACGTTGAAAATCTTATCCACTGGCTAACAACTTGCTCTGTCACATATCCAATACGAAACAACTTCCTCCGAACCATAAGACTACAGTGTGGTGAAAATGTTTACTATGAAATATTGAACGAACAGAACAGCGAAATTGTATACCAGAAACTTCTTGCAAAACCTCCGATTTCTTGATTACCCTCCATGAAATCATTTCATCAACTATGTCTTTTTCATATCGCAACAATATATAGACATTATATGACAGTATCAACTATACAAAAGTGGCCGATAACTAAAAAACATTGGTGTGATTCAAGAACGTCTTAACGACAGCTCGGTTATAGCTGTGGTTGTGAGGTTTCGGAAACACACAGACGTAAAATTATACAAATTTAAAAGAATTTAAACGGACATTCTTATGTGAAAACTGTGTCGTTGGTGGACGAGTGTCGTAAATGCAGCTTTAACAAGCTGTATTTATGACGGTTCAATCAACCAGCGACGGAAGTTTGTACCACGCAGTTAATTAGAAGCACTGTAATGTGCGCAGACTTAACCCATTACAACTTGAGCCCGCCTTTTTTATGCGTCTACCTTATCTGAACAAGCCCGCCTTTTTACGCGTATACTTCATCTGAACAAGCCCGCGTTTTTACGCGTCGGACTTTTTATGGCAATAATTTGTTTTTTTTTTCAAATGCCAGAATTTCAAAAATGGTGCCATTAGTAAGTATGATTTATCATCTTAAAGAACATCACAAAAAAATATACACTTTGTTCTTTAAGATTTTGAGTAATTTACGATAAAAGAGAGCAGGGGTTAAAAATATTTACAGACTAACTTACGAACCCAGCTAGGTTAAAAAAGCCAAATCAGAATTCCCGATTTATAATTCCAATTACTAAATTAATATCCATAATTGTTCTAGCATGAATTATTTTTGATCAACTGTCCCAGTTTTCACTAAAATTGGCTAGATTGGTGTGTCATTATGCAGACAAAACATTACACACGCGTCCATTACGTCAGCGATAATCAAAGTACATTAAGTACTTCGGCCATCATCACGTCTTGTACAAACAATGGAAATTTACAATGTTCAAATAAATCATTATTGACATTGATAAAGCAGCGTATTCTCCGTCCAAATTAAATTTGAAAATTTAGAATGGTCTTAATTTTGAGTTTTCAGGTGATATTTCATTTGGCTATTGATTTGAAAAATTGACTGTCCACTTCGGGCGGTGAAGTTTATCATTGAAAAACTTATGAGAAATTCCGTGTCACTAACAATTTCTTTGCTTCCCACAATACTTCCAGTAAAATCTGTCTTCTAGCGAAGAATGAGCTTAGACTGAGGAGCACTGGCGGATTCGAAGGGGGATTCGGGGGTCGAGGATCAAACTGGTTTTTTTTTTTTCCAAATTATGAAAAACAGGGAAAACGATCCCCCTTTCTTGTATATATTCAATATATATTCATATATTGCTGAAATCCTGAATCCGCAGCTGAGTAGAGCCTATTATGTATCAGTATGCTGTTCTTCGAAAGTGTATACAAAAACAGTTTTTTTACAAAGTGTTCCTTCGTCGCACGTGAATATTACCGGATAATGCAATTTGAGCGAGGTCAAATTTAACCAAACAGGGGAAACTAAAAAATAATATTCATGAAACACAACGAAAGTTAAGCTTCCCCTAACATGTATGGGGAATATAGTTTGATACCAGCCTAAGTCACAGGGAGGGGGTCCAATATTTGCAACTACGGCATTTCGTGAACATTATCCTAGTCATCAACGAAGAAGCTGCAGCTTTAATGTTTTATGACGAATAATCGACGGAAAACAAGAGTCATCATCAAGCCCAAAACTAGTATATTAAACACATTCAGAAATAAGGAAGAATATATGGAAAATTATTATTAATTTTTTTTATCTGATCGGATTTCATTTAATTTAAATGATTAACCCATTTTCAAACAACAAAATTTTGGTTTGATATAAATTTAGAGAATATGCTGATGACTTGTACTTCAGAAGACAACTTCGAGATGATTGAATTCTCTATTTTCAGTCATTTTTTTATTAGAAAATAATGTGAGTAATGAAGAAACTGCTTGTTACAAGCAATAACATTTCTACCACTTCTGTCGAAGCTACGTATTTCTCTCGCGCTGTGTTAAGGTGCTTTTATTTTGGAATAGTTTAAAATTATAATAAATTGTTTTTGAACAACAACAACATAATTTTCAAATGTGGGAAATTATTTGCTGCGCGATTTCCGGATCAATTGCGCAATTTTCGTACTTTCCTTTCTTTTTCTTCAAGTAAAGGGATTTAAGGGAACACGTGTTTCAATTGAAATTATTTATAAACTGTTTATTATCCATTTTTATTGCCTCTGGTCTTTAATGTTTTGTCAGAAGCGTGCTTTCCATTGTTTAATTGATTTTAAATTCGAAGCTTCACGGAGTGATTACGCAATTATACGTAATTCAAAAGGCATATCGGCCGACAGTATTGTCTGGCATAGAACACGTGGACATAGCGCACGCGATTGGTCAACTGAAAGCCCAATTAAATTGAAATCAATAATTATCATGAATTAATTGACCAATCAAAGACTTTGATAAATTAATCCTAATCTCGAAAATTAATTGTTCAGTGAATTCGTTTGAGAACGACAGCATCTGAAAAAATAGCCCGTATCCGTTATTCTGTATCAAAATTACGCTATTTCCGGCTCTGATTCCGATATCTTTGATTTCGAATTTGATTTCGGCACAGACGTATAAGAATTTTCGGGATTTCTGCAAATGATATCAATTTATCCGATGAGGAGGTCGAAGAAGTTCCCGAGGATTGGCGAATCGTGACTTTACACCACCGGCGGTGTTTTTTATCTATACTATTTACGTAATTATCAATAAGCTAAAATTCGGAATAATCAGCGCGATCTCGTATTGTCGTACCTCTTAACGCCATAAATTTTAGTTACGATGATTTTGGAAAGATGGAACGAAAAAATTTTGTAGCTAATTAATTGACATCAAAACTTATTCGTCCGAAACGTGTTAGTCAAAATCGCATCATTTTGGACATAGAGATGTAATCAGAAGATGCAGTAATTGTTTTCTTTCATTTATTTACGCTTCTTCTTTCGAGAGATTACTATTTGGCAAACTTACGCGACGAAAATACCCTTTTTGCGATGATGTATATTTCGGATCTCGGTCATATAATTAGAATGAAAAGGCTTCACGTTCGTTATTGACTTCAGGCCTGCACGAATTTAATCAGATTTTTCATGATACGCCACGATAGCTTATTAGTAATTTGGGATAAAACTGCTAGGAATTGATCAATCAACCAAACAATGTTTGAAAACAACTGTTGTTATTTAGAAACATTGTAAGAAAAGGAGAAACGTTTAACCCATTACCAAACGAAATTTTAGACTGGCAAATTTAAAAAAGTTACAAAAAAAAAAATCAGCTTCACCCCCCCCCCCTTCAAAGGAGAAAATCAAAAATAAAAAATAATGAAAATAAACATTTTTGTGTTCTAAGGTATGAATTTTCCTCCTTTTCTAAACAGAAAACGAGGCAATGCTGTCCCCAAATAGTTGCTAGCCTCAATGATTTTTTAATAAAAGTATAAAAAAAGTCAGATCAAATTTTTTTTTTCATTTATTTTTCTGCAGTCATATAAAAGTCCTCCATAAAACAAAAAAGTATTTTCTATTTTGCTGTTGCCTGAAAAGAGAAAAACAGAAAATATTAGTAAAATTAATTTAAAAAAAAAGTAATTGTGAATATGAAAAATTAAAGGCTACTTTCACACTCATTTTACTGTCAAGTAATCTATTTTTTTTTCTAAACAAACATACTGTGTGAAAGAGCATTCAATTCTCTTTAAACTTCATATATACCAAAAATTTGTCAAATATTTCTTTCATAGCACATTTTAAACTTTTTTAACACAGGGGTCAAAATCCCCCAAACAAACAAGACTTACCTGAAAGTTGATGTTTGGTTGTGATTCTATATAGTCATACTTCTACTCGAGGGATTATATGAGATGCGCGCCAACCGTGACCACTTTACTTCAGTCATTCGAAGCTTTCTACCAGCAACCAAGAAATGCATCAATTAAATTGCTGAATACTGCTTCAAAAGATGGTCTACCTCGTAAACCCTGGGAGGGATCATATGACAGTATACAGGAGGGCATATAATCCCTCGAGTAGAAGTATGACTATATAGAATCACAACCAAACATCAACTTTCAGGTAAGTCTTGTTTGTTTGGGGGATTCTATTACGTCATACTACTCTCGTGCTAATATGAGACTTCAAAGCCATAGCATTTATTGGTTGATCAACAAAATAGAAATAAGTAAATATTACTTACATGAAAATGTTTAATTCTTTTCTAATCTGTTGATAGTATGGTTGAGGCATAACAAACCTCTTCTTGTTGAATATCCTTATTATAGAAATGTGCAAATGTTTCAGCATTTGTCCAACCAGCAACTTTCATAATTTTTTGTATCGGAATAAAACTAGCCTTTGCTTTAGATGTTGAGGCTGCTCTTACACTATGAGCCTTAAAAACTGTAATATCTATACCCGACAAACTCATTATAGTTTTTAACCATCGACTAATAGTACTAGAAGTCACTGCACTGTGTGGTTTTAAATAGCTCACAAACAAGGAATCTGCATTTTCACGCAATTTACAAGTTCTATCAATATATTCCCGCAAAGTATTTACAACACACAATCTCCTATCTGGAGTATAACTTTTCAAGTACAAATATGGCACAGGCCTCCCTGGCCTCGACTGTTTTAAACACCCTCTTAACTGTACAACAAAGAAGTCTGGACCTTTCTTGAGGTCTTTAAGAGTCATTAATTGTAATGTTTGAGCTCTAGTGGCGTTAGTTAAGGCAATAAGCATTGCTAATTTCATGGTTAACATTTTTAAAGATAATAATTTCACTGGTGTAAGTGTTTTCAAATAATCTATGACTTTTCTTACATCCCATGTCTCTAAATATCGGACTCTAGATGGTCTTAAATTGAAAACACCAGTACAAAAACGTTTTATCAATGGATGTTGACCAACAGGAAATCCACCAATAATGATTCCAATAGATGACAGGGCACTACGTGCAACATTAATAGTTTCATATGACAAACCACACTCAAAAAGTTCTGTCAGAAAATCTAAAACAGTATCTAAAGTAATTTGAACTGGATCAACTTGTCTTTTAGTACAGAAATGAAACCATTTCTTGACATACACTGAATACTGCTTTTGTGTTGAAGGTTTCCATGATGAAATGATGACATCGGCAGCTCGTTGCGAAATTTTTCTGTCTTGTAAACTTTTCCTGATAATCTCGATGCCACTAATTTCAGTTTCCCTGAGAGAGGATGTTCCCTCTTGGTTGTTGTTAGAGACAGAGTACTCTGAGTCACTGGAATCACTACTGGATAGTCTATGAGAAGTTCTAGGAAACTGTTCCACCAATTCTGTGTTGGCCAAAGTGGAAGAATCATGATGCATTCGCCCTTGTCCTTTCTTAACTTCACTAGAGCTCTTCCAATCAAACTGAAAGGACAAAATATGTACATGTAATCTGAACACCAGTTATATGAAAATGCATCAATGAAAACAGCCTCTGAGTCTGGTTTCCAAGACACATATTTTGGCAATTGTTTATTGATTCTAGAAGCAAACATGTCTATATCTGGAGTTCCCCAAATATTGCAAATTTTATCAAAAATTTGTTTGTTCAATTGCCATTCAATGTTGTCATTAAAGTGTCTTGAACCGGAGTCAGATATGTTTTCTTTTCCAGGAACATGACAAGCTGATAACCATATGTTCCTACTCATACACCATACCCACAAATCATGAGCAAGGACATTACATTCTTTGGATTTGCACCCGCCCATATTGTTTATATAAGAAATTGCACATGTGTTGTCAGAGAAAATTCGAACATGAACATGTTTAATTTCTTTGCAAAAGGCTTTCACTGCTAGGCTTATAGCTAACATTTCAAGACAATTAATATGTTTTTCTGACTCTTCAATTGTCCATCTACCACCAATTTGCTCATCATTACAGATTCCAGCCCATCCAAAGGAAGAAGCATCTGTTGTTATCACAATATTTGGATTACCATGATCTATTACACGCTTCTGCAAGTGTAAATTATCTATCCACCATTTGAGCTCAGTTTTCATTGGTTCTGAAATATGCATTTTTGCAGAGTAATTTCCCTTGGAAAACTTCAAAGCCTCAATTTTTTCACTTTCTGTTACTCTGTAAAATAGCCGACCAAACTCAACAGCTGAAAAACTTGAAACCATAAGCCCAAGAACTCTAGCAACAGATTTAATAGTGTCTGTTGATTTGAAATATAATTGTTCACATTCTTGAACCAAGGTTGCAACCTTATTCTCTGGAAGTGTAACTATCATTTCTTGAGAATCTATATTGTTACCCAAAAAAGTCAAGTTTTGAGTTGGTATCAATACAGATTTATCTTCATGAATCATGAAACCTACACTTGTCATAACTGAATGAGTTTGCTCTACATTTATTTCACATTCTGTAAATGTATCTCCTAGGAGAATAGAGTCATCAATAAAGCCAGAATTGACATGACCCTGTAATCGTAATGATGAGTAAATTGGCTTCATAATCTTTGTGAATAAACGGGGCGCGAACGCAATCCCATTGGGCAAAGCTTGATACTGGTAAAGAATTCCAGATTTCTCAAAACGTAATTTCACTTGATCTTGTTCAGAGATGAACACAGAATAATAAGCACGACGCAAGTCAATAGAGGCCATGTAGCATCCAGGTTTGATAAGTTTCAAAACAGACTCAAACGTATCCATTTTGAAATGCCTATAAGGTATACTTTCATTAAGCTTTTTCAAATTCAATATCATTCTGTATTCACCTTGATTCTTCTTCGGAACTAAGAAAATTGGAGAAACAAATTCATTGTCATCATGTTCAACAATTTTTATAACTTTCATATCTAAAAGTTTTTTAATTTCATTTTCAACAATCAAATCCTCAAAAGGACTTAATTTTGATGGTGGACATCTAGACTGAACAGGATTTAATCCATCTATGAATTCAATAGGGCAACCCTGAATAATTTCTAAAATGTTTTCATCTTGAGTAAGCTTTCTCCAATTTTCCAAGTGAAATCTTAGTCTACCAGCTTCAAAAACAGGACTCACCTGATTTACTTCTTTTGTCCATCTCTCAAGTTTTTTGAAGAGGTATTGCTAGCTGTGGAGTCACCCCTATATTGGTAGTATCCACGGGCTCGACCACGACGAGCACCTCTAATACCTCGGGCATAAGGATTGCCCCTATTTCCTCTACCACGGGGGTTACGAGCTACTTTCCCTATTCTACTCATGTCCTGAATATCTTTAACATTACGATTCACATCGGTTTCATCCCCATATAGATAATCAGTATATGGAAGACTTGCAGATGTCAAGGGATAGAATTTGGGATCCAAATCCTGCTTGTGAGATTCTTTCCTCTTATTATTGATTGACCTGTTACACTGTCCTAACAGGGCAACAGCATTTGTACCCCATTCAATTGACTGATTATCCAAATATTCACTATTTTTGTCCAGTAGTTTGACAAAATTCACAGACGCCTTGATTATCAAATTTTGAATAGCTTGCATTTTAGCATCATCAGTCTGAGTCTGGGGTTTTAACAATCTCCAGATACCTGGATTAACTCTAGTTTTGGTCAAAGAGTCACAATTGTTTGGCCTATAAATTTCCTTCATAATTTCTGCAACTCTATCGTCAGCAACCCCATTTCTAAAAGATGAATTTACAAAATGGGCCAAATCATCAATTACCTCATTGTCAACTTTCTCTGACAAGAGAAATTTGTCTGACAACCCCTTGAAAGTCATTTTAGATTGTTTAGAAGGAGGACAATCCTCTGACTCATTGTCTTCACAATGGGAAATAGCGTGATCCGGACAATTAGTATCTTCATACTCGTCCTCACAATTTTCAAAATAGGGGTCATAATAAGACTCGTCGTACAGAAAATCAACCCTCTCTGAAAGTTTTTTAAGGTCCTCACCTTGCTGAATTAAGTTGGAGTTGATTTCCTTCAAAATCAAGCCGAGTTCTTTATTTACGTCGGTCGTTCCTCGGGAACCAGCGGCTCCACTTGTTGCAGTTCTTCCCGAGTTAACCGGCCTCGCCGTCATTTTCTCGGTCTTCTTGTTCGGTTCTTGTAAATTACTCGTTGGCTTCGTCGAAACCACACTTTCACGGTCATTTTCGGCCTTTTTATCAGTTTTGTCGACCGACGACTGCTTCTTCAACATGTTTTCCGCCATATTGTTCATTTCATCGAACCACGTGGAAGTCACGTGATATAATCTCTAACCGAAATAAAATCGGGAAAAAGGTTTTAAATCACGAAAAACACCTTTCTGTAAAACTACCACGTAGTTTTAAACGATTTTCAAATTTTCACTTAGTTACAACGTAACTTTAAATTAATGTCAATATTAAAGAATAAAGACACTCAGTACACGCTTCAGTGGTCACAGACTGTAGCACCTACAGTCAAATTAGAAATACACGTCTGCTCGAGACGATTTCTAAAAGCGCACTGAAGTAAAGTGGTCACGGTTGGCGCGCATCTCATATTAGCACGAGAGTAGTATGACGTAATAGAATTTAAAATAAAATTGACAAAATCCAATAATCTCTGTTCAAACCAGACCATAAAAGGTAATCCTTTGATATTGGTACACAGTATTGATTTTTCCTTATCAGTGGTCAGTACACAGCTGTTTTATCAGTACCTGTCTGAGTTGTAATGGGTTAACTATAAAGTCATGTATAGTCTGAACAGATTCAACACAAAACACCAACACTGTTTTGCAATGTGTGACCATATAATTGGTTAGCAAGGAATAGAGGCACAACAGCCTAGACTTATACAAGCACTGACATCTACAATTGTCCAGAATAAATCTTATATGCATGTTTCAATCGAATCCGTTGTAAGGAAAAATATAGTACTCGAAATAACGCATTGAGAAAAACGGAAATTTCATTGTTAATGATAAATGCCACGAAGTATGTCAAAATACCAGATTCGATTGAATATTTCTCACTGGAATGGGAGCGGGCCCACGAAAAACCCCCAACCCCATTATTTTTTGAATTGGAGGAAACGTGTTTCCGTAGCAGGCTCGACCATACCTCGAAATAAAGAGCGACGGACTCCCTCAAACATGCCCTTATCATAACGGCATCAACTATGCCTTCGTCTCTGTTCCGAATTTGAATATGAACCAGATAAAATTCTATGCTAACCGTGCGGTGGTCAACGTAGAACTGACTATTCTTATCTACTCACGTAGTACTCTAAAAATAACAACCCGGCGCAACAACCGGACAAACCGGTTTTGCATCTCAACCTGTTTAGACAAATATTCTCCGCTATACGATGTAACGCGGAGAATGAAAAAGTCTGAACAGATTCAACACAAAACACCAACACTGTTTTGCAATGTGTGACCATATAGAACTACAAAGCTTGAGAGGGAAAAATTCAAATTCGGAACTATTCAATATCAAAGCTTTAACTTTTTCGTAATAGATAATCTACTATCAAGGGAATCAACAATATACCCATCTTTTGATATGTCGGTCTTCCAACGACCGTGCCTCTCAAGACATCTGTCAGAAACGCCCTCTGCGTTAGCGGCGGCTGTAGCCCCACCAGCCCGTAAACTATGAGTACCTAAATTTAAATCAGGAGCTACCAGCTTTAGTTTACTTACTATACATTCTCTGACTCTAGTGTAGCTTAATGTTTTATTCTTTTTAATGAGATTTGATACGCCTTTAGACCTATGACACGGTCGAAAGAGATAATCATTTGAAGTGGTAGATAACTTAGCACAAATCATGTAATTTTGCAACATTACGTATGGACATGCGTTTGAAGATCCCTTAGCAATAGGAACTGATTTGCCTTCTCTATATACATCTGTTTTACTACTACGTATGTTTATCGTCAAATGATCAGATTTGAATGAAATATCACAACAACGTAAGGTACTAAGCTCATTAAAACGCAAAAAACCTGCGTAGCCCAATAATATCATTGACAAATCCCTCAATGTACAAACGCTGGTCGGCGTAAAAAGTCCACATAAAGTCTGTAACATGGAAGAATCGATGGCGTCTTTCTTTTGAACTGGCGTGGATCGCAGACGCTTTGTAGCCTCAAGAAGATTTCTAACGGTACTGTGAATCGTAGGATTTTCGAGCCCGTGTAATGAATGAATCCATTGAATACTATACACTGTAGCAGATATCACAGAATATGATTTGTTCTGATCGAGCAAACTCGTCATATACATTGCCACTACGACTGGAGAGGCTGGTTTTGAAGAAAATCCGTTACTTGTACAGTATTCATCAAAATGCTTGAAATAGTTCGTATATTTCTGACATGTGGAGTCCGCTTTAGATTGTAGCAAATAATCAGTCATATTGTCCGCAACATCGCTATGCTTTTGTAGATCTATACCCTCGCTAACCATCAACTTTTCGACACTGGACTTTAGGTCAATACCTATTAATGAAATATAAACAAGATAAACATGCATGTAAACTATTTCAGGTCGAGGACACTGAACTCTATTTTCAATGCTATCATACTAAAAGGTAATGGCGTTTTAGCAAACACACCATTATTTCCTTTGCCTTTACAAATTGACCCTGCAGTAGGCAAAATTTTGACTGCTCTAATATAATAGTTAAATCTTTTTTCATTATTGACTAATCTCGACCAGAATGCAGAGGTTTTCCATTTAGGAATAATAAGCGTGCAATTCGCTTGATCTTTTTCAATCTTGTTTATACAATCTAAAATCAATCTCGGGGGAGGCACTAGCCAATTATTTTCCTTTTTCCAAGACTGTGAAAAGGCATCTATGCCTTCTGACCCGGGTACCCACCACCTAGAGTTAAAGCGTTCGCATTGTTTGTTATAATGCGTTGAAAACCTGTCAACAGTATAAATACCCCAAATACTATTCAAATAACTAAACCAGCTTTTAGATATGGACCAGTCGTCACTATCATGACACCTACTTAAATAATCAGACAACTGATTTTGCTCTCTTGGAATCCATTCTGTACTAAGTTTGATACCATTCTCGTCACAAAAATCATTTACCTGCACTGAAATGTTGTGTAGTTCCGACTTTCTGCTACCATTCGATAAAACCGATGCAACATTTTTATTATCAGACAACACTGTTACATCTTTATTTCTCAACCTACCAACATGGCTTTTTAATACCCGATGTACGGCCTCCGCTTCCCGCCATGTAGAGCTCTTATTCTGCTCGTCATCAAGCCAACTACCTACAACAGTAATACTATTCCATCCGTTTTGAATAGGTTGTAAAAGGTTACTCCTTTCATAATTTACCCTTACCCTTCCAGGCGAACTATTAAATGCATAAAGCGAGTTTGTCGTGTTTGAGCCCCCTTCCGCGGGCAAACTACATACAGACCGTTTGGAGACGGACACTTTTCCCACTTCCGGGGGAATGTAGTCAACTTCCGGTGACCTACTTAGCTTCTCTACGAGTCTTTCATCTACTTCCGGAGATAGTCCAAAATTAAAACCTTTAGAAGACTCAAATTTTTTGTGTGGGATATTTTCCTCAATAAAATTCACATAACCCCCATATCCTGTGGCACTAGCGTCACTTAACACTTTTACATTGCAAGAGGATATCTGATCCAAATCTCTACCAAGTCTATTCAATGACCTTACATTATTTTTCCAAAAAATAATTTCTGCAACAGCCTCTTGTGATACTAACACAGGCGAATTCCAGCTTGCCCTTGTTATGATACAATTATACATTTCTCTCGTACGCAACCTAGTCACATTTCCCATAACTAATTGCAACGAAATTATTCGACCTACTATTGATGCCAAAACTCTAACGTTCAAAATACCAACAGAACTTTGATCCAACTGAAATAAGACTGATAAGATTGATTTTTCAATCGCAACGATTCTTTCTTCGGTGACGAATAACTTGTTTTGTACGTAATCAAATACACAACCTAACCACGTGACAACTTTACTGGGCATCCAACAACATTTTTCGTCAGCTATTAGAAACCCAAATTCACAAAAAGTTTTCCTCACAAACTTGCTTGATAATAAAGCCTTCTCGAAATCCACATGCCCTCCGAACCCGTCGTCCAAGAACATGACGACATCATGACCAAGGGTTCTTAAAAACTTAACTACAACGCGTACAGTTTTCGAAAAAATGTGTCCTGCGCTATATAATCCAAATGGCAAGGAATTATAAACAAAGTATGTCTTCTTACCATGATAATCCCAAAAGAAACCCAGATATGGCCTATGTGACTCAGATATATCTATATGGTGGTAAGCGCTTTTCAAGTCGTATGTAAAAGCGTATACGTCCTTACCAAATAGGCTTATTGCAACCTTCGTGTCCTCGAACTTAATCTTAAAAAGGTGAATATACTGATTTATATGTCTGCAATCTAAAACTAATCTTGGTTTTCCTTTCTTGTTATAGGCTACAGTTAATGGATTTACAACTACTGGCTTTTCACTTACCGTCGAAACTACGCCCTTTTCCAAAAGGTTTCTAATCTCGGTCGTAACAAACGAAGGATTATCTCTAGCTGACCTATTATTTTTCAAATGAACAGCTGGTGGAAACTCTTTAAATGGTATTTTATAGCCATTTTCTACAACATCTTTAATGTACCCACTACCTTTTACCGATCGCCATTTATCAATATGGCTTTTTAACCTCCCGACCGGGGATACAACACTAGACTGTAACTCACTAGATCGTTTTTCGTCAGTGCTAGTGTTTCCAAAAACAGCTATGTTTCCAGTAAGACATTCCATTGTTTTGCAATTAGAGTTTGTACCTCTTGATTTATTCAAGAAATCAATATCAGAAATACTTATCTTGTTGCTAGACCCGTTTCCAGGACATTCCTGTCTCCAATGACCAGGTTTACCACACTGGAAACATAGACCAGGTTTCTGTATTGATGCCCTCTGAGTAGTCTGGATACTCGCGGTCGCCTGTGCCTGACATCCATTACCTCTCTTGTACGGCCATGTTCTGTTCGTCTTTCCTTTCTTGGCTCGCTCTGTCTTCAACTTTTTCGTAGCTCGAGCTTCCGCCTTGAACATCCGCTTCTCGTCCTCTGAGTCCTCGGCCAGGGGATTAGACTCGTACTCTTGCACGACACGCCAACCGAGTTCACTTTTATCAGCAAGTTGTATCAGCTTCTGTCGATGTGTTATCATATTGATGGCTGAAATGAACACTGAAATGGTAATCTCCATGCTATCTGTAAGCAGACGACAACTCTTGTTGTCAGTTTCTTATGAACCGGTAAATCTTGCCGTCAAAATGTGCCTGTAATCAGTAGTTACATAGTTTTTTGTTTTTTTTTTTTTGTTTTATGTTTACCGAATTCCCTTATAAAAGTAATAACATAACTCTACAATTAAACAGAAATATGGTGAACTTATTTTTTATTTGATTTTTTTTTTTTTTTTTTAACGAAAAAAACATATCAAAATGAAAAAAAAAATGTGCAAATGTATCTCTATACAGAAATTCATAACCAATATCATTAATAAACATGTACTTGTTTAACTGCGTTATCAAAAATAAATAAGAAGCAAACCTTCCGTTACGTTCGACTTGGCTTCCAACAAATTCTCTTGGTCTAAATTCCCATTAGCCTCGTTTAGCTTTAAAAGAACCTTGCTGTTGTTCTTATACTGCTCTTCATTGCTCTTACGCTTGAATATAGGCTGTTCAATAGAGACCAAACTGCTTAATCTGGACAATTGAGAAGAGTTATTCTGTTCACTTATCTTTTCAAACAGCGTTCCAATTTCACCCAATAAAGTGCGTCTGCTAGCCTCAACGTTCTCTTTCACAGCCTCTTGTATCGCTTGTCGCGTACACTCATCCATAGTGGAGATAGACTATCTTCTCTCACGAGGGAAACGCCCCAAAACAGCAGCTTAAAAATTCGATGCTAACCGTGCGGTGGTCAACGTAGAACTGACTATTCTTATCTACTCACGTAGTACTCTAAAAATAACAACCCGGCGCAACAACCGGACAAACCGGTTTTGCATCTCAACCTGTTTAGACAAATATTCTCCGCTATACGATGTAACGCGGAGAATGAAAAATTCTTATTTGTGTACAGTCCGACCGCCCAACATTGCAAGTGACGTCATGATTTGTTTATTTCTTAGTTGCTGTGTGAAATATGTAAGTTTTAATAAATAGTAAAAACACTAGAATATGACAAGTAGAAAATAGCTCAGGTGGCTAGAGAGTTCGGACATACGTGTCCGCCCCTCAAAAGAAAGGTGATTGAGGTTCGAGTCTCTGTCAAATTACATTTTTTTTTTGTAATGTTATGATCTTTTTTAATCAATTTTCAATCTAGAAAATAACCAATTCCATTAATCTTAAATTGACTCGTTTATTCATTACATATGAAAGAAAACTTTTCTTTTTTTAATATTTTTTTTTTCTCTACTGACGTGTCAGTATTTCCATATTTTCTTTTATCAACTCATAAGTATGTATACATAAATATCGCAAAAATGAAAAAAAACGATTTTATTTCAAAGATTTGTGTAGAATTGCTAATACTAATACAATGCATCCATGTTAGAATCTTGAATTTATAAAAAAGAAAAAAAAGTCATTCTTTGCGCCGATTAGAACCCATGAACCACGGTAATTGGGCTAGGGTGCGTTACCGATTGCGCTAATTACGACAGTTGTATTTATGTGTGTTGAATAACAATTTATTTTGAACTTTGCTTTTGAAAAGTAAACAAAAACTGACGTCACTTGCAATGTTGGGTGGTTCAATTGTACCATCTTTTTGTTTGTTTGTTTGTATGTTGTTTATATGCTGTTTGTATGTTTGTCTATGTCTACCTTGTCCTTGTTTAAATATGTTTGTTTGTTGCTAATCTCCGCATAGTCGAGCGAATTAAAATAAATGAATGAATGAATGAATAGTGTAACCTGTTAAGGATAATTGATTTAATTGATCTAATTAATTGTCTTAGAATTTTCATTCACAATATATGGAGAAAGTGTAATTGTTTATGTAATACAAGTGTCAACGTGTCTCGAGATTGACTGGGTGGGTGTTGGCACATAACCTGTATGCATTGTTTTCAGTATTTATGTGTTTACAAGTATTTCAATACTCTAAATTTGTAGTGTGACCTTACCAAGGACCACAGTGATATAGATGGCAAATTACTCACTCAGTCTGATGTATATAACTATGCAAGCCAAAAAATACGCCTGATTATAAGACTGAACATGTTAAAGCATTTAAAAGGTACCTTTATGCAATCTATAAATTAAATAGATTTCTTGTATCACGCCATTTTTAAAAACGCACAGGTGCCTGGCAGATGCAAATCTTGCAAAAAAAATAAATAGAATGTAAGTGGGCACTACATTTTTGACAGGCTATTAACATCTGCCTGGATTGTTCCCACGTAGTAACACTGGTGAATGTAAATGTCCATCAAAAACTACATTCCAGGCAGGGTTTGACATTGAGCAGTTTTCCACTAGAAGCAGGACTTACTGATTCTAATTAGTCAAAGGAACAAGAATAACAAACTCTTATTTTAAATGACTAAATAGGTTTAAATCTCACTGAGTGTCAGACCATACGATAGATATTGAAAATCTTAACAATCTTTAGTATGAATGCTAAACTATATTCATTTCTCGTTAAATTATCCATTAGTATGAATCAATCTACTCAAATTCTATAGATCGAAAACAGAATATCAAACATGAGAACCTACAGTAATGAAAATGATAAACTTACAAATGTGTATATTCTGTTTTGATCATGCAGAACCATGGCCTACAATGATTAATTTGCCAAATTAATTACTTAACAAGAAAAATTTGGAAAAACAATTAAATTAATTTTTTAACTAATCAGCTTTGAAATATCATCTTAAATAACCGTAATCCATTGATTAACAGAACATAAGGTAATGCATTATAATGTATCCTTAATAGCTTATGAAACGGGTGGGAGGGAGGGTTATTTCAAATAATCAAAGGCACTACTGGTCCGACAAGAGACGTTCGAAACTGTGACCATAACCCGCGAAATTTAACATTATAAATGCAAAGCGGAGGAATACATTTTTTCAACCAATCAGATTCTTGTTATGACCAATTACCTGGTTTTACGAGGCACGCAAAACCGGGCTAATTAGTCAAAAGAACAAGAATAACAAACTCTTATTTAAAATGACTAAATAGGTTTAAATCTCACTGAGTGTCAGACCATACGATAGATATTGAAAATCTTAACAATCTTTAGTATGAATGCTAAACTATATTCATTTCTCGTTAATTTATCCATTAGTATGAATCAATCTACTCAAATTCTATAGATCGAAAACAGAATATCAAACATGAGAACCTACAGTAATGAAAATGATAAACTTACAAATGTGTATATTCTGTTTTGATCATGCAGAACCATGGCCAAAAACAAGCCTCTCCCTCCCCCAAAACAAAGCAAAAAATTGACATCAAGATGAAAGGGTGGAAATTAAATATGAATTTATACAAACAAAAAAAGTGTTCTTCAAACAGTATTCTGTGCTACTATTAATGAAGAAGCGTTCTCCAATGAAGTGTAATACCTTCATCAAGAAGATCACAAAGTGCAACAAATATATATATAACTGAAATCTAAATAAGATAGATTACACATTAAAGTCATTATTACCCCCAGAAGACAAAGAAACCCTGGAAAGTGTCAAATACCACTATCAACAGGATTCAAGATCCAAAGAAATATATATACCTCCGCATCTACAATAATTAATAATTTACCCCTCCCCCCTCCCTTATCCATGGACAGCATCAAATACCTCTGTCAACAGGATATAGCCTCCAAAAGAGTCTAATACCTCTTTTAAGAAGGAACCCCCTCACTCATAATGAACAACTTAATGACAATCTATCTATGATTTCAACAAAATTTAATGTGCAATAGTAGTAATAAAAAACATTCTGAGTTTCCTAGTACCTTCCGTATTTAGATGTAATCCCCCATCTCTTACAGCAAACAAATTTCGTAAAGGTTTACCACATCTAAAGAAAGGGCGATAGGAATGAATAAATTGTGCTCCCATCGTGTCACTTAATCGTTTTAATCCTTTATTTACTTCTTTGACCTTAGAACCCAACTTCTCATGATCAAGAGGCCTAGGCAAAATACTAGAAATTACTATTTTACAACATGACAAGCGTTTTATGATACTAATCAAATTTGTAAAAGAGGCTAAAATTTCTTGTGATGTAAGACTAGTGATGTCATTAGTGCCAACATGTAATAAAAGGAACTCAATGTCTATTAAACTAGGATTCCTTTCTATTCTGCTTGCAAGCCGCGAGATATTAATCCCTGGGAAAGCAATAACTGATGTGAAATGTATACCGTCCACATGCTTCGCGATGGAATCAGAGATAATATGAACTCTGATGACATTATCTGAAAAACATGATTTAGAATAATGAAGATTTAAATTATGAAAGCTATATTTTCCTTTTTCTATACCTTTACAAGGCATTAAAAATAATAATAATAATAATAATTGTGTTTAAGTACGCAAAAATTTGGGATAGAATAATTTAAATATACAAAAACAAAAGCTTAAGTAACAGAAAACATTAGTTCAAACTGCTTCAAACATATTTTGTAAAATTGATAATTTATCCTTCCAAGTGAGCTCTAAATAGGACTTGTATGCGTCAGATTTCCAATCTCCCAATAATTGTATATGCTCAGCTGGTAATTTAGACTGGAAAGCTAAGGTTGCGAATCCTCTTCAGAAAGAATGAGTACTAAATTTTGAAACGTCAAAACCCAGACATTCAATGCAAGATCTAAGCTTGTTTTGGAACATTTTATAGGTAATGCATTTTCCATTTGCCAGAACAAACAATAAATCCTGATTAGACTGAATTTTAGGAATAATTTGCCTGTAAGCTTCAACAGGACAAATAGCTTTATTTTTTAATGTAATCAAGGGACTTTTCACCTCTCTCTCTCCAAATTGTATGGTTTTAGACCAGCCAAATTTAACAATTAAGAAGTTACCGTGATCTTCAATGTCCCTTTGTCTGATAAATTTTCCTGTACTTGTTTCCAATTGCGTATTAGGTACTAGATTTGATTTTCTAGCAGCCAAAAAAAAGGCAAACAGAAATAGACACCAATAAACTTTATCATCAAATTTAGAAAAATTTAAGGTATTCCGCATTCTAAGCAAAATATCAATTGTAATTGGCTCTGCCCTTTGAACCATATGTGGGTTACCTCTTGACAAACCTCTGAGCGTTAATAAAAGAGAATATTCTGCAAAGGATGAAATATCAGCACCGACTATTGCATGTAGAACTTTGACACCAGCTATGTAATTTCTTATACTGTCTACTGACTTAAAGGATCTTGAGAGAAATTGTGCATATATAGCAAGAGTATGAGAAGAAGCAGGAAGGTAGGATACTCCAAAATAAAAACAAAATAATAAAAACGATCTCCATATAAATTTGCATGTGTGCCTTCAGCGAAGGCAGACCTAGTTGACATCTTCATATGTCTTCTCAAAAGTCTTAACTCATCTCCTGAAATCAATAATTAAGAAGCTACCAAGTATGTGAGAATTTGAAATCCTCATCATTAATTATGCATTCTCTTAGCATTTGATCACTTGTGAAATTTGAGAAGAAAGTGTAACTGAATTTGTCATCTAAATGCCATCTTGACAGACTGTCTGACAATCTATTCTGGCTTGCTTCTAAATAATTAGCTCGGACTTGAAAATCAAAAACAGAAGCTACGAAGCAAATTTCCCTCATACATTTTTGTAAAAAGGGGCACCTTGCTTTACCAGAATTTATGACGATACATGCTGCTTGATTATCACAGTAAACCTGAATCTTTTTTCCTCTAAATGAAGGACCCCATAAATGGAGACAAACCACTATTGATAGCAATTCCAGGGCACTGATGTGTAAATTCTGCTCAGTGATAAATAAAGGAAACTGAGCATGGAAATACTGATATCCACAAATCCCACCGCAACCAGACAGACAGCTGTCCGAACTGAAAATATAATCTGACTCTAACCATTCCCCATGATCTATGAGTGAAATCCCATTAAAATGGGGCATACTGATTTCCCACCAATCAATATCTTTCCTAACATCAAAAGGAATCAAAAACTGGTCACAGGTTGAAGTTTGAGAATAACACTCTCTTAACCAATTTAAAATTCTGTTTATAAAAATCCTGCTTGATCTCACACAAGTACCGACAAAATTTAATTTGCCCAAAAGCCGTTGAATTTCCTTCAAAGAAGCATATTTTTTTTGCTTCCATGAGATAACAAGCTCCTTTATTTCTTTCAATTTTTCAGGTGTGACGGACATAGTCATGTTTATACTGTCAAAGAGAACCCCAAGAAAAACCATTGTTGTAGAAGGCTCGCATGCTTTCTCACAAGCTTCTTCTAAACCACTCAATCTGAAGATTTCTCTAATTAAATTAAAAACAAAAAATGCTATAGAGGGATCTTCTACACCTCCAAAATCATCTAAATAGTTTAATACAGAAACTCCTAAATTAAAAAACATGAAAGAGAAAGCATTTGTGACACGCTGACAAATGTGAGCAGATGACCGCAAACCCATGGCGAGGACAGTATCCATAAAAATATGATCATTCCATTTAAAAGCAACTAAATTGTAATCTGAAGGGCATATACTTATTTGTCTATATGCCCTCCTTAAATCTAGTTTGAACATAAGACAACCAGTACCCTTTTCTTTAACTAAAGAAGCAAAATCTTCTATTTTTGGAAAAGTGAGATGTACTTCTTCATTTAAATATGTATCTTTCGGAACATGATCATTAATGCTGCTACCATTCTTAGGAAAGCTCAAGTCTAAAATAACTCGTCTTTCGTGATGATTAGCCTTAGGTACCGAATTAAGAGGTGATATTTTCACACCTTCCTGAAAAGGATTTTGCTTAAAAGGACCCATTATGGCCCCATATGAAGCTTCTTTATAAAGATATTTTTTCATTTCATGTGGAAAATCCAACGCACCTTTATGATTTTTTTGTGGATCTTTCAATTCACTACTCCTTTCGTTATCATCAAAGTTATGTGACACACCTATAGGAAAACCAAAACGTAATAAATCAAGGACAATCAAATCATTATACCCATGTAACATCCTTTTCATGAAATCAATGTTGAATTTGAAATTTACAGGAATTTTACATTTAACAAAATTATAATGTCCTGATGATTTAACAATATTATGTAAGGCCAAAGCATTCAAGGAATTTCTGAATTGTTGTGATTCAAACTTCTTACAAAAATGACATTCGTTTTGCAAACACAAATTATTAGATGAAGTTTTCTGCTGGAAATGATTGCAATGTTCTGGTAATTTCTCTTTCATTTGAATGTTTGAATTTTTAACAGACAATTTGTCTTCTTTTGAATTGAACTTGCAATAACTTGGCAAAAATATATCAACAATCTTGTTTGTCTCATTCAACCTGTCATATTCAAAATTTTGTCATGAAGAAGCATGAGGACAGACAGATGAGCATTCTGGATGCTGTAATTCTTTCTTGTCCTTTAACCAACAGGACGCACATATGTGTTTTGCCCACTTATTTTTTCCTTTAACCTGAATGATATGGGAATCCTTAAACTGACATTTATTCCTTTGAAATCTGGAACAGAACCAATTTTTTTCAGCCATTGAGGGAGAAGAACTACCCTGAGAAAAATCCATCCTTGGTGTAAACTTATTACAAGCCGAAGCCAAGACTGTGTTCTCAATGTAATTAAAATCATCTCCCTAGTTCCTATAGCCTAACTCGATTTCTCTCAGAATGGCTGCATAAAGGGATTTCAATACAGAAAATTCATAAGCATTATTCAAATACATAATTCTTTTGAGTAGTTCTGTGCGACCATTTCTTTCTTTAGAAGACAATTTCGACTGAGATATGATTTCCATTTCACCCGCTACAAACATATTCAATGACAAATGCTGAAACTCAATTGACTTATTGACAAACTCAAATCTGAGATGAGATTGAGGATAATTCTGTGGATTAATAACAGTTTCGTCTGCTTTTGCACATATACCAGACTTTTTGGCCACATTTGCACTTGTACTCGACTTTTTCAAGGAGTCTTTGCATTTTGAAGGGCTTCCCAGTTCTGAGTCAGTACTCTCTTTATCACTGTCTAGACCCAATAAGGCTAACTTTTTCAGTTCTTTATTAACCTTAGCCGTAAGGGCTGCATCCTTCCTTAAAGAATCAATCGTTAACAAGTTACCTTTCTCTGGTTGAACATTACCACCAGAACTTGTACCCGCACTAAACTCCAATTCTGCCCGGCGAACCTGTTCCCTTAGATCCCTCAATTCACGTTCACGGGTTATCTGAACTAGACGATGTTGTAACATGGATTTTTTCGTCTAAATAGGCGTCTTCTCCGGGTATAGAACAAGAAACTCTGTTACTTTTACCATCCGAAACACTCGGAAACCCAAAACCGGAAGCGAAAGAATCCGAAACGATAATGGCTGGTGCCCGGCTCCCCATCAATTTATCCTGACCGCTAGCGGACCCATCTTTTACGGGGCTCCCCAAAGGGGAAAAATCATCCTGAGTACGACCCACCTCATTCAACATCTTATAATCTACCCTTCTTTGTCTCTACTAGATTTTCTGTCTGTCATTTTGAATTATGACGTTTAGAAACAGAATTTAAGCTGAATACCAGCACAGCCTTCTCCCAAAGGTACCCCAATCACTGAAAATAGTCCTTCACTGTATGGTGTTTTTATCCATTATTCATTAACTAAAAGCGTAAATTATTAGACAAAAGTTACAGCTAAAACCTTCTATCCTGTATTATTTCAAATAATCAAAGGCACTACTGGTCCGACAAGAGACGTTCAAAACTGTGACCATAACCCGCGAAATTTAACATTATAAATGCAAAGCGGAGGAATACATTTTTTCAACCAATCAGATTCTTGTTATGACCAATTACCTGGTTTTACGAGGGACACAAAACCGGGCACATTTCTACAGGTCCTACTAAGTAATATCAGTGTCTCATCAGAAATCTTATTAGTTCTTAAGCATTACATCTATTTTAATATATTATTGTAAGTCATAAAGAAAATCAAAATACAGGATGGAAAGCAGTGTGGGAAAAGAAGAAATTACTTGTCATCAGAAGTTATGAAGTTCGAGAAAGAAATCTCAGATTTACAAATTTATAAAATATTTTTTGACCCCTTTAATTAGAAAAACCCCGGTTCAAGTCCTGCAGACTCTACATTTTTTTTTTCTTAACTTAAAACCTTCAGAATCCAAACCACTGAACATAAAAACATTTGTGAACCATGGATTACAAATGCAACTTATAAGAAATGAAAAAATACCTTATTTATAGTGTGAGAGTTGTTGAAAACATTGATTGGATTCTGGTCAAATCTCTACATTGACTGAGCAAAGTTTGATCAACTATGATGCAATCATCTATAGACACGACACAAGGAAGAAAGAGAGAGAGACGGAGAGAGCCAGAGCTAGAGAGCCAGAGCTAGAGAGAGCCACCAGGATACAACATTGATGATACATGCACCCTATGCAACTGCGATATAAACGTTGAAAATCTTATCCACTGGCTAACAACCTGCTCTGTCACATATCCAATACGAAACAACTTCCTCCGAACCATAAGACTACAGTGTGGTGATAATGTTTACTATGAACTATTGAACGAACAGAACAGCGAAATTGTTTACCTGAAACTTCTTGCAAAACCTCCGATTTCTTGGTTACCTTCCATGAAAACATTTCATCAACTATGTCATACTTATATCGCAACAATATACCGTATTTCACCTTTTAGACGCGCCCTCCCTAATGAACGCGCTCCCCCATAAATACGATTCCCAGGCCCTTGACTATACAATCAACAACATCCAACCACCCACGGTCCGTGGTTAAAAATCCGGTCTCAAATTTAATTTCATTACCTGCTACTCCACGACGTAATGTTCAATAGATTGTGGGTTACCTATCTTAAATTCCTATCAGGATAAGGCTGGTTGCGTCATTAAATGATCGTTCAACATCTGAAAAACTAGCGCGTCCTAAATCGCGCAGTTTTCCGGAAGCGCGAAAGGTTAAAATTTATCACAAAATTAAAACTATTTCTCGTCATTCTTCATATGTCACATGCGAACAAAGTCTCCTTTCTTCACGTTGTTGCGAAAATATTTCTGAAATCATGTTACCTTCTGCAATTATAAAAATATCCGAGTCAAATGATTAAATCCTAGTCACAATTCATACTGTTAAAATAGGAAAAACCCGTAAAATCTCGTGTGTAACTTATTTCAAAAGCGACGTCGCCGCTTGCAAGAATCTGGGGACTTCAAAGGGTGCCGACACGCGGTGACCCAGCTAGCTCCAGACGTGTTGTGTTTTCACTACGACACACTTCCATTTCATGTACCGGGTGCATTTACACATAACAAAATGTTAGGATTTAATGTAGGATTATTTATTTCATACGTGAATAGGTAATGATTTACCGCTTTGTCCATCGGTAGCGGAACATTGAATATTGCATCGTCTGGAACTTCCTATCTTGTACAAATAATAACAATAATAATAATTACGGATTTTGCTAACACAATCATTTGTTTTTGAAAGCTGCATTAATGGTCGAAGGTGACCGTATTTCGATAGATGACTTTAAATTACAGAATTACAATTCATTAGCTAACATTTTATTTTATTTTTTAAATTTATAGCCTTAATAGATAAATAGGAAAGCGTATTGGGTAGCGCACGTATTTCAATCGATAATTACGAACTTGTTAGCAATTTGCTTCTTTTAGGTACCAAAATACGTAATTTCTTTTAATAAAGTAAAAGGGTCTGAAATAATAGCGCCCCCACGACGTTTTGCAACGCGCCCGGGCGCGTTTATAAGGAGAAATACGGTATAGACATTATATGACAGTATCAACTATACAATACTGACCGATAACTAAAAACCATTGGTGTGATTCAAGAACGTCGTAAAGATAGCTGGGTTATAGCTGTGGTTGTGAGGTTTCGGAAACACACCGACGTAAATTGATACAAACTTAAAAGACTTTAAATGGACATTCTTATGTGAAAACTGTGTTGTTGATAGACAAGTGTCGTAAATGCAGCTTTAAAAAGCTGTATTTATGACGGTTCGATCAACCAGCAACGGAAGTTTGTACCACGCAGTTAATTAGAAGCACTGTAATGTGTGCAGACTTAACTATAAAGTCATGTATATTCTTGTTTGTGTACCATCTTTTTGTTTGTTTGTTTGTATGTTGTTTATATGCTGTTTGTATGTTTGTCTATGTCTACCTTGTCCTTGTTTAAATATGTTTGTTTGTTGCTAATCTCCACATAGTCGGGGGAATTAAAATAAATGAATGAATGAATGAATAGTGTAACCTGTTAAGAATAATTGATTTAATTGATCTAATTAATTGTCTTAGAATTTTCATTCATAGAATATGGAGAAAGTGTAATTGTTAATGTAATACAAGTGTCAACGTGTCTCGAGATTGACTGGGTGGGTGTTGGCACATAACCTGTATGCATTGTTTTCAGTATTTATGTGTTTTCAAGTATTTCAATACACTAAATTTGTAGTGTGACCTTACCAAGGACCACAGTGATATAGATGGCAAATTACTCACTCAGTCTGATGTATATAACTATGCAAGCCAAAAAATACGCCTGATTATAAGACTGAACATGTTAAAGCATTTAAAAGGTACCTTTATGCAATCTATAAATTAAATAGATTTCTTGTATCACGCCATTTTTAAAAACGCACAGGTGCCTGGCAGATGCAAATCTTGCAAAAAAATAAATAGAATGTAAGTGGGCACTACATTTTTGACAGGCTATTAACATCTGCCTGGATTGTTCCCACGTAGTAACACTGGTGAACGTAAACGTCCATCAAAAACTACATTCCAGGCAGGGTTTGACATTGAGCAGTTTTCCACTAGATGCAGGATTTACTGATTCTCATTTCTACGGGTCCTACTAAGTAATATCAGTGTCTCATCAGAAACCTTATTAGTTCTTGAGCATTACATCTATTCTAATATATTATTGTAAGTCATAAAGAAAATCAAAATACAGGATGAAAAGCAGTGTTGGAAAAGAAGAAATTGCTTGTCATCAGAAGTTATGAAGTTCAAGAAAGAAATCTCAGATTTACAAATTTATAAAAAAAAAATTTTTGACCCCTTTAACTAAAAAAAACCAGGTTCAAGTCCTGCAGACTCTACATTTTTTTTTTTTTTTTTTTTCTTAACTTAAAACCTTCAGAATCCAAACCACTGAACATAAAAACATTTGTGAACCATGGATTACAAATGCAACTTATAAGAAATGAAAAAATACCTTATTTATAGTGTGAAACTTCTGTTCAACCGTCTACATTGACTGACCAAAGTTTGATCAACTATGATGCAATTATCTATAGACACGACACAAGGAAGAGAGAGAGAGAGACTGAGAGAGAGAGACTGAGAGAGCCAGAGCTAGAGAGAGCCACCAGGATACAACATTGATAATACATGCACCCTATGCAACTGCAATATAAACGTTGAAAATCTTATCCACAGGCTAACAACCTGCTCTGTCACATATCCAATACGAAACAACTTCCTCCGAACCATAAGACTAAAGTGTGGTGAAAATGTTTACTATAAACTATTGAACGAACAGAACAGCGAAATTGTATACCAGAAACTTCTTGCAAAACCTCCGATTTCTTGGTTACCCTCCATGAAAACATTTCATCAACTATGTCATACTTATATTGCAACAATATATAGACATTATATGACAGTATCAACTATACAATAGTGACCGATAACTAAAAAACATTGGTGTGATTCAAGAATGTCGTAATGACAGCTAGGTTTAGCTGTGGTTATGAGGTTTTGGAAACTGAGAGAAACTGAGAGGGAGAGACTGAGAGAGCCAGAGCTAGAGAGAGCCACCAGGATACAACATTGATAATACATGCACCCTATGCAACTGCAATATTAACGTTGAAAATCTTATCCACTGGCTAACAACCTGCTCTGTCACATATCCAATACGAACCAACTTCCTCCGAACCATAAGACTACAGTGTGGTGAAAATGTTTACTATAAACTATTGAACGAACAGAACAGCGAAATTGTATACCAGAAACTTCTTGCAAAACCTCTGATTTCTTGGTTACCCTCCATGAAAACATTTCATCAACTATGTCATACTTATATTGCAACAATATATAGACATTATATGACAGTATCAACTATACAATAGTGACCGATAACTAAAAAACATTGGTGTGATTCAAGAATGTTGTAACAACAGCTCGGTTATAGCTGTGGTTGTGAGGTTTTGGAAACTGAGAGAGACTGAGAGAGCAAGACGGAGAGAGCCAGAGCTAGAGAGAGCCACCAGGATACAACATTGATAATACATGCACCCTATGCAACTGCAATATAAACGTTGAAAATCTTATCCACTGGCTAACAACTTGCTCTGTCACATATCCAATACGAAACAACTTCCTCCTAACCATAAGACTACAGTGTGGTGAAAATGTTTACTATGAACTATTGAACGAACAGAACAGCGAAATTGTATACCAGAAACTTCTTGCGAAACCTCCGATTTCTTGATTACCCTCCATGAAAACATTTCATCAACTATGTCTTTTTCATATCGCAACAATATATAGACATTATATGACAGTATCAACTATACAAAAGTGGCCGATAACTAAAAAACATTGGTGTGATTCAAGAACGTCTTAACGACAGCTCGGTTATAGCTGTGGTTGTGAGGTTTCGGAAACACACAGACGTAAAATTATACAAATTTAAAAGAATTTAAACGGACATTCTTATGTGAAAACTGTGTCGTTGGTAGAAGAGTGTCGTAAATGCAGCTTTAACAAGCTGTATTTATGACGGTTCAATCAACCAGCGACGGAAGTTTGTACCACACAGTTAATTAGAAGCACTGTAATGTGCGCAGACTTAACTATAAAGTCATGTATATTCTTGTTTGTGTACCATCTTTTTGTTTGTTTGTTTGTATGTTGTTTATATGCTGTTTGTATGTTTGTCTATGTCTACCTTGTCCTTGTTTAAATATGTTTGTTTGTTGCTAATCTCCGCATAGTCGGGGGAATTAAAATAAATGAATGAATGAATGAATAGTGTAACCTGTTAAGGATAATTGATTTAATTGATCTAATTAATTGTCTTAGAATTTTCATTCACAGAATATGGAGAAAGTGTAATTGTTAATGTAATACAAGTGTCAACGTGTCTCGAGATTGACTGGGTGGGTGTTGGCACATAACCTGTATGCATTGTTTTCAGTATTTATGTGTTTTCAAGTATTTCAATACACTAAATTTGTAGTGTGACCTTACCAAGGACCACAGTGATATAGATGGCAAATTACTCACTCAGTCTGATGTATATAACTATGCAAGCCAAAAAATACGCCTGATTATAAGACTGAACATGTTAAAGCATTTAAAAGGTACCTTTATGCAATCTATAAATTAAATAGATTTCTTGTATCACGCCATTTTTAAAAACGCACAGGTGCCTGGCAGATGCAAATCTTTCAAAAAAATAAATAGAATGTAAGTGGGCACTACATTTTTGACAGGCTATTAACATCTGCCTGGATTGTTCCCACGTAGTAACACTGGTGAACGTAAACGTCCATCAAAAACTACATTCCAGGCAGGGTTTGACATTGAGCAGTTTTCCACTAGATGCAGGATTTACTGATTCTCATTTCTACGGGTCCTACTAAGTAATATCAGTGTCTCATCAGAAACCTTATTAGTTCTTAAGCATTACATCTATTCTAATATATTATTGTAAGTCATAAAGAAAATCAAAATACAGGATGAAAAGCAGTGTTGGAAAAGAAGAAATTGCTTGTCATCAGAAGTTATGAAGTTCAAGAAAGAAATCTCAGATTTAAAAATTTATAAAAAAAAAATTTTGACCCCTTTAACTAGAAAAAACCAGGTTCAAGTCCTGCAGACTCTACATTTTTTTTTTTTTCTTAACTTAAAACCTTCAGAATCCAAAGCTCAAATGCATACAAATGCAACTTATAAGAAATGAAAAAATACCTTATTTATAGTGTGAAACTTCTGTTCAACCGTCTACATTGACTGACCAAAGTTTGATCAACTATGATGCAATTATCTATAGACACGACACAAGGAAGAGAGAGAGAGAGGCGGAGAGAGCCAGAGCTAGAGAGCCAGAGCTAGAGAGAGCCACCAGGATACAACATTGATAATACATGCACCCTATGCAACTGCAATATAAACGTTGAAAATCTTATCCACAGGCTAACAACCTGCTCTGTCACATATCAGATACGAAACAACTTCCTCCGAACCACAAGACTAAAGTGTGGTGAAAATGTTTACTATAAACTATTGAACGAACAGAACAGCGAAATTGTATACCAGAAACTTCTTGCAAAACCTCCGATTTCTTGGTTACCCTCCATGAAAACATTTCATCAACTATGTCATACTTATATTGCAACAATATATAGACATTATATGACAGTATCAACTATACAAAAGTGACCGATAACTAAAAAACATTGGTGTGATTCAAGAATGTCGTAACGACAGCTCGGTTTAGCTGTGGTTATGAGGTTTTGGAAACTGAGAGAAACTGAGAGGGAGAGACTGAGAGAGCCAGAGCTAGAGAGAGCCACCAGGATACAACATTGATAATACATGCACCCTATGCAACTGCAATATTAACGTTGAAAATCTTATCCACTGGCTAACAACCTGCTCTGTCACATATCCAATACGAACCAACTTCCTCCGAACCATAAGACTACAGTGTGGTGAAAATGTTTACTATGAACTATTGTAGAACAGAACAGCGAAATTGTATACCAGAAACTTCTTGCAAAACCTCCGATTTCTTGGTTACCCTCCATGAAAACATTTCATCAACTATGTCATTCTTATATTGCAACAATATATAGACATTATATGACAGTATCAACTATACAATAGAGACCGATAACTAAAAAACATTGGTGTGATTCAAGAATGTTGTAACAACAGCTCGGTTATAGCTGTGGTTGTGAGGTTTTGGAAACTGAGAGAGACTGAGAGAGCAAGACGGAGAGAGCCAGAGCTAGAGAGAGCCACCAGGATACAACATTGATAATACATGCACCCTATGCAACTGCAATATAAACGTTGAAAATCTTATCCACTGGCTAACAACTTGCTGTCACATATCCAATACGAAACAACTTCCTCCTAACCATAAGACTACAGTGTGGTGAAAATGTTTACTATGAACTATTGAAGGAACAGAACAGCAAAATTGTATACCAGAAACTTCTTGCAAAACCTCCGATTTCTTGATTACCCTCCATGAAAACATTTCATCAACTATGTCTTTTTCATATCGCAACAATATATAGACATTATATGACAGTATCAACTATACAAAAGTGGCCGATAACTAAAAAACATTGGTGTGATTCAAGAACGTCTTAACGACAGCTCGGTTATAGCTGTGGTTGTGAGGTTTCGGAAACACACAGACGTAAAATTATACAAATTTAAAAGAATTTAAACGGACATTCTTATGTGAAAACTGTGTCGTTGGTAGACGAGTGTCGTAAATGCAGCTTTAACAAGCTGTATTTATGACGGTTCAATCAACCAGCGACGGAAGTTTGTACCACACAGTTAATTAGAAGCACTGTAATGTGCGCAGACTTAACTATAAAGTCATGTATATTCTTGTTTGTGTACCATCTTTTTGTTTGTTTGTTTGTATGTTGTTTATATGCTGTTTGTATGTTTGTCTATGTCTACCTTGTCCTTGTTTAAATATGTTTGTTTGTTGCTAATCTCCGCATAGTCGGGGGAATTAAAATAAATGAATGAATAGTGTAACCTGTTAAGGATAATTGATTTAATTGATCTAATTAATTGTCTTAGAATTTTCATTCACAGAATATGGAGAAAGTGTAATTGTTAATGTAATACAAGTGTCAACGTGTCTCGAGATTGACTGGGTGGGAGTTGGCACATAACCTGTATGCATTGTTTTCAGTATTTATGTGTTTTAAAGTATTTCAATACACTAAATTTGTAGTGTGACCTTACCAAGGACCACAGTGATATAGATGGCAAATTACTCACTCAGTCTGATGTATATATCTATGCAAGCCAAAAAATACGCCTGATTATAAGACTGAACATGTTAAAGCATTTAAAAGGTACCTTTATGCAATCTATAAATTAAATAGATTTCATGTATCACGCCATTTTTAAAACCAGGTTCAAGTCCTGCAGACTCTACATTTTTTTTTTTTTCTTAACTTAAAACCTTCAGAATCCAAAGCTCAAATGCATACAAATGCAACTTATAAGAAATGAAAAAATACCTTATTTATAGTGTGAAACTTCTGTTCAACCGTCTACATTGACTGACCAAAGTTTGATCAACTATGATGCAATTATCTATAGACACGACACAAGGAAGAGAGAGAGGCGGAGAGAGCCAGAGCTAGAGAGCCAGAGCTAGAGAGAGCCACCAGGATACAACATTGATAATACATGCACCCTATGCAACTGCAATATAAACGTTGAAAATCTTATCCACAGGCTAACAACCTGCTCTGTCACATATCAGATACGAAACAACTTCCTCCGAACCACAAGACTAAAGTGTGGTGAAAATGTTTACTATAAACTATTGAACGAACAGAACAGCGAAATTGTATACCAGAAACTTCTTGCAAAACCTCCGATTTCTTGGTTACCCTCCATGAAAACATTTCATCAACTATGTCATACTTATATTGCAACAATATATAGACATTATATGACAGTATCAACTATACAAAAGTGACCGATAACTAAAAAACATTGGTGTGATTCAAGAATGTCGTAACGACAGCTCGGTTTAGCTGTGGTTATGAGGTTTTGGAAACTGAGAGAAACTGAGAGGGAGAGACTGAGAGAGCCAGAGCTAGAGAGAGCCACCAGGATACAACATTGATAATACATGCACCCTATGCAACTGCAATATTAACGTTGAAAATCTTATCCACTGGCTAACAACCTGCTCTGTCACATATCCAATACGAACCAACTTCCTCCGAACCATAAGACTACAGTGTGGTGAAAATGTTTACTATGAACTATTGTAGAACAGAACAGCGAAATTGTATACCAGAAACTTCTTGCAAAACCTCCGATTTCTTGGTTACCCTCCATGAAAACATTTCATCAACTATGTCATACTTATATTGCAACAATATATAGACATTATATGACAGTATCAACTATACAATAGAGACCGATAACTAAAAAACATTGGTGTGATTCAAGAATGTTGTAACAACAGCTCGGTTATAGCTGTGGTTGTGAGGTTTTGGAAACTGAGAGAGACTGAGAGAGCAAGACGGAGAGAGCCAGAGCTAGAGAGAGCCACCAGGATACAACATTGATAATACATGCACCCTATGCAACTGCAATATAAACGTTGAAAATCTTATCCACTGGCTAACAACTTGCTGTCACATATCCAATACGAAACAACTTCCTCCTAACCATAAGACTACAGTGTGGTGAAAATGTTTACTATGAACTATTGAAGGAACAGAACAGCAAAATTGTATACCAGAAACTTCTTGCAAAACCTCCGATTTCTTGATTACCCTCCATGAAAACATTTCATCAACTATGTCTTTTTCATATCGCAACAATATATAGACATTATATGACAGTATCAACTATACAAAAGTGGCCGATAACTAAAAAACATTGGTGTGATTCAAGAACGTCTTAACGACAGCTCGGTTATAGCTGTGGTTGTGAGGTTTCGGAAACACACAGACGTAAAATTATACAAATTTAAAAGAATTTAAACGGACATTCTTATGTGAAAACTGTGTCGTTGGTAGACGAGTGTCGTAAATGCAGCTTTAACAAGCTGTATTTATGACGGTTCAATCAACCAGCGACGGAAGTTTGTACCACACAGTTAATTAGAAGCACTGTAATGTGCGCAGACTTAACTATAAAGTCATGTATATTCTTGTTTGTGTACCATCTTTTTGTTTGTTTGTTTGTATGTTGTTTATATGCTGTTTGTATGTTTGTCTATGTCTACCTTGTCCTTGTTTAAATATGTTTGTTTGTTGCTAATCTCCGCATAGTCGGGGGAATTAAAATAAATGAATGAATAGTGTAACCTGTTAAGGATAATTGATTTAATTGATCTAATTAATTGTCTTAGAATTTTCATTCACAGAATATGGAGAAAGTGTAATTGTTAATGTAATACAAGTGTCAACGTGTCTCGAGATTGACTGGGTGGGAGTTGGCACATAACCTGTATGCATTGTTTTCAGTATTTATGTGTTTTAAAGTATTTCAATACACTAAATTTGTAGTGTGACCTTACCAAGGACCACAGTGATATAGATGGCAAATTACTCACTCAGTCTGATGTATATATCTATGCAAGCCAAAAAATACGCCTGATTATAAGACTGAACATGTTAAAGCATTTAAAAGGTACCTTTATGCAATCTATAAATTAAATAGATTTCATGTATCACGCCATTTTTAAAAACGCACAGGTGCCTGGCAGATGCAAATCTTGCAAAAAAATAAATAGAATGTAAGTGGGCACTACATTTTTGACAGGCTATTTACATCTGCCTGGATTGTTCCCACGTAGTAACACTGGTGAACGTAAACGTCCATCAAAAACTACATTCCAGGCAGGGTTTGACATTGAGCAGTTTTCCACTAGATGCAGGACTTACTGATTCTCATTTCTACAGGTCCTACTAAGTAATATCAGTGTCTCATCAGAAACCTTATTAGTTCTTAAGCATTACATCTATTCTAATATATTATTGTAAGTCATAAAGAAAATCAAAATACAGGATGAAAAGCAGTGTGGGAAAAGAAGAAATTGCTTGTCATCAGAAGTTATGAAGTTCAAGAAAGAAATCTCAGATTTACAAATTTATAAAAAAAAAATTTGACCCCTTTAACTAGAAAAACCCAGGTTCAAGTCCTGCAGACTTTACATTTTTTTTTTTTTTTTTTCTTAACTTAAAACCTTCAGAATCCAAACCACTGAACATAAAAACATTTGTGAACCATGGATTACAAATGCAACTTATAAGAAATGAAAAAATACCTTATTTATAGTGTGAAACTTCTGTTCAACCGTCTACATTGACTGACCAAAGTTTGATCAACTATGATGCAATTATCTATAGACACGACACAAGGAAGAGAGAGAGAGAGGCGGAGAGAGCCAGAGCTAGAGAGCCAGAGCTAGAGAGAGCCACCAGGATACAACATTGATAATACATGCACCCTATGCAACTGCAATATAAACGTTGAAAATCTTATCCACAGGCTAACAACCTGCTCTGTCACATATCAGATACGAAACAACTTCCTCCGAACCACAAGACTAAAGTGTGGTGAAAATGTTTACTATAAACTATTGAACGAACAGAACAGCGAAATTGTATACCAGAAACTTCTTGCAAAACCTCCGATTTCTTGGTTACCCTCCATGAAAACATTTCATCAACTATGTCATACTTATATTGCAACAATATATAGACATTATATGACAGTATAAACTATACAAAAGTGACCGATAACTAAAAAACATTGGTGTGATTCAAGAATGTCGTAACGACAGCTCGGTTTAGCTGTGGTTATGAGGTTTTGGAAACTGAGAGAAACTGAGAGGGAGAGACTGAGAGAGCCAGAGCTAGAGAGAGCCACCAGGATACAACATTGATAATACATGCACCCTATGCAACTGCAATATTAACGTTGAAAATCTTATCCACTGGCTAACAACCTGCTCTGTCACATATCCAATACGAACCAACTTCCTCCGAACCATAAGACTACAGTGTGGTGAAAATGTTTACTATGAAATATTGTAGAACAGAACAGCGAAATTGTATACCAGAAACTTCTTGCAAAACCTCCGATTTCTTGGTTACCCTCCATGAAAACATTTCATCAACTATGTCATACTTATATTGCAACAATATATAGACATTATTTGACAGTATCAACTATACAATAGAGACCGATAACTAAAAAACATTGGTGTGATTCAAGAATGTTGTAACAACAGCTCGGTTATAGCTGTGGTTGTGAGGTTTTGGAAACTGAGAGAGACTGAGAGAGCAAGACGGAGAGAGCCAGAGCTAGAGAGAGCCACCAGGATACAACATTGATAATACATGCACCCTATGCAACTGCAATATAAACGTTGAAAATCTTATCCACTGGCTAACAACTTGCTGTCACATATCCAATACCAAACAACTTCCTCCTAACCATAAGACTACAGTGTGGTGAAAATGTTTACTATGAACTATTGAAGGAACAGAACAGCAAAATTGTATACCAGAAACTTCTTGCAAAACCTCCGATTTCTTGATTACCCTCCATGAAAACATTTCATCAACTATGTCTTTTTCATATCGCAACAATATATAGACATTATATGACAGTATCAACTATACAAAAGTGGCCGATAACTAAAAAACATTGGTGTGATTCAAGAACGTCTTAACGACAGCTCGGTTATAGCTGTGGTTGTGAGGTTTCGGAAACACACAGACGTAAAATTATACAAATTTAAAAGAATTTAAACGGACATTCTTATGTGAAAACTGTGTCGTTGGTAGACGAGTGTCGTAAATGCAGCTTTAACAAGCTGTATTTATGACGGTTCAATCAACCAGCGACGGAAGTTTGTACCACACAGTTAATTAGAAGCACTGTAATGTGCGCAGACTTAACTATAAAGTCATGTATATTCTTGTTTGTGTACCATCTTTTTGTTTGTTTGTTTGTATGTTGTTTATATGCTGTTTGTATGTTTGTCTATGTCTACCTTGTCCTTGTTTAAATATGTTTGTTTGTTGCTAATCTCCGCATAGTCGGGGGAATTAAAATAAATGAATGAATAGTGTAACCTGTTAAGGATAATTGATTTAATTGATCTAATTAATTGTCTTAGAATTTTCATTCACAGAATATGGAGAAAGTGTAATTGTTAATGTAATACAAGTGTCAACGTGTCTCGAGATTGACTGGGTGGGAGTTGGCACATAACCTGTATGCATTGTTTTCAGTATTTATGTGTTTTAAAGTATTTCAATACACTAAATTTGTAGTGTGACCTTACCAAGGACCACAGTGATATAGATGGCAAATTACTCACTCAGTCTGATGTATATATCTATGCAAGCCAAAAAATACGCCTGATTATAAGACTGAACATGTTAAAGCATTTAAAAGGTACCTTTATGCAATCTATAAATTAAATAGATTTCATGTATCACGCCATTTTTAAAAACGCACAGGTGCCTGGCAGATGCAAATCTTGCAAAAAAATAAATAGAATGTAAGTGGGCACTACATTTTTGACAGGCTATTTACATCTGCCTGGATTGTTCCCACGTAGTAACACTGGTGAACGTAAACGTCCATCAAAAACTACATTCCAGGCAGGGTTTGACATTGAGCAGTTTTCCACTAGATGCAGGACTTACTGATTCTCATTTCTACAGGTCCTACTAAGTAATATCAGTGTCTCATCAGAAACCTTATTAGTTCTTAAGCATTACATCTATTCTAATATATTATTGTAAGTCATAAAGAAAATCAAAATACAGGATGAAAAGCAGTGTGGGAAAAGAAGAAATTGCTTGTCATCAGAAGTTATGAAGTTCAAGAAAGAAATCTCAGATTTACAAATTTATAAAAAAAAAATTTGACCCCTTTAACTAGAAAAACCCAGGTTCAAGTCCTGCAGACTTTACATTTTTTTTTTTTTTTTCTTAACTTAAAACCTTCAGAATCCAAACCACTGAACATAAAAACATTTGTGAACCATGGATTACAAATGCAACTTATAAGAAATGAAAAAATACCTTATTTATAGTGTGAAACTTCTGTTCAACCGTCTACATTGACTGACCAAAGTTTGATCAACTATGATGCAATTATCTATAGACACGACACAAGGAAGAGAGAGAGAGAGGCGGAGAGAGCCAGAGCTAGAGAGCCAGAGCTAGAGAGAGCCAGAGCTAGAGAGAGCCACCAGGATACAACATTGATAATACATGCACCCTATGCAACTGCAATATAAACGTTGAAAATCTTATCCACAGGCTAACAACCTGCTCTGTCACATATCAGATACGAAACAACTTCCTCCGAACCACAAGACTAAAGTGTGGTGAAAATGTTTACTATAAACTATTGAACGAACAGAACAGCGAAATTGTATACCAGAAACTTCTTGCAAAACCTCCGATTTCTTGGTTACCCTCCATGAAAACATTTCATCAACTATGTCATACTTATATTGCAACAATATATAGACATTATATGACAGTATCAACTATACAAAAGTGACCGATAACTAAAAAACATTGGTGTGATTCAAGAATGTCGTAACGACAGCTCGGTTTAGCTGTGGTTATGAGGTTTTGGAAACTGAGAGAAACTGAGAGGGAGAGACTGAGAGAGCCAGAGCTAGAGAGAGCCACCAGGATACAACATTGATAATACATGCACCCTATGCAACTGCAATATTAACGTTGAAAATCTTATCCACTGGCTAACAACCTGCTCTGTCACATATCCAATACGAACCAACTTCCTCCGAACCATAAGACTACAGTGTGGTGAAAATGTTTACTATGAAATATTGTAGAACAGAACAGCGAAATTGTATACCAGAAACTTCTTGCAAAACCTCCGATTTCTTGGTTACCCTCCATGAAAACATTTCATCAACTATGTCATACTTATATTGCAACAATATATAGACATTATATGACAGTATCAACTATACAATAGTGACCGATAACTAAAAAACATTGGTGTGATTCAAGAATGTTGTAACAACAGCTCAGTTATAGCTGTGGTTGTGAGGTTTTGGAAACTGAGAGAGACTGAGAGAGCAAGACGGAGAGAGCCAGAGCTAGAGAGAGCCACCAGGATACAACATTGATAATACATGCACCCTATGCAACTGCAATATAAACGTTGAAAATCTTATCCACTGGCTAACAACTTGCTCTGTCACATATCCAATACGAAACAACTTCCTCCTAACCATAAGACTACAGTGTGGTGAAAATGTTTACTATGAACTATTGAAGGAACAGAACAGCAAAATTGTATACCAGAAACTTCTTGCAAAACCCCCGATTTCTTGATTACCCTCCATGAAAACATTTCATCAACTATGTCTTTTTCATATCGCAACAATATATAGACATTATATGACAGTATCAACTATACAAAAGTGGCCGATAACTAAAAAACATTGGTGTGATTCAAGAACGTCTTAACGACAGCTCGGTTATAGCTGTGGTAGTGAGGTTTCGGAAACACACAGACGTAAAATTATACAAATTTAAAAGAATTTAAACGGACATTCTTATGTGAAAACTGTGTCGTTGGTAGACGAGTGTCGTAAATGCAGCTTTAACAAGCTGTATTTATGACGGTTCAATCAACCAGAGACGGAAGTTTGTACCACACAGTTAATTAGAAGCACTGTAATGTGCGCAGACTTAACTATAAAGTCATGTATATTCTTGTTTGTGTACCATCTTTTTGTTTGTTTGTTTGTATGTTGTTTATATGCTGTTTGTATGTTTGTCTATGTCTACCTTGTCCTTGTTTAAATATGTTTGTTTGTTGCTAATCTCCGCATAGTCGGGGGAATTAAAATAAATGAATGAATAGTGTAACCTGTTAAGGATAATTGATTTAATTGATCTAATTAATTGTCTTAGAATTTTCATTCACAGAATATGGAGAAAGTGTAATTGTTAATGTAATACAAGTGTCAACGTGTCTCGAGATTGACTGGGTGGGAGTTGGCACATAACCTGTATGCATTGTTTTCAGTATTTATGTGTTTTAAAGTATTTCAATACACTAAATTTGTAGTGTGACCTTACCAAGGACCACAGTGATATAGATGGCAAATTACTCACTCAGTCTGATGTATATATCTATGCAAGCCAAAAAATACGCCTGATTATAAGACTGAACATGTTAAAGCATTTAAAAGGTACCTTTATGCAATCTATAAATTAAATAGATTTCATGTATCACGCCATTTTTAAAAACGCACAGGTGCCTGGCAGATGCAAATCTTGCAAAAAAATAAATAGAATGTAAGTGGGCACTACATTTTTGACAGGCTATTTACATCTGCCTGGATTGTTCCCACGTAGTAACACTGGTGAACGTAAACGTCCATCAAAAACTACATTCCAGGCAGGGTTTGACATCGAGCAGTTTTCCACTAGATGCAGGACTTACTGATTCTCATTTCTACAGGTCCTACTAAGTAATATCAGTGTCTCATCAGAAACCTTATTAGTTCTTAAGCATTACATCTATTCTAATATATTATTGTAAGTCATAAAGAAAATCAAAATACAGGATGAAAAGCAGTGTGGGAATAGAAGAAATTGCTTGTCATCAGAAGTTATGAAGTTCAAGAAAGAAATCTCAGATTTACAAATTTATAAAAAAAAAAATTTGACCCCTTTAACTAGAAAAACCCAGGTTCAAGTCCTGCAGACTTTACATTTTTTTTTTTTTTTTTCTTAACTTAAAACCTTCAGAATCCAAACCACTGAACATAAAAACATTTGTGAACCATGGATTACAAATGCAACTTATAAGAAATGAAAAATACCTTATTTATAGTGTGAAACTTCTGTTCAACCATCTACATTGACTGACCAAAGTTTGATCAACTATGATGCAATCATCTATAGACATGACACAAGGAAGAGAGAGAGAGAGACTGAGAGAGAGAGACTGAGAGAGCCAGAGCTAGAGAGAGCCACCAGGATACAACATTGATAATACATGCACCCTATGCAACTGCAATATAAACGTTGAAAATCTTATCCACTGGCTAACAACTTGCTCTGTCACATATCCAATACGAAACAACTTCCTCCGAACCATAAGACTACAGTGTGGTGAAAATGTTTACTATGAAATATTGAACGAACAGAACAGCGAAATTGTATACCAGAAACTTCTTGCAAAACCTCCGATTTCTTGATTACCCTCCATGAAAACATTTCATCAACTATGTCTTTTTCATATCGCAACAATATATAGACATTATATGACAGTATCAACAAGAGCCATGTTGGACATGGGCATAAGTCCCCTACCGGCTTTGTTTGTCTCAATGTTTTCCCACGCCAATTCTATCAGGGACGTCAAAACCAGGTCTTGTTAAAGGGTTAAACAAGACTTACATGAGTTGTTGTCTCTGCTGTGCCCACTATACAATTCATGGAAGCAATAGACGATGCAAGAAATAGTATCAATAACAGTTACCTTGTCTGATCCAAGATGTTTTTCTTCAGTCTTGTTGGTAAGAAATGAGAACTTTCACTGGAGGTGATTAATACTGCTGCATCACCACCCTGACTAACATGGCTTATAATTTTTTTTACATTTTAAAACAGGTTTCATCAAGTTAGCTTGCTTAGTTATTAAGTTATTGCAGGATCCATTTTTTGCCATATTTTCACTATTTCCGTTACCATAGCAACCACACTTTTTGTCAAAGAACAAAGATAAAATGATGTGCATAATCTACACATTGCCATCTAGTCATATACCAAGTCTCATCAAATTAGCTTGCTTACTTATTAACTTATCGCAGGATCCAATATTTTTTGCCATATTTTCACTATTTCCGTAACCATAGCAACAACAATTTTAGTCTAAAAACAAAAATAAAATGATGTGCATAATCTACACATTGCCATATAGTCATATACCAAGTCTCATCAAACTAGCTTGCTTAGTTATTAAGTTATCGCAGGATCCCATTTTTGGCCATATTTTCACTATTTCTGTAACCATAGCAACCTCAATTTAAGTCGAAAAACAAAAATAAAATGATGTGCATAATCTACACATTGCCATCTAGTCATATACCAAATTTCATCAAAAACGCTTGCTTAGTTATTAAGTTATCGCGGGATCAAGATTTGAGCGGACAGACAGACAGACGGACAGACGGACAGACGGACGGACAGACGGACAGACGGACGGACAGACGGAGGGCAAACCTATAGTCCCCTCCGGTGTGAACACCAGTAGGGGACTAACTATGCAATAGTGGCCGATAACTAAAAAACATTGGTGTGATTCAAGAACGTATACGGTTATAGCTGTGGTTGTGAGGTTTCGGAAACACACAGACGTAAAATTTTACAAATTTAAAAGAATTTAAACGGACATTCTTATGTGAAAACTGTGTCGTTGGTAGACGAGTGTCGTAAATGCAGCTTTAACAAGCTGTATTTATGACGGTTCAATCAACCAGCGACGGAAGTTTGTACCACACAGTTAATTAGAAGCACTGTAATGTGCGCAGACTTAACTATAAAGTCATGTATATTCTTGTTTGTGTACCATCTTTTTGTTTGTTTGTTTGTATGTTGTTTATATGCTGTTTGTATGTTTGTCTATGTCTACCTTGTCCTTGTTTAAATATGTTTGTTTGTTGCTAATCTCCGCATAGTCGGGGGAATTAAAATAAATGATTGAATGAATGAATAGTGTAACCTGTTAAGGATAATTGATTTAATTGATCTAATTAATTGTCTTAGAATTTTCATTCACAGAATATGGAAATAGTGTAATTGTTAATGTAATACAAGTGTCAACGTGTCTCGAGATTGACTGGGTGGGTGTTGGCACATAACCTGTATGCATTGTTTTCAGTATTTATGTGTTTTCAAGTATTTCAATACTCTAAATTTGTAGTGTGACCTTACCAAGGACCACAGTGATATAGATGGCAAATTACTCACTCAGTCTGATGTATATAACTATGCAAGCCAAAAAATACGCCTGATTATAAGACTGAACATGTTAAAGCATTTAAAAGGTACCTTTATGCAATCTATAAATCAAATAGATTTCTTGTATCACGCCATTTTTAAAAACGCACAGGTGCCTGGCAGATGCAAATCTTTCAAAAAAATAAATAGAATGTAAGTGGGCACTACATTTTTGACAGGCTATTAACATCTGCCTGGATTGTTCCCACGTAGTAACACTGGTGAACGTAAACGTCCATCAAAAACTACATTCCAGGCAGGGTTTGACATTGAGCAGTTTTCCACTAGAAGCATTTTTTTTTTCTTAACTTAAAACCTTCAGAATCCAAACCATTGAACATAAAAACATTTGTGAACCATGGATTACAAATGCAACTTATAAGAAATGAAAAAATACCTTATTTATAGTGTGAGAGTTGTTGAAAACATTGATTGGATTCTGGTCAAATCTCTACATTGACTGACCAAAGTTTGATCAACTATGATGCAATCATCTATAGACACGTGTAACAATATTGATTATTAAGGGTTAGCTGTATTTCTATATTCTCCAGTTTTAACTTAATTTAAATTAAGTACTTCCCAGTCTTATTTAATCAGGTCACATTTATTTTGAACTTTATTGCTGTAAGCGTTATACACCTGTCAATCGCAGGATAGTTTTCATAGAGAACTTCCTTTAGTTGTGGGTATATAAAGCAGATGATTTTAACCATATGTCAGTGTACCACTCACATTCGTCTTAACTGTTTGGCTTCGTAAATACACTCCAGACACTCGTCTGCTTAACTTATTCACTAAATTTATAATACTGTTGTGTTCTCTTTTACTGAAATAAAAGACTTTGTTGCTGTTACATTGAACCTGGGTGCTTTGTTGTTTATTTTGGAACTCTGTTACATACTCGTTTTGGTGCAGTGACCAGTGATCTATCATCCTGATAGATTGGAAGAGAGGCTTCGAGAACTAGCAAAATCCAGCTTGGTGAGTGCATTTTTGAATTCTTATTTTTGCTTACTATTAAGAATGGCCAATATGGATGAAGTAAATAATGTTTTTCAAATATTGTCAAACCAAATAAGTGGGCTTACTAATCAACTTTCAGGAGCATTGGGTACGCTCAATTCTGCACTAATTGTTCCTACTTTTGCAGGGGATTCCAAACATTTTCAAAATTGGATCAAGTCCATAGAAAAACAGGCTATTTTAGAACGACTTAATGATGAAGGCATAAAATCTTTATCGTTTCGCTCAAGCCGTGACGCTGTCTCGGATTTCATTCAAAGATTTCTGAGTGAGCACCCTAACGAAAACTGGAATAGGCTAAAGCAGGAACTAACCGCTAGATTCGCTGAGGTCACGGATCAAATGCATGCATTCACTTTATTACGGTCAGTTAAGCAAAATCATGGCGAAAACGTCCAAATCTATGCTGAAAGACTATTATCATTAGGAAGGGATAGCTTCCCTACAGGTACAGATGCACAGACTATAGAGCGTCAATTGGTGGGCTTTTTCATAGATGGGCTTAGGGAGGACTCACTTAAAATAAAATTAATGCGAGACAACCCCACATCCTTTCAAATAGCTGTTAATACTGCTCTGCAAGAACAAAATTTGAGACGGAGGTTCAATTTAAGAACAGGTAGTTCACACTCGTTTCACAACTCTTCGCCGTCTTCTTTTGATCAAAGGGGGACCCCAATGGAAATAGATCATATTCGCCCTCGAGGTAGAAGAAACCCTCATGGTATACCCCATTCTCAAGGGGAGCATGCACAAAGGTTTCGAAGAAATCATCAACCGAATGATTCACAAAGAAGGTATGTCCATGCAGTCAGCACAGAACAAAAAAGTTACGATAATTACGTTTGTTACAAGTGCGGCAAAAAGGGCCACATTCAACGTTTTTGCAGGATAGGTCGTCTGTTCAAAAATAATTCGGAAAACTAGGTCATCCTTTTTGTGATAGGGCCGACAAAAAGGATCTAAATGATGAACAAATACCCACTTTTAAAATCTCTTTGGCAGGAAATCCCAGTACATGTCTTTTACATTTCGGCAAGAATAAATTTAGAGCACTTATTGACAGTGGCGCAGAAGTAAGCCTTATGCATAATCGGGTATTTGAATCTTTAAAGCAGGCTCCAAAACTTATTAAAAAGACAGTAAATTTGCAATCAGTTAATGGAGGGAATTTAACAGTTAGGGGATGCGCAAACGTAGAATTTGAAATAAAAGGGAAAAAACTTAAGCATACCTTTTTCATAGTTAAGGACATGAATCGTAACCTTATCTTAGGTAGGGATTGGATGGTTGACAATCAAGTTAGACTTTATTTCGACTTGGCTTGCTTACGTATAGGAAACAGTACTTATGCACCTTTAGAAGAAGATATCCACATTGCATCTGTTTTAAGACTTAATTCTAAGGTCAAAATCGAACCTCAAACATCAAAAATCGTATGGGCTAAAGCTAGGTCTAATCCATCCTTCGACACATCAAAAACATATCAAATTTCAGCAATAGATCAAGGCTATATCTTTGACGAACCAGGACTTATGGTTGCAAATTCAATTGGAAAATTAAATAAAATAAGAAAAATACCTACTCTTCTAGTAAATAATACAAATAAGTCATTTTCATTAAAAAGAGGCAGTGTTATTGGAAAACTAAGTTGCATTTCATCATCAGAAATTTCACCAATTACTCAAAACAATAATGCAAGTTTGAACCAAAAACCATTCGAAATATCCTCTGTTTCTAAAGATGACAAGACAAATTTTACAGATTTTGATTTTAAATCCAACATAAACGTTCCAATAGAACATAAAGATGATATAACTAATCTTGTTCTAGAAAATAAAGACCTGTTTGCAGTTAAAGATTCGGACTTGGGTAGAACAGAAACTGTAAAAATGAAAATAGACACAGGAGACAGTTCACCAATAAAACTTAAAGCATATAAAACGCCACTCAATAATAGGAAAGTTGTTGAAAAAGCAGTGCATGAAATGCTTGAGGCTAATGTTATACGCAAATCCCAGTCCCCATGGTCATTTCCGGTAGTGATTGTTGACAAAAAGGACCAATCAAAAAGATTCTGTGTTGATTTTAGGAAATTGAATAAGATTACTAAGAAAAACTCTTACCCACTACCTGTAATTGACGAAATTTTAGCTTTGTTGGGTAAAGCAAAGTACTTCAGCACTCTTGACCTAAAGTCGGGTTATTGGCAAGTTGCCATGGACCCAGATGATCGTGAGAAGACTGCTTTTACTTGTCATGCTGGATTATATGAATTCAATGTTATGCCTTTTGGATTAGCTAATGCTCCATCTGTATTCCAAGAACTCATGTCAAATGTGCTAGAAGGTCTTGATTTCTGTGTAGCATACATTGATGATATTCTGATCTATTCTTCCTCTTTTGAAGAACACCAAGTTCACATTCAGAAAGTCTTCGAAAGACTAAGACAGCATGGCTTGAAATTGAAATTAAAGAAATGTCATTTCGTTCAAAAGGAAACCAATTACTTAGGATTTGTAATAAATGAAAATGGCATTAAACCAGACATAAACAAAGTAGAAGCAATTCGAAATATGCAAAATCCTATATCGGTTAAACAAGTAAGAAGCTTCATTGGTATGTGCAGCTACTACCGAAGATTCTTGCCATCTTTCTCTGAAATTGCTTCTCCTTTGATCAACCTAACCAAGAAAAATGCAAAGTTCAAGTGGACTCAGTCCTGTCAAAAAGCTTTTGATGAGTTAAAGCAACATTTAACAAGTATCCCTTTGTTAGCATATCCTGATTTGAACAAACCATACATACTCTACACGGATGCAAGTGACAAAGCTATTGGTGCTTGTCTTACTCAGCCATGTAATGAATCTGAAAGTTACATTCCTGGCGTAACAACAGAAGTACCAATTCACTTCCTATCACACAAATTGAGTGATACCCAAACCAGGTGGTCCACTATAGAAAAGGAAGCTTTTGCGATACACTATGCATTGCAGAAATTAGATTATTATCTACATAATGCTGAATTTGTAATCAGAACAGACCATAAGCCATTAAAATACCTTCTTGATGGACCTATTCAGAACAAGAAGATTCAACTTTGGGCTCTTGGTATAGCAGGATACAATTGTAAAATAGAATACATTGAAGGGAAATCTAACACTTGTGCTGATCTTTTATCGCGTCCTGTAATTCAAACTAATTCTAGTAATCTTATAGAAGATGCAATAATTGAGCCAGATATTAACAAGAATTCACTAGAAATAGGAGCAATAAACTCAAATGAATTTGATCCTAAAGCATTTGCAAGTTATAATAAAGAGGCTGAGGATTTACAAGACCCAACAAAAGAATTTCTGAATTTCAATATGTTACAAGAACAAAATAAAGATGAACTTATAGAGACTATCAGAAAAGAATTACTTGAGGGTAAAGCTTCAAAAACATTAGATAAGAAACATGTCATTCTAAATGATCTTTTATATTACATCAGCAGTCCAGATGATGAGCCTACACTTCGGTTGTATATACCCAGTCATATAAAACAACAGGTCTTGCTCCAGTTCCATGACAACAATGGTCATATGGGTATAGATAAAACTTTTGACTCCATCAAAATTAAATATTACTGGCCAAACATGTACAAAGAAGTAGCAAAATACCTTTCAAAATGCATTACTTGTCAAAAACGAGGCCTTAAGTCGCAAAAAGCTCAAATGCAAGAAACAGATATTCCCCCATACCCTTTTGCAAAAATTGGATTGGATCTTTCTGGACCTTATCCTACTACTATGTCGGGAAATAAGTACATTGCAACTTTTGTCGACTGGTATTCAGGATGGCCGGAAGCATTTCCAATTCCAGACAAGAAAGGTGAAACAATTGCTCATTTGCTTATAGAGGAAATATTTCCTAGATATGGGTCTTGCTTGCAAATTGTTACAGATAACGGTACGGAATTTGTCAATAAAACTGTGCAAGAAACCCTAGAAGGTCTTAATATAGATCATGTAACTACAACCTTTTATCATCCTCAAAGCAATGCCAAAGTTGAGCGATTTCATCGTACATTACACGATGTTTTGGCCAAACTCATTGATGATCAGATTTATAAATGGGATCTTTTTCTAAACCAGGCTCTGGCCGCTATTAGGTTTAATATAAGTGAATCATCACGTTTTTCCCCGTTTTTCTTACTGTATAACAGGGATGTTGTTTTACCAATTGACAATTTACTCAGACCTCGACGTAAATACCATGGCGAAGACACTCATCAAATTGCTCTTGAGCAGCAACATAAAACATTTTTAACAGTCCATAAGTTACTTAAGCGTGCTAAACGCAGACAAGCTAAATATGCTGATAAGAATAGCAAACAGACAGATTTTAAAGTTGGTGACGCAGTGTTTTATAAGAATTTTAGAAAGTCAACCAAATTACAAAATAACTGGCGTCCGTATTTTCGAATAATCGAACAAAAGGGACCAGTAAGCTTTATTATAAAGGACCAATTAACAGGAAGGACAGTTAAGGCTCATGCCGAGCAAATTAGGTTAGCCCCTATTGACGAATGGGAGATACCTAAAGATTTTCGAAAGAACTTGACCAGACAGACTGTACTCGTCGATTCACCAGGTGAAAGTTCCGACTCAGAAGAATCTGAGGGTGATTCGAATGAGCCTTCGAGCAAAATAATTAAGATGAAAAGAAATGAGAGAGACTTTTCAGACGAAGAGGATGATATTCCGCTGATGGAATTATCAAAGAGACTGAAGGAACGACATGACGCAGAGTTGGACAATGACTTATCTGATGATGTTTCTGATGAAACATCATCCATCAAGTCCGACAATGACAATGACAGTGAAAACGACGATGAAGAAGACACCATGTCAGTTGATGCTATTCAACATAAAAGTCATAAGTCAATGTCAAATGAAAGCACGAAAAATATTGTATCGGCAGTTACCTTGGAAAACAATACTCAACAACAAGGTGACAAGTTCAAAAATCTACTAATTGCAATCGCAGGAATAATTGATTCTTAATGCCCTACATTAAAAGCTTATGAAACAGTTAATGATTCTTTTCCATTCTTCTTTTCTTTCTTTCCCTCCTGTAGAAAAATGGTGAGATGTCCCATATGCCGACAAAGGTGCATTGTCGAATGTGGCAAATGCTGGACGGTCCTAGATCATCTTGGCCAGAAACATAACTGTCCTGTACCCGATGAAGGGTTCTTTGATGATGATGAGGGCTTCACCGTTGAATGTACATGGTGTGATATAGAACTAATTCCTATCGATCCCGCAGAAAAAGAATAAGAAAATTATTTGTTCTCTTTCTTTTAATCTACTATCTTCTTCCTTCATTTATTTTCCTTTCTTTTCAGGCTATGGCTGTTTCTATAATCCTTCTGCTACTATCTTTTGGTTTTCTCACAAACTCTCTTCTAATTCAACAAAACGTTATTTTTCAAAAAGTAAATGAAATAACGACTACTAGGTCCAGATGGACAATAACTTTCTTAATAGATTTAAAACCATATGATGATTTCATCTCCAAAATAGCGGGTGATTTCAAACTCGCTAAAGATTCTATCAGGGCTATTGAATTACTTCATAAGCAAAATAATAATCAGGGTCTTTTAGATTCTAAAGTTTTCTTCACTGGAATAATTAACGATTTAAAACTAGAAATTAATGCAATGTTTATGGCTTATAGGCATATCTATAATACCTTTTCAACACTCAAAGGATTACAAATTCGAAATAAAAGATCTTTATTTCCTTTTGTTGGTTCAGCATTAAGCTATCTATTCGGTACGGTCTCAGATGCTGACCTAAGTTCAATTAAACGTAATGTTCAGGCTCTAGCCAGTAATCAAAAGCAACTTTCACATGTTGTCAGAGAAAGTCTAACAATAATGAATACAACACGAGCAGCAGTCTCGGAAAATCGGGTAGCAATTAACACCCTTATGGATCAATTAAAACAAGTCGAAACTAAAATGAAACAGGCGAATGATCTAGTACTACAAGAAGTTATGAAGTTAGCTTTGTTCAATCAAGCTTATATGAAAATAGATCGACTATGTAAGGAGTTAACAGATTTTATGCACAAAGCAGTTACCGATTTAGAGAAATTGCAACTTCAATTAAACATGTTATCTTTAGGGCATTTAAGTCCTAGCACAATTCAACCAGATGAGTTCCGAAACATTCTTCTGGAAATTAAATCGCATTTACCTTTTTATTTAACATTGCCTGGAAATCCAGAAAATGATATTTGGGAATTTTATAATATGCTTACTTGCAGAACTATTCTTGACGGAAATCATATTTACGCAATTGTTACAGTACCATTACTTGATTCAAATTCAAAATTTGAAATTTTCATCGCACATAATCTACCATTTCCATTAGGTATTTCAAATAATAATGAGAATAATGACATGACAGCTCAATACGATTTGGAATCTCAAGCATTAGCAATTAATGGTGACAATACAAAGTTCGCATTTTTACAACAGACAGAAATTGTTCAATGTTCTAACCCTTTTCGTCCTTTTTGCAAACTTCATAGTCCAATTTATCCGATTAATCTTAGTCAAAGTTGCTTAGTTGCATTGTTTCTGAATAAATCAAGCAGGGTCGATAAATACTGTAAAACCATTGTCAAACCATCCAACATGTTACCGATGGCAAATTATTTATTCAATGGAATTTGGGCGATAACAACAACTAAACCTATAAAATTTACCGTTGTTTGTCAAGATTCAAACTTAAGGGATTCTACGTACAGCATCAAACCACCAATTGGTCTTCTTAGGCTGAGCGTATCCTGTACTGCTTCCAATGATCATCTCTATTTACCGGCATATTTTCGCAATGAATCTACTTTTGAAGTTAATGATCCATTTAATGATCTAGATTATTCATTTAATCTTTCAACTATTAATCTGTGGAAACCGCTTTTAACTGAAAGACCCAGCTTTAATATAAGTGGGTTGCCAAATCACTTAAAATCTATAGACAAAATTCCAATTGATCATTTCCTACATGAACTTGACTCTTTTGATGTAATCACTTCCCATAAATCATTCTCTTTACCATTTTGGGGCTATATTCTGATACTTATTGGTTTGACAATAATTCTTCTTATAATTCTTTGCAAATATAAATCAATTAGTCAGTATGTATTGGCCAAATTTAATAGTAGCAATAGGAATTCCAATGCACGAAGCAGAAAGTGGGCCAGATTCACTAAACCACGATCGGGAGAGCAAAACCAATACGAGGAGGCTCAAACTTCAGAACCCACCTTACCTTCAGCACCTTTTGTTACAAAAGAAGACAAACCTCTAGAGACACTTTATCCAAAACTTGAACTAGTGACTGCCAAAACTACATAAGCTCATTTACTGGACATCATTTGCTGTTATTTCAATATTGAGTGGCATGACGAGAAATAATACCAATCATGGTTGAACCTTATCATCTATGGACGATTTGTTCCAGACTACGTTCCAGAATACTTTCTGGAATACTATAATAAAATTGTGGACATTTGTGTGTGTGTTTCTTAAATCAACTTCCAGTTACCCGACCCTAGTCGCGGGAGGAGACAACAGACTCCTGAAGAACACATTGACAAGAATTGGCCACGTTGTACACTGCCGACTTCGACAGAAGATGATTTCTTTTTTTTTCAAAAGACACTAGCATTTATTTGTATATACATGTATAGCATTTATTGTGTAATGTGTTGTCATTACCTCTTTTCCGAATATTATATTTGTTAAATACTGAAATTGTTTAAAGTGACTGTTCATAGCTCTTATTGTGTAATTAATACTTTTAACTTTAATTGTTCAAAAAAAGAAAAAAAAAAAATATAACAATGGAAGGAATGTAACAATATTGATTATTAAGGGTTAGCTGTATTTCTATATTCTCCAGTTTTAACTTAATTTAAATTAAGTACTTCCCAGTCTTATTTAATCAGGTCACATTTATTTTGAACTTTATTGCTGTAAGCGTTATACACCTGTCAATCGCAGGATAGTTTTCATAGAGAACTTCCTTTAGTTGTGGGTATATAAAGCAGATGATTTTAACCATATGTCAGTGTACCACTCACATTCGTCTTAACTGTTTGGCTTCGTAAATACACTCCAGACACTCGTCTGCTTAACTTATTCACTAAATTTATAATACTGTTGTGTTCTCTTTTACTGAAATAAAAGACTTTGTTGCTGTTACATTGAACCTGGGTGCTTTGTTGTTTATTTTGGAACTCTGTTACACACGACACAAGGAAGAGAGAGAGAGAGACTGAGAGAGAGAGACTGAGAGAGCCAGAGCTAGAGAGAGCCACCAGGATACAACATTGATAATACATGCACCCTATGCAACTGCAATATAAACGTTGAAAATCTTATCCACTGGCTAACAACTTGCTCTGTCACATATCCAATACGAAACAACTTCCTCCGAACCATAAGACTACAGTGTGGTGAAAATGTTTACTATAAACTATTGAACGAACAGAACAGCGAAATTGTATACCAGAAACTTCTTGCAAAACCTCCGATTTCTTGGTTACCCTCCATGAAAACATTTCATCAACTATGTCTTTTTCATATTGCAACAATATATAGACATTATATGACAGTATCAACTATACAATAGTGACCGATTACTAAAAAACATTGGTGTGATTCAAGAATGTCGTAAGGACAGCTCGGTTATAGCTGTGGTTGTGAGGTTTTGGAAACTGAGAGAGACTGAGAGAGAGAGACGGAGAGAGCCAGAGCTAGAGAGAGCCACCAGGATACAACATTGATAATACATGCACAGGGCGTCAACTCAAAATTTTGAAAAATATATAGAAATATAGGTCATTTCAGAGTAAAAATATAGGACAAATATAGGACAATACTCATGGCCTCCTGACTATCCCAATAGCAAGCCTAAACCATCCCTTTATCATTATTTCTTACTACATAGGGTAAATTTTAAGATGAAATAATGTGAACATTTTATTACAACAGAACACAACCTTTAGACCTTCTTTTGTTAAAAGTAGTATACTAAAGTATTCATGGATTTTTTTGTCTTGTAACAATTTAAATTTTTCAGCTTGGTTGGCCTGGTGTAAGAAGGAAAAGTTTACTAAAAGAATTGTTGACAGATGGATGGACAGACGGCCAGTTGATGGCCAGGCAATGGACAGTGAGTTTTCACAATAGCTCACCTTGAGCACTTAGTGCTCAGGCCAGCTAAAAAGCATAAGCTTAAACAAGAGGACTGATATGGTCCTAGTTTGCTCACAAGAGTCTCCATGCCCCTGGGACACCACATGAATAAGATCGAGAAAAGATTATTTGTACCAAATATCAATGTCAGAGACTTTTTTCTTGGTAGATGATAGTTGAATGATTTCCAACTTTTTTTAATGTAGAAAGGGATACACACTGGCTAAGCAAATGTATATGACGATCATAGTAGCATGATGATATGAACAAGCTCAATTAAAGTCAACTTGTTGAAGCTACATACAAAATTGACAATAGGGCTTTTATATGAACATGCTTGGTACAGGTCCAATAGATAATGATAAATATCAAAATGAAAGTTGTCTGCCGTCTGGTGTCAGGGACCAATTTGAAGATCTCTCCTTTAGTCCTATGTAATATGTGTTGTGCACGTGTAGAGCCTAAATATTACCCCAAAGACATGATATAAGCAAACTTGGTAGAGGTCCAAAAGATGAAAGCTGTCTCCCTTCAGATTCGGAGAAGAAGATTTATTGTTAATTTCTATGTAATATGGGTCATGCCCTGGTAGAGCCAAAATATCACCCCAAAGAAGAAAGACATGATAAAAACTAAATTAATAGAGATCCACTAGCTGATGCTACATACCAAATATGAAAACTGTCTGCCTTCTGATTTCAGATAAAATTTTCATAGCATTTCCTGGTGGCCATGGCAACCAATCTTATACCAAGTTTCATTACAACTGGCTTACTGATTAAAGAGTACAAGATGAAGAAATAGTGGACAATGCCCAAAGGACATTGGAGGATAATAATAGTTCACCTTGAGCACTTCTTTCAGCTAAAATTTGAAATCTAGGGTAGCTCATATTCATCAAGCAATTGCTTTACAAATTGGTAGTAGAAATACAATTATCTCAGTATAGAACAATATTTTTACAGATACTTCAATACAGTATTACTTTAATATTGAGCTATAGTGAGTGTATTAATGACCATCTTTTTTTCTCACTATATTATCTCCTGAAATTATAGCAAAGGTGTTCACTATATAGGACACCTTAGAAATATAGGACAATATAGGACAGCCATCAAAATATAGGACAAATATAGGATATAGGACAGAAGTTGACGCCCTGCATGCACCCTATGCAACTGCAATATAAACGTTGAAAATCTTATCCACTGGCTAACAACTTGCTCTGTCACATATCCAATACGAAACAACTTCCTCCGAACCATAAGACTACAGTGTGGTGAAAATGTTTACTATGAAATATTGAACGAACAGAACAGCGAAATTGTATACCAGAAACTTCTTGCAAAACCTCCGATTTCTTGATTACCCTCCGTGAAAACATTTCATCAACTATGTCTTTTTCATATCGCAACAATATATAGACATTATATGACAGTATCAACTATACAATAGTGGCCGATAACTAAAAAACATTGGTGTGATTCAAGAACGTCTTAACGACAGCTCGGTTATAGCTGTGGTTGTAAGGTTTCGGAAACACACAGACGTAAAATCATACAAATTTAAAAGAATTTAAACGGACATTCTTATGTGAAAACTGTGTCGTTGGTAGACGAGTGTCGTAAATGCAGCTTTAACAAGCTGTATTTATGACGGTTCAATCAACCAGGGACGGAAGTTTGTACCACGCAGTTAATTAGAAGCACTGTAATATGCGCAGACTTAACTATAAAGTCATGTATATTCTTATTTGTGTACCATCTTTTTGTTTGTTTGTTTGTATGTTGTTTATATGCTGTTTGTATGTTTGTCTATGTCTACCTTGTCCTTGTTTAAATATGTTTGTTTGTTGCTAATCTCCGCATAGTCGGGGGAATTAAAATAAATGAATGAATGAATGAATAGTGTAACCTGTTAAGGATAATTGATTTAATTGATCTAATTAATTGTCTTAGAATTTTCATTCACAGAATATGGACAGAGCTTCAGATTGACAGTGGGCCCGAGTCATTTCTCACATGATGACCCACAACTTTCCAACAGTTGGGGTCCTGTGACCCTGTCCTGCTTGGATATGAAACATTTTTACCATAATGAAAATATGCTTTGGCCCATCATTTCAGGAAATGACCCACAACTTTTTACCTCATGGGTCAATTGGACCCATCAGTCTTGAAAAGAATCTGAAGCCCTGTATGGAGAAAGTGTAATTGTTAATGTAATACAAGTGTCAACGTGTCTCGAGATTGACTGGGTGGGTGTTGGCACATAACCTGTATGCATTGTTTTCAGTATTTATGTGTTTTCAAGTATTTCAATACACTAAATTTGTAGTGTAACCTTACCAAGGACCACAGTGATATAGATGGCAAATTACTCACTCAGTCTGATGTATATAACTATGCAAGCCAAAAAATACGCCTGATTATAAGACTGAACATGTTAAAGCATTTAAAAGGTACCTTTATGCAATCTATAAATCAAATAGATTTCTTGTATCACGCCATTTTTAAAAACGCACAGGTGCCTGGCAGATGCAAATCTTGCAAAAAAATAAATAGAATGTAAGTGGGCACTACATTTTTGACAGGCTATTAACATCTGCCTGGATTGTTCCCACGTAGTAACACTAGTGAACGTAAGCGTCCATCAAAAACTACATTCCAGGCAGGGTTTGACATTGAGCAGTTTTCCACTAGATGCAGGACTTACTGATTCTCATTTCTACAGGTCCTACTAAGTAATATCAGTGTCTCATCAGAAACCTTATTAATTCTTAAGCATTACATCTATTTTAATATATTATTATTATTGTAAGTCATAAAGAAAATCAAAATACAGGATGGAAAGCAGTGTGGGAAAAGAAGAAATTGCTTGTCATCAGAAGTTATGAAGTTCGAGAAAGAAATCTCAGATTTACAAATTTATAAAATATTTTTTTACCCCTTTAACTAGAAAAACCCCGGTTCAAGTCCTGCAGACTCTACATTTTTTTTCTTAACTTAAAACCTTCAGAATCCAAACCACTGAACATAAAAACATTTGTGAACCATGGATTACAAATGCAACTTAAAAGAAATGAAAAAATACCTTATCTATAGTGTGAGAGTTGTTTAAAACATTGATTGGCTTCTGGTCAACCCTCAACATTGAATGACCAAAGTTTGATCAACTATGATGCAATCATCTATAGTCACATCAACAATGATGCCATCAACTATGGACACATCAACCTTATGTCCATTTCCATTGGACCCATTGACTGACTGAAGTTTGATCACAAGTCCATCTTGGTCAACTTCAACAACTTGATGCCACAACATCAGCGTTAGCAACTACCACCAGTTCAGTAACCCCATGTACTTCAGGAAATTTGTTGACAACTGCCACCTGCAGTCAAGAAGGAGAACACGTTCAGCGTCAAACACAAACATCCTCTGCTGAATCAACAACTACAGGTGTGTATGGGCCATATTTCACGACATTACTATCATACGAAATAACACTTGAGATTTGTATGTTCAAAAGTGTGTTATTGAATCTGTTGCGTTAAGCCAAGTATTACACCAGAGCAGCTTGCTGTGCATTGCTATTAATAAGTTCAACTGAAAAAAAGCTGTTAAATACAATCTTGCATTGCACCTATCATACAATTAGCTTAATGTTTTCTTTAAGTGTAAAGATAACTTGGAACATTTAAGTAGATGTTACAAATTTAAAAGTAATTGTCAAATGAAATGTTTCAGATTTACTTATGATCCGAAACTGTTAAAGCGCTATAAATTTTACTACTTCATCTTTGCTGCAAACTTTCTGCAAACTGTTTGCGATTATTGCTTTGTTATCCTGAACATAAGGCTGTTTTGCAAATTATTGTTACTTACATGTTTAAATTAATACAAATTCAATCACATGTTTAAGAGTCAAAATGAAAAAAAAAAGATAGTTTAGTTTGTTTAGTTTAGTTCTAATAGAAATCTTCCTTTTATAGACCCAATCTAAGTAAAAAGTACTTTACCTTGACATTCATTTGATGTAATTTCTTGGTCTCTGCAGTAGTGAGTGTTGGCATGTTAGATCGTCCGTCTGTCATTACAATCATGATATTGACTCCTGGACGATCACCACTCTGTTTGGCCTCCACATACTTCAGGGCAAGATCTGTTCTTGTACCTCCAGTAATGTAACTGTTAAACAAAAAAAGACCTTGATCTTGACATGTTGGCCGAGCAGGCTGTATGCAAAAAAAAACATCCATTGAAGTATCTTTTACATCAAAAGGTGGAAGCACCTTTGAGATTTAAATGAGATGTTGAAATAATTATACATGTATTCGGAGCTTAGACCAGAGAATTTTACCCAGATCTATAAAAAGAAGAAAATTTCTGAGGTAGAACCAAAGGTCCATCCAGATCTTGTAGCGGGGTTTCCTCAAGCTGCAATAAAGTAGGCCTCTCTCTAATATGCTGATAACACTTTTTTATTTAACCCTTGTCATGCTGAATAAATTTTGGCTGAAAATTCTCATCAAAATCAAAGGGCAAAAAGCAAAAAAATGACCTACAGTTGGTACTTTCAGTACTCTTTTCCCTTTGATATTGATGCAAATTTTTAGCCAAAATTTATTCAGCATGACGAGGGTTAACCTTGGAATTAAGATTTCATCAGATCTATCACGGGATCCCCATGTAAACAAAATATCAAGTAAAGCTAGTCAGAGCTTGGGTAACCAGCAAAGGAGTCGGACTGTCAATCTAGAAGTCCTGTATTCGATCCTGGACAGCAGCACTCATCCTTTACAACTATTTGTTCCCACCATTGGGTTGATAATCGTAGACCTATGGGGGAAGGCAGATGGTAGTACTGGTGTGAGATGAACCAGGAATCCATTGATAGATGTCCAAGCCGCTGTGATATAACGATGAAAGATTATTGAAAGCAGCATAAAACCTGATTCAAACAAACAAACCCTTCAAAGGAACTTCCCTCTTTCTCGACTAATGACAAAACAATCTGCGATATATTGTTGTACGACCTACCCTGGAGTACTGTGGACCTACATGGGACCCTTATCAGCATAAGGATATACAGAAGCTTAGAAATATCCAGTACAGAGCAGGGTTTGACACTAGCTTCTTTTTGCTACTGGCCTGAAGGACCTGTTAGTCCTAAATATTACAGGTCCTCCCTGATAACAACAAGTCCTACACGAAAACCATGTTTGATTTTTAGCAATTACATAAAATAAATTACAAGGGAAATATTGTTGGAAAAGAAATTGCTTTTGACAAGCAATTGCCTCTTTTTCTACAATGTTTTCCATTTGGTAATGCAAATTTAAGATTTGGAAAGGCAGTTATTTTTCAAAACTGGGCAGATATCAATGCCATTATTTTCCGTAAAGCCACATGTATATAACAGCATATCGTTCCGATCTATTGGATTACCCGCGTATTTAAAGAAACAAGTTCATAGGGGTGAAACGGTTAACCGATTTACCGATAAACTGCGGTCTGTTCATAGAAAAAATTCAAAACCGGTTCAACTTTTACTGTACCGGTTTTCTTCAGTACACTTACTAATCATTTTCTGTTTGAAATGAAAACCCATTTTCCTCAAAACCCATTTCTAACGGATTCCAACATACAAAACAATCTCCGAAAGTGAAAGTGGAATTTTTTTTCAACAGGCGATGTTGCCGGTGTACAGGTGAATTGTTACCCCGAAATTATCTCGCGTTGTATCTAAGCTGCGGCATTTGGCAAATCCTGCAATTTGTATTTGATCCTAAGAATAAAGATCGTCGAGCCAGAATGTCGTAACAAAATGTGGACAAAAAATAAATTACAATTATGGATAAAAGTAGTTGCAATAATGGGCTAACAAATTAAAATGTAGGCAGTTTTTACAGCCTATTTACAATGAGAATTGCGGACCAAATAGTACAATTCATTTAAAAATGTCCGTGTATGAACTCAGTCTTTAGTTCAGACAACTAGCCAGTAACGGACGTTGCATATATCCATATGATTAACAAAAATCGGGAATGGATATGTTAAACAAACTTTTCTGCTTCACAACTTTTTAAGAAAATTCAAATATCTTATTATTTCTTAATTATAATAGATAGCCTGTCCTATAAATTTATGAAAGGGTCCTTTGATTATGACAGCGTCAGTCTACCTGGGAGGTTGACCTACTGAAATAGTCTCTCAGAGATATTGACCTAGTTTCCCGGTCACTGATACCCTTATCTTTTTATGCCTTTTTATGCTAGTAGAAACCCTTCTCACAAATTTATTTCCTATCAATTTTAAAAGGAGATAAAGAAGACTTGTTTTTGTTATTTTCTTGTTGATATTTTTTGTTTCCATAATTTTGAATACTTGAAATAATATTGCAATACATATTGCAATACGGTCTGGCTATATTGCAATATATTGCAATATGCTTTTTACCATATTGTTACACCCCTACAAGTTCACCCAAGATATCACGTGACTTCCGGTTGTCAACACATGTGTTCATATTCGTTCTGGCGTTCGACCCGCAAGGGTTGGTAAGTAAAATATAAGCCATTTCGTGGACGCTGTCCCGAATTATTACTTTGTGAAGGTTCATTGATACCTATTTGTTGTCATGGCTTCTGAACAAGACGCTGTCTTGTCATGTTCTGAACATTCAAGCGGCGAATTTTCTGGATTTAGCGCAACGGAGGTCGGCGACCCAGAACCAAAAAAGAACAAGCAAATTCGTTGAATTGATATCCCCCGCCAAACAAATTTTCATTGTCAATGAAGTTAATATCAAACTTAGGTACAGGTTATCTTTTATCTACATCAACCTATAGTTTTCAAGAAATAGCGCGGAAACGAATATCACAATGTATGTATATGGCTTAAACAGCCAGGGGGCAGTAACTCTTAATTCGGGGGTCGAACCGGGTAACCCTGACGATATGCACATATCCTATTTGTAGTATATGGCTTAAACAGTCAGGGGGCAGTAACTCTAAAATTCACAGTTGAACCAGGTAACCCCGATGATATGCGCATGTCCTCATTGTAGTGAAGCTGTGTGCCAAGTTTCATTAAAATCCAGTCTACAGTTTTCAAGAAATAGCGTGGAAACGAATATCACTATGTATGTATATGGCTTAAACAGTCAGGGGCAGTAACTCTTAATTTGACGGTCAAACCAGTTAACCCCAACGATATGCGCATGTCCTCATTGTAGTGAAGCAGTGTGCCAAGTTTCATTGAAATCAGGTCTATAGTTTTCAAGAAATAGCGCGGAAACGAATATCACTATGTATGTATATGGCTTAAACAGTCAGGGGCAGTAACTCTAAATTCAACTTTCGAACCGGGTAACCCCGACGATATGCGCATGTCCTCATTGTAGTGAAGCTGTGTGCCAAGTTTCATCAAAATCGGGTCTATAGTTTTCAAGAAATAGCGCGGAAACGAATATCACTATGTATGTATATGGCTTAAACAGTCAGGGGCAGTAACTCTAAATTCGACCGTCGAACCGGGTAACCCCGACGATTTGCGCATGTCCTCATTGTAGTGAAGCTTTGTGCCAAGTTTCATTGAAAAAGGGTCTATAGTTTTCAAGAAATAGCGCGGAAATGAATATCACTATGTATGTATATGGCTTAAACAGTCAGGGGCAGTGTAACTCTAAATTCGACCGTCGAACCGGGTAACCCCGACGATATGCGCATGTCCTCATTGTAGTGAAGCTGTGTGCCAAGTTTCATTGAAATCGGGTCTATAGTTTTCAAGAAATAGCGCGGAAACAAATATCACCATGTATGTATATGGCTTAAACAGTCAGGGGCAGTAACTCTAAATTCGACCGTCGAACCGGGTAACCCCGACGATATGCGCATGTCCTCATTGTAGTGAAGCTGTGTGCCAAGTTTCATTGAAATCGGGTCTATAGTTTTCAAGAAATAGCGCGGAAACGAATGTCGGACGGACGGACGGACGGAAGGACGGACGGACGGATGGAAGGACGGACGGACGGACGGAGATGGCAAAAAGGAGAGTCATCTGTTGGTATGAACCTTGTTCAACCTGAAAAGAGCAGATCATCTCCAAATTTTGACATTTCTTCTTTGAGTCCGTCGGACATAACGAGATTGAGAGATTTACTGGGCATTCAATCTAGAGACTGACACACAGCAGAATGTTGAATTCGCTGATGAAGATGAAAGTTTGCATGAATTTTATGGCTATCAATTAGACAAACTACCCAAAGTTCATGTTGAATTTAATCCAAATGACTTGTCTGATAGTGAATCTGATGTTCATGTAAGAAAAACCAAAAAGAATATTTCACATGATTTATCTAGTGCTCTTTTTTCTGCAGACGAAGAGAATGAAGATGAAAATGATGGTTGGGACCTTCCCAAGCTTAAAGTGCCTGAAAAGGGTAAACCTATAGCCAAAACTTTGGCGAATTTGATTAAAACTGCTTGTACTTCACAATGTGAGACTGAATCATTATTAGGAAAATATAGAATCCCACAGAATTGTGACAGGGCTTGTCCCCCTACCGTTAACAATGAGATTTGGAAAATCATGGAAAGAAGGGCTCAAATCCAAAACAGAGGGATCGCAGATACCCAGAATTTACTTGCTACAGCATTGGTTTCAATTATTAATCTAGCAGAGACTTTTCATGCAGTTCTCTACAAACTCTGAAGCTAGAACTATGTTATCTGATGCCTTGACTTTGATTGGCCAGGCCCAATTTAACCTATCCATTCGTCGACGTTATATGATACGTCCAAATCTGAAGAAGAAATACCATTCTTTATGTATTATCGGAATGCCGATAACCACCCAACAATTTGGTGATGATGTAGCTAAAGATATCAAGTCTTGTGACTCACTAGTATCACTTGGTAAAGAACAGTATCAGAGTTTTAAACCATTTTACCCTCCAAGAGGTAGAGGAAACCGGGGCCAGTATGGTTATCAGCCTAATACAGGGAATAGATTTCACCCTTATCAGAGAGGTCAACGTAGACCATGGAATAATTACAGAATACCAAAAAAGGGGGCACCAGCCACTGCCACAGCCCCAACAATCAAAAGTAGAACAGGTGAGTTCTGTTTGTAGAATTAGACATTTTAATGAATGGCAAAATATAACACAGGACCAGTGGGGTGATGGGTTATAAGATAAATTTTGATGAAGTTCCATATCAGAACAAAGTGCCTAAAGAAATACCTTTTAAATCTGAACAATGGGCTATAGTCAATAATGAGGTTGAGAGTTTGATATCTAAGGGTGCAATTATTAAGACAGAGCATGAAGAAGATGAATTTATTTCCACTATTTTCATTGTTCCAAAGCCAAATAACAAATTTCGGCCAGTAATTAACCTAAGATATCTGAATGAGTTTGTGCATTATGACCACTTCAAACAAGAAACATTCAAGGTCGTTTTGGATTTAATCCAAAAAGGAGATTTTTTTACATCAGCGGATCTTTGCGATGCATATTTTTCTATACCTATTCACAGAGATTTTCAAAAGTATCTCAAGTTTTCATGGGATAACTCTCTATTTTCTTTTGTTTGCTTACCATTTGGTTTGAAATCAGCCCCGTTCGTTTTTACAAAGGTATTAAAACCAGTTTTTTCATGGTTTAGGCAGCAAGGTATCAGGTGTAATTACTATATAGATGACTCATTGAATATGAATCAAAGTTTTTCCATATGTGAAAGGAACACATCTATAATAGTACAAACACTACAAAAGTTAGGCTTTGTTATCAATGAGAAAAAATCTTCTGTAATACCAACTCAAAGAATTGTGTTTTTTGGGGTTTATAGTTGACTTTATCTTTCATGGTATTTTTGACTGATGAAAGGGTAGCTAAGATTATAGATAAAGCAGAAGGGTTGGTTCACTGTGAGAAAGTGATAGTTCGAAGTCTAGCTTCATTTATTGGCCTGATATTTTATGCATTTTTTGCTGTTAAAGAAGCTCCTTTGTTCTACAGAAATATGGAAAGAAATAAGGTTTTAGGTCTTGGGTCAAATATGTCATTTGCTAATGAAGTTATTTTGACTGAACAGTCTAGAATAGAAATTCAGTGGCGGCTTGATAATGTTAGATCAAGAAATAGCAAATTGATAAGGCACACATTGGTTAATAAACACTGTGTAACAGACTCAAGTTTAGATGGTTGGGGAGCAATTGATTTAGACTCTGATATAGTCACCCAAGGTAGATGGTCAACTGCAGAAAGATTTAATAGCATCAATTATTTAGAATTACTGGCTATTTTCTTGGCACTAAAAGCATTTTACAAAGACTGTTGCAATGTGCATATTGAATTTCAGTGTGACAACACTTCTGCTATAGCTTATGTAAATGATATGGGGGGAATGAATTCCATTAAAATGGATTCTTTGGCAAAAGATATGTGGTTGTGGTGCATTGATAGAAAGATGTATACATATTTCGGCATCTTACATAGCTAGTCCTGATAATAGAGTAGATTTTAATTCTAGAAACTTTTCTGACTCAACTGAATGGATGCTTAAATATGAAATTTTTGTCAGAATTTGCAATCAGTTTTTTACACCAAATATTGACTTGTTTGCATCTAAATTAAACAAAAGACTTGAGCCATATGTTTCATGGTTTCCTTACTATGAAGCTTTTCATTTTGATGCGTTTACAGTTTGCTGGACTGATATGAGGCCATACATATTTCCACCATTTAATCTTTTTGGTAAAGTTATCAACAAGATTTTGTCAGATAAAGTAGAAAACGCTATTATTGTGTTTCCGTTGTGGACTGCACAAACATGGTTTCCTTTGATATTAGAAAGTATTTGTTCTATTCCTGTCAGATTACCTCGACACAAGGACATTCTATCGATGGCTCACAATGGACGTTGTCATCCTCTGGCAAAAAGATTAAAGATCATCGCAGATACAGTCTCCGGATAGCCCTCAGTGGTAAAGGAATTCCACATGAAGTTACAAACATTATTACTGCGTCATGGAAAGACGGAACAAACAAACAGTACTCCAGCGCATGGAAGAGATGGGTATTTTGGAATCGTCTCAGGTCTGAAGATCCCTTTATTTCAACTGAAGAGGTATTTCTACTGTTCTTGTTTTTCTTACATAAAACTGGTAAGTCCTATAGTGTTATTAATACGCATAAAGCAATGCTTTTACAAACACTTCCATTTTTTGGAAATGTTTGGTGTTCGAGTACTGTGTTGATTTCCAGATTCATGAAAGGAGTGTACAACAAGTTGCCACCTAAGCCTAGATACTTGTTTACGTGGGATGTTGGTCATGTGTTAAATTACCTTAGAAAACTTCGTCCTTTAGCCAGTCTTAGTTTGAAAATTCTGACATTTAAGACATTAGCTTTAGTTGCTCTAGCCACGGCTCCTAGAGCTCAAACTGTTCAGTTCGTGTCACTGGATAACAAGTTGATTAACGAGAATGATATTTGTTTTACATTTCCTCAAGGATTAAAGACTTCTAGGGCAGGTCATCGGTATATTATGAAATCGAACATTTCAGTGATGAAAAACTCTGGGCTATGCACACTCTACTGTATTATATCAAGCAGACTAAATGTGGACGCTTAGATAAGAACATATTCATTTCTTATGTTACATATAAGGCATTGACTACGAGTACTAAAGCAAGATAGTTGAAGTGCGTTTTGAGTTTGTCCGGTGTCAACACAGCCCATTCCTTCTGTGGTGCTTCGGCTTCAGCCGCATTTAATAGAGGTTGTTCACTTGACCATATATTATCTACTGCAGATTGGTCCTCTGATAGAAACTTCAGAAAATTTTATTTGAGACATGAGGTTAAGAATGCTAGAAGCTTTTCACAGAGTGTGTTTTCAGGGGAATAATTTACTATAATTGCATATTAGACATTGAATTTACATTTGCTACTTGTATATAGAGGGTGTCTATTAATTTGGTCAATTTGATTTCACATAAAAGTTTTGTCATCTTTAAAGATGCTGTTATATACATGTGAAAGCCGAAGGCTTTACGGAAAAAAATGGCCCCTCATCCAAGCTTTAGTGCAGGATGAAGGGCAATATTGGAGTAAAGCCGGAGGCTGAGCATGTATATACCCTCCCGTTGCTGGTATTATTATTATGCTATCCCCTGACCCTTAATTCCATTTGTTGTAAACAAAACATTTATGCCTTTGAATTATGAACACATGTGTTGACAACCGGAAGTCACGTGATATCTCGGGTGTACTTGTTTCTTTAAATACGCGGGTAATCGAATAGATCGGAACGATATGCTGTTATATACATGTTCAGCCTCCGGCTTTACTCCAATAATGCCCTTCATCCTGCACTAAAGCTTGGATGAGGGGCCATTATCTACAGGTCTGAAGGACCTGCAGCCTGGTTACATCTACCAGTCCTCCCTAAAATCCACAGGTCTCGGGCCTGAGGACTAGTGTTAGTGTCAATCCCTGCAGAGCTGCCAGATTAACTTTGTCTCCAGTAACTATGAAAGAGCTCCAGAGACAGTAACAGATATCTTGTCTCATTTACATTGGGAGACACTTGTGCACAGTTGCAAAATAAGTAAGTTGTCTCACTCTCTTTTTACAAAATGGTAAATAATCATATTAATGTAAATTTGGAACACCACTCAGCCAATCTCACGATCAACCTCGGATGTACATAGACGGACTATTTTGAAAAAAAATTGGGAAAACCTTGGAAAAACTTGATGACGTCCGTTAAAATGGCGTTAGCCCTCGAAACTGTGAGTAAAAACATTCCACATCGCCAACGCTACTCCTTAAGTCACTGACGTGAAACCATCGTATCCTACTATAAATATCTTTAGATTCTAAAAATAAAGGCTGAAAAAATCTCAATTTTTGAGAATGATTCGTCATTCCCAAAAATTAAGATTTTTCAGCCGCTATTTACTGTAAAAGATATAAATCTACGGTGCTAGTTTTTCTTGTTAGTTTTCTTGCTAGTGCTACTGTTTCCACCTAACAAAATGCACAATTTTGTTACAAAACATCTGCCTTACATACATCCGAGGTCTGTTGCAGTTTACAGAAATGGCCTAGTGATGTTCCGAATGCCTTGTGGACAGACACGAAAAAAAGTTGTCTAACTCTCTTTTACACAATGGTATATAAACATATTGATGTACCTATCTCAAACTACCCAAAACTTCAAACTAGACCAACAACAGATTCCCATCACTTTGCATATCAGAAACTAATGGCAACAGTCAATTACTATAAATATTCATTTTTCCTCTACAGTCACAAAATTTAATTCATTGCTGACAAAATCCATGGATTGGAATTAGCACTGGCCATACTTGCAGTATCATAAACATACATCATACTGTATCGTACATCTTTTAACACTCTATCATTAGGCCTGTTTTACTAAACATCTTACGATCGTTCTTTTATGAAAGTCAAAATTTTAAGTTGCTTCTACAGTAGTAACTAGATATGGAATTCTATCATGCATTATCTCATTGGAATCATCTTTTAAAGACGATTCCAATGAGTTACAATTGTTCAGGCAGATGCTGATAGTTAACGAAATTATCCAAGCATATGTTTCTATTACAAAACAAAATCTATGTTGTGTGGTACCAATCGGCAGGAAAATATGTATTCTTTCAATTGAAACCAATTTTGGGATACTTATGATATTCATACACCAGATAAACGCTTTCTGAACACAACACTAATTAGGTCAATAGCGGATAGGTTTGGGTAATAATGGATTGTTAGTTGAGGGAACGTCTCAAAAGTGACAATGAAACTATTTCACTGTTTTGGGGTGCAGAAAGAGCTGTATTTAAGCAAGTTTGATCCCTAATAGCTCGCTGATCTGACTTGGACAAAACTTAAGCAATTGCAATTTAAATTATTGAGAAAATGTGCAGATTAACAGATTTTGACAACATTTTGGTAATGCAAAAAAATAATCATGGGTTTGATCCTACAACCTCATAGCTGTAGTTTTTGTTTTGCTGTAGATACATTTTATTTTAAATCAACAACATACTGATTTGACTGTCACACTTTTGGTGCATATCTCACACGAAAGGGGATTACCAGAAATTCTGAAAAACAAATATATATCACCAGCCTATAACTTCTTAAAGAAATCTTTGTACCAAGAGGCATTCATACAGTATTTCCCCAAAGATTCTGCTTCAGGTCAAAATGTGCAACTCGTGTTCATGTATCCCCTTTAGCATATACATGCAGTATCATGTCTGGTTCGGTGATAAGGGCAGTGAACTTCAAGTTATTTTGGACAAAGAAAAAATTGTAGAAGGATTGTCATATGATGGACTGGTCACTGACTTATAAATGTTTGTTGGGCAAAATATTTCAGTGTGTCAGCCTAGAACAATGGGAGATTTAGATAAGATACAACTTTGACCGGAAGTAGAGATTAAGAGGTATACGTCACTAGCAGACAGCAAATTTATATAAGATAAAGAAGGAATTTTGGAATTTTCAAACCTAAAAATCACCCTTTATAAAGCACAAATATGATAAATAAATTAAATCATTTGAAAGAGAAAACACAGAATTAAAAACTGGCAATGTGTTTGAAAGTCAAAATGATTTTGTTGTCTTGTAATTGATAATTGAAATCTACTATAATCAAAGCAGTTGAAAGCACTTTTAGTACTCCAAACTTGTTACTTTCAGGCTATTACTTGATTTCCATGGCAACTTTTACTAGATTTATTGTATTATCACTAAAATCATCATGTTTAAGTCTATTTTGAATAAAATATAACTCTTTTTTATTATCTTCATAATTTTTGTATTTATTTTTTTATATTTTTTTTCATTTTCTCAATGAGATAATTGATACAAGTAAAAATGAATATTTCGTGACAAAGAATTAATTTTTATTTAGTTGACGAATGATATATTTAAAAAGATTATAATAATAATCATCATCATAAAGTTACGCTAAGAATAATTATGACATTGATACTACTACTACTACTTCTTCTGATGTCAATATGAATGAAAAACAGCCACAACAACATCAATGATTAACCTAATACTGACAAAAATATAGTAATTATAATAATAAAGATAATAGTAATAAATCATTAAATCATTGATGATGATACAACATTTTCTAGTTCTACTTTCCTGCTTAAAAAACATACTTCAATTACTTCTACTACTACTAGTCTACTACTGCTACTTACTACTGCAGTTACTACCGTAGTTACTTCTTCCAAGTAACAGCTTACAGGCCTTTTTTTATGCTGTTTTTGGGGCCGAAATTCGGCCCCAATCCCCTCTTGAAAACATATACTTTTTTCCCCTATTTCAGATAAAAATTCCCCTATCCAAAAGACATCTAAAGGCCCTTCTTTGACGAACAAAATACTGCATTATTTCGCATTTTAGATAAAAACAACTCCCGCATAAAAATCGTCTGCTACACCAGGACACAATCTAGATGCCCTTTATATCATTTTTGATAAAAAAATTATCTGCCATGTACTGAAAAAGCAAAACTTCATTTCCAAACCATAAAATCTTTTTCATTAGAAGTTGCCAATCAATTTAAATGCCTTTTTAAAGCCATAAGACATATTTTTTGGTTGCTTTTTATCGGGACTGTTATGTTTTGCAAGCACTCGTCGGCAGTTTTAAAAACACGATTATGGAGGAAAACAATATTTTTTCAAGGGAAAAAGTATTAAAGAAATCTCTTTGTGATCTAGAAAATGCAAGCACTTAATTGCTTTGGCATTAAAAATCAAAAAAATCACCGAAACAGGTATCAGAAAAAACTGACTGTCACCAGCCAAACTGTACCAGTTACCGGACAGGTATAAAATTCGGATACGCAATTATTTCAACAGAACTATTTTATAAGAGTAAGAATATACTAATTTATGTAAAAAAAGCTTGGATTACTTCAGAATAAACATTTTGCAACCAATTTTCATCCTATAAATGACCTAATTTTACCGAGTTTGTGTTCGATTTTAAATAGCTGCTTTTGTGTGTGTTTTTTTTCATAGTTTATTGAGTTAATTTAGAGACAGTTTCTCTGATCCTACGTCTGTTCCTATGACTGTTTCATAATTGATTATTTAGAAAGAAGACTCTTAAAACAAGAAAGAACACAAAGACAGGTTATGAACATATATTTTTTCCACAGAAATTTGATTTTAAGTTGACGAAAAAAGTTTTCTTTAGTAAGATAAAATATAGGTACAGAAATTTGGAATTTTAATTACCAAAAAAAAAAATAATAATAATAATTTTATAACTTACAAGTGCCTATACTGGCTATACATACATAATTAATTATGTACAGGCAGGTGTAGAAAATGTGCTTTGTATCCAAATGCAAATATTCATATTTTATTTGCTTAACAATTTTTGTGTCTCCCTATATGAACAAATGACCCTAAATACTGAACTTGAGTGGAAATAATGACCCCCCGCCCCTCTAAATTGACAAGTCAATGGAAAACCTGCCATTATGATCGAAAAAGATTTCTACAAATTCTTGAGGCAAAAATTATCATCTAAATGAGCTTACACGCCTTGATCATTGATCCGTAGTTAAAAACACACAAAAATCATGACTTTTGATTGATATATTACTATGTGATGTGAAAATTCCCCTCCCAGGGAATTTTTCCCCTCCAGAAAGGACCCACCACCTTTCCCCTAAACCGTAGAAAAAGGCCTGGCTTAGAATAAAAAAAATGATAATGATTAATCTTACTCTGCTGGTAAAACTAACGATGATGATCTCGATTATAATTGTTACTACAACTTCCAAGAATATCTCAACTACTATGTTCTACTTATGATGATAATAATGCTACCACTGCTACTACAACTGCCGATAATAATATATATTACATGTAGTAATATTACAATAAAAATGACATTGATAATACCATTCTACTTCTATTACTGATGATACAATTTATACTACTTAAGATAATAATGGTTTTAATACTCAGGGTACATATTTATTATATAGTAATGATGATTATAAAACTATTATTACTAATATACTTACTTTATAGTGCAAATAGTATATATAAATGTAAGAATAAATTTAATGATACTAATAATTATACTACTTCTACTAATGGTTTTAATACTAACGGTATGTATGAATAATATAAAAATGAGAATAATGATGCAAATGGATTAAGTAAAAGTACTATTAAAACATAGTTTGATAGAAAATGTGCTTTGCATGCTCTGTGTACCAAATAATAAGCTAAATGAAATTGCATTAAGTGCTTTGAAATACATAATTTTCAAATTAATCTATGGTTTGAATATCAATTATTGATCTGCTTAAGAAAAGTTTTAAAAAAAATTTTGGTAATCAAGGATAATTATGCCCATCAATAATTTACTTTTATTTTCCTATACAATTCCATAGTAAAGAGTGGTCAGTTGTAATTTGATATACCTCTTACTACCATTGCACCACCTGGTTAGATAACTCTGCCAGGCTTAATTTCTAAATCTCCCATTGATATAAAGGACTCAGGATTGTGATTGATTTTAAGATACATAGAATCCCTAGAGAACTGTATGTTCCTGGTGATAGAACTCGTGACCTCTACATGCCACCACTGTTATTGTAAATTGAAAATGGTTTCAAAAGATATTTTGAAACAGATCTTCCATATCATCATTCTCTTGATATGGTTTAGTGATTCAACATAGTATTGTGAAACATTTTTGACCTGTCACTCAATATTTTTCGTAAACTGTCGTTAATATCCGCGAGGTTATTAAATGAATTCTTTTAGCATCAAATAAAATAATGTATTGTTATAATCGGGCAGTAGCGCAGCGGTCTAAACCGTTTAAAAAGTAGAATTATTGATCTGACAGACCAGGTTCAAATACGCACGCAGTCGGATAGTTTTTTTTTCCTTTAAATTGTTTTAACTTTAATTTTATGATTAAATAAAGGGACAGGTTTATTGTCTCTTGAATTTCTTGTTTGTAATATTCTATATTGGCGTTTTTTTCTAAATTAAATGTCTCATTACTTTAATTATCATGTAATTAATAAGCTATTGTCACTTATTCAAGCTGAGGTCACGAGGTTTTTGATCGTCAACTTAGCTTTTTTGTTTCTCTGAAGCAGCACCTGACTGACTCAATTGAAGTACCGTATATTCTTTCGTTTATGACATTTAATGCCAATAATATTATTACTAGTTTTCTTATCGTACGATACATTTCATTGCTTGTCGTTACTTCTGTTCATTCCTTTTTACGGAATTTTTAATCAATTTCTCATTTATTTTGAGGGGTGTGATAAATTTGTGTTTTTTTTCTAAAAAAACAAAACATTTTCTGTTGTGCGTATGCTCCTTATCAATAAGAAACCACTTGATGTTGAATATCAAACGGATAACTCACACAGAACGATGAACAAAATAAAGCAAACTGTGTCATGCTTTTTTTATATACAAAAAAATTAATTACAGCCATTAAAATTAACATCTTATTAACAAAAAAAAAAGGAAAAGAAAGAGAAAAAGAAAGAAAAAGAATAAGGCGAGAGAGAGATTCAATCTTCGGACCTCTGCATTGCAAGTTCTTAACCTTACCCCTATAGCTGCGTCTGGTCATTTATCACAATTGTGTATATTTTGTTATTTGAATGTACTGTTCGCATATTTTGAATCTATATAAGGAAGTGGGTGCCGAATATCAATTAAGGTCAACAGGAATATTAAATGAGTGACAGGTCAACAATGTTTCACAATATCTGGCACAATTTCATTGTTTCTTTTTCAAACAAAATCGTATACATGCACAAATAAAAAATAGTTTTAAATTTTTATTATTCTGCTTTTTTTTGTACATTTGGTTCTTCAATTACTTATTGACCATTTATGACCAAACAAACCTCAAAAACTACAGCTAAAAGAAAAAGCTGGAAATTTGCATATCTATTTGGCCATGATGATCAGATAAGTTTTCTTCCTTTTCGTTTTCCTGAAATCAAAAATGGCACAATCTGTTTAACCATACAGTCTTTTAAGAACGGTATATTATATGCATTAAAATCTGCAAAAGATGAAATATAATGAAATAAAGACGTAGGAAAAGAATATCACAAATGTGTTCACAAAACATCAATGCCCCCTACATTGAATTTTATTGTTGATAATTGACATTGACTTTTTTAAATTGTGGATTGATGAAATGAACCTTTATTTTTACTTTAATAAATTTAAGAAATATTGTTCATGATTATGTATCAATGGACAACTTAGTATCTGCTATACCCCAAAATCCACTACTGCCTAAACAACTGTATTGCAAGACAGAATCTAACACTGAATGAAAACACCAGGAACAATTTACAATTCTTTTACATCATCACACTTCCGATCTCAGATGAGATGCGCGCAGACAATCCACTCAACGTCAGTGCGCAAGCTTCTCTTGGAGTGACAAGACGTGTTTCTTGTCAGCTCCTATGTCAGTGCACCTCTCTTCACTTATAGACTGTTGTCTTTATTATTACTTTCAAGTGAAGAGCGTATTGGTTCAGCCTTTTTTAGGCTGTGTTATTCCGATACTTTTTTGAAAGCGTTTATAAATCGCTATTTTTATCTACGAGGGTGTATTGTTTGGGAAAACTCCGCGTCATTTTCCTTATAAGGAAGGTCACATGGTTATTTATACAATTTTTCTGACGTAGTACACAACATTTCCTTCCACATGCGGTTTATAACAATGGCGACGGCTATGCTCGAAAAGGACAAAAATAAGGCTGAAAACGGGGCTACCCCGGCCGTTCAGCTACCGAGGACTGCAAATTCAGACTAAGCCATCTTCTTCTAAGCAAAAGGCGACCAAGCAGCCGTCTGAAACAGCGGTCAAACAGACGACAACCGCAAGTATTGCTCAACCGACAAATTTCAATGTTGAAGCATGGAAAATTCTTCGTGAAATGAACTCAAACATAAACAAACTAATGCTAGTATCGATGTGTTGTCGAAGCGTGTTGACGCCCTTTATAAGGAGGAAGAGTTGTATGGAGAGGAATACCAGGACGAGGGATATGATCCCCACGTTCCATACGACGACGCCGGGTCTGACTATGAAAACGTCCCTCCCTCGGGCTCCGACGAAACGGTCTTTGGTAGATATGCTAAGAAATTAAAAAAGACAGATGTGACAGATGCTCCTGTCAATGAAACACTAGCAAGCCTGGTTAATGAAGCCTTCAGAGAAAGTATGGCGGATAAAAGTTACTCTGAAGTGGTGAAGACAATTACACGACCTGATAATTGTGACTCTCTGAAAGAAACTAAAGTAAACCCTGGTGTGTGGTCTGTTTTACAACCTCCGACTCAGATTGAGGACTCAAAGATGAGAGGAATTCAGAATTGTGTGGTAAAGGCTACTTCTAACCTTGTTAAGATTTTGGAGAGTAATTCAGAAGCAATGGGAGATTCTGGCATTGAGATGGGAATGAATGCAATTGTCTCCTTGGTAAGGCCAATAAATGGATCAATACTAGAAGAAAAGAGAACCATAAGAAAGACATGGATCCTAAACTACACCATCTCTGTTCTTCTACCACTTTTTCAGACTGGCTGTATGGGGATACAATTATAAAGGACATTAAAGACATAGAGGAGCTTAACAGAATAAGCAAGAACGTTCAGGGTGCCAGGGGATTCAGACCTCTTGGCACTAGAGGAGGTCGTTTCAACAGAGGCTCAAGTAGATTCAGACCTTACTATCGTCGTGGCAGATTTGGTCCACAGAATATCTCTCAGATACTGGCGAAGTCAAAAAACTCGCAGAAGCCGGAGGTCAGTGCTCCGAAGAAGTAAAGATGAGCTTTTTTGAAGCAGGTAGGCTTGGTCAGTTTATAGATAATTGGAGAAAAAATACTTCTGATCAAAGTACCGTATTTATTCTAATAATCGCCCGGGCGTTTATTAGAAAAGTAATGTTCGACACAAGTTTGGGGTGGGCGATTATTGGAGGTATTCTGTTGGGCAATAGCTCAAACTTACTAAGTCCGGACCTACAATGTCCCTAAACGATTACAATGTGATACGTATCTGATAAATACAAAATAAATTTCCAAAATGAGGATCAAAGACGCATAATAATGACACTTCTCGGACCTCGCAGATTGCCCATTGTCACCGTTTTTCAATAAACAGAGCGACATAACATCGCTATGAAAGGGATTCTAGCGAATGTATTTATATTCTGCTATCATAAAACAATGGAATAAATTGAAAGTTAATTGATCATTAGATAGCTAAAGAATTCCCTCTCTGATACGTTGCCCGCAAAAACTAAACTGTCGACATCGGCAAGTGATAACGTCGACGACATTGCTGTTCTGTTTAGATTTTGAAACTTAAGCAAGACGATCGAAGTGTTCAAAACGTGATTCTCCAGTTTCAGAAAATTGATTTATTCTTCGTTTTTGTAGATTAGAATATACCGCATATCGCGGTCATGATTCCAAAGGATCGTAACTACATCCGATTATAGTAGTTGCACGCACTTATTCTAATATTCACTTCGCATTTCTTACCTATTGTTTGCTCCTTGTTTATTTTTCGCTAAATAACAAGAAATGGATTAAAACTCCGTAATAGGAAATAGTCGTATCGCCTACCTGTTGCGAAAAAAAAAAAATAAGTGTCCTGTTTTCCTGAATTCTAAAATCCGCAACAAAGTCACAAAGAGATGGCCAAATAATAATTTTAAAAGGGTTTGGCATCTACCGAGACAAGCGTTGGGCGCGTGCAATTTCTGGCAACACTTCCAAAAATAGCCATCGGCGTCTTTGATCATCTGTTCGCCCTCTGTGTGAAATAAACTGTTCCGCGTCCTTTACCTCGTCGCGAGACAAAAATATTTATTTAATTTGCCTTTATTGGCCAGATTGCTACTCGGATTTAATTTCGGAATTTAAGAAAAATCATTGAATATCGGTAAATTCTTTTTATTCAGTTATTTGTCGTAATATCGTAATTTTAAATTAAAATATAGTCCCATGTTTTGGACAAAAAATATTCATTTCCGCCAGTGAAAGCTAAAAACGCAGCTACGTCTGACCGGAAATCTTGAACGCATTCTTTCTTTGACATCGGACTTAGAAAATGTTTGTGATAATCAGTGTTTAGGATAAAACATAGAACTTATTCAAATCTTAATGTTTTATGCAGTAACGACCATCGTAAACGTAAAGACCACAAGCAATTCCCGATCTTCAGTAACTCTCATAAACGAATGCCAGTTCATGTAAATAAACGAATCAACAGTGTTTTTTTGTTTTTGTCGTAGGTGTTGCATGAACTTAAAAGTATTTGTTGGAATGATTTGGAAGTTTACATTCGAGCATTTTTCTCAAATCATGGGATGGGCGATTATTAGAATCATCAACTTTTTCCGAAAATTGGTCTTAAAATGGCCGATTTTGAGTGGTGTTTTGGGGGATGGGCGATTATTAGAATATGGGCAATTATTAGAATAAATACGGTATTTTAGATATTGTTTCACATTGTCACATCGAATTTGAAAATATGCCTCCTATTCAAACTTTTGTAAAGAAACAAAAATTTACGAAATTTGAAGAAAAATACCATCCAAAATGAAATCAACAAATTTTTGAAAATGGGAGTGATAGAAAGGGCTAATCATGAAGTTGATCAGTTTGTTTCTCCTATATTTACTGTACCCAAAAAAGATGGAGAGCATCGTATGATTTTGAATTTGAAAGAATTGAATACTTATATAGAATACCATCATTTTAAAATGGACACTTTTGAAACTGTTCTTAAACTTATCAAGCCTGGCTGTTACATGGCTTCGATTGATCTCCGGCATGCTTATTATTCTGTACCTATAGCTAAAGAACAAAGAAAATTTTTGCGATTTATTTGGCAAGATACTCTGTTTGAATATACGGCTCTCCCTAATGGGATTTCGCTTGCACCGAGAAAATTCACAAAATTAATGTATTTGCATTTTTGAGAAATATGGGTCATTCTAACTCTGGTTATATTGACGATTCTATCTTGCTTTCAGATACCTTTACAGAATGTGAATTAAATGTTCGAGATACAGTGTTTTTGATGGAAATACTGGGTTTTGTTAGACATGACAAAAAATCTGTTTTTATACCTTGCCAGAACATTGTTTTTTTAGGAAATCATATAGATTCAATTCTAATGATTGTTTATCTTACATAAGAAAGAAGAACAGTGTTGCTATTAGCATGCAGAGGATTTAGAAAGAAATTGCTAGCAACAATTCATGAAGTGGCCAGGGTGATTGGTTTGATGATTGCTTCTTTTTCAGCTAATGAGTTTGGCCCTCTTTATTACAGGCAATTAGAAATACAGAAGATTGAAGCTCTGTCTATAAATCAGGGTAACTTTGATGCAAAAATGTCAATAACTGCAAGTATGCAGGAAGAATTAGATTGGTGGATTAAAAATATCCCTAATGCTAAGAGACATATCTCCCATGGTTGTCCCAGTATTATCATAACTACAGATGCTATTAACACAGGATGGGGGGCACGATTTGAGAGTTTGAATACAGGTGGTCAATGGACTGAGTTTGAGAGCCAGTCACATATCAATTACCTAGAACTCTTAGCAATTTTTTAAATCGTACTGCGAAGCAGTAGATTTATATCTACCGTTTTTCAGAAATCCAGTCTGTTTGACCCAGTACATTTTTACCATTATCTTCTGAGCAATGTGTTCAAACCAAATTATGCGTTTTCAAACACCGAAGAAACGGCCTTTTCAGTCACAATCTACAAACTTTGTTTATACCTTATTTACTTTTCGACAAATAGAGAAGAGGCTAATACAAAATTTGATGTAACTTTCGCTTTTAGTAATTACCAGTTAGTATTTTCAGTGTTTATAACAAGATTTTCGGTTGAGTAAAGGAGTTGAAACGTACAATAGGTTAACTGTATAATTAATTTGTAGCACTTACAATATTACTGCTCTGAACTTTCTCGAACGGTCATTTACCAGTTGTAGGGCTGACAACCAATCAAATTCTGTTATGATTATCACGCGGTCAAAACCCACGCGTAAATTCAGACCACGTGTAAATTCAGATGGACATCGTCTGCTCGAAATGTGTCAATTAACTTGTTTGTCATTAGTCAATAGTCGTCTGCACTCAAACAGGGAGCGTGGGAAGTTTACTTTTTTTCGCATGTGTTAACAAGTAGAAATAATTTTGTAATTTTGAAATATTTGATTTCAATGAGCACTCTGATCACGCTCCAATCCTATTTTCAGTAAATTCAAATTTGAGTATGAAGAAAAATTATTCAACAACAAAAAAAAAACGACAAAAACATACGATAAACTGATATAGGATATAGTTCCGCAACTTTATGTGAGTTTCGAGAAACCGTTATTGCCTATCATTTTCAATGTAAAATTGATCTTTGACGCCTCACTATAAATTGTACAACTGTAGCAGTAAGAGCGATCTTTTTTTTAGAACAACTCATGAATAATCATAGAGTGCTGCTAGATTTAATCGATTGGTCAGAAACCAAAGATATAAATAGCATAGTTGGCGATTTCACGTGTTTCTTGAGGGAAAATGCATTTACAGCATTTGGGAAAACCCAATGCTTGAAATACAAACATGTTGGTAATCAAAATTGTAAATAGTTTAATGAAAAATGTTTGTTGCAAAACAGGCTTTTAAACTCTATAGAGAGAGGAATAATATTAACAGACAAGCTTTTAGCTTGGCGCGTGCTCATTATAACAACGTAAAAATCTGCTAAGAAATAATTTAGACTAGCAGAGGGCTATCGAATCAGCAAACTTTCAAAATCGGACCCACGAGGTTGGACGAGCTAGCGATGTCCTCGAAAAGATGGATTGTTAAGACAAAAAACTCACAAATTTAAAGACTTTACCAACTCTTATTGTCCAAATTTGAGCCCTTTTGATTGGCGAACTATTGCCCTATCCCAGCCTCTCAATGATGTACGATTTACAGTGCTGACAGCACTTTGATTATGGCTTGAAATCTTTCTGTAAAGATTTTTCTGACATGCATGTGCAAGTCAAAACAGACAATACATGTGCAATGGCCTATATAAATAATATGGGTGGTATCAAGTTTAAAGCATGCAATAAACTAGCAAAAGAGATTTGGCTATGGGCTCTGCCAAAAAACATTTGGTTATCTGCAGCTTTTGTTTCAGGATCCCAAAATGAAGCTGATCATGATTCCCGGAACTATAATGACAATGTTGAATGGATGTTGAATAAGACCATTTCTCATGATAAAATACTGAATTTATGGGATATGCCTGTTATTGGCATGTTTGCATCAAGGTTGAATTGCCAGTTACAGAGATTTGTCTCTTGGAAACCAGACCCAGATGCAGAGTTTGTTGATGCTTTTACGAAAGATTGGTCAGACATTTACTTTTTTTCTTTCCCTCCTTTCAGTCTAATACCATGTGTGGTGATGAAACTCAGAGAAGACCAAGGGGAGTGCATCCTAGTGGCACCTATATGGTTGACCCAGTCATGGTTCACAACTGTCATGGAACATCTAGTTCAGATTCCATACATAATTCCGACAGACGAAACAACATTGGTTTTACCAGGAACTCGGAAGATACACCCACTTTACCAGAAACTAACTCTAATGGCATGTCGATTATCAGGAAAAATTTCCATAATAATGTCCCATCTGCCAGTAGCCTTGAGTTTTCCCTATTCAAGCGGCAGACTCCCATATTCGATCACTTTGAGTTTTAGAGATATTGAAATGTCTCAATTTTTCAAACAAGTTGTAAATCATTGCCAAAAAACTTTAATGCATAGCTGACGATAAAAAAGTGCTAAACTTTCCAAATATAGGGATTTTTTCTTCCCTACTATTTTTAAATCGGCCATTTTCAATTTTTTTCTGGTCCTTCAATTGAAATTGATCTTTCTCGATAGGTGTCATGTGAATGACTTTTGAAATAATTCTAGGTCAATAGAAAGAGGCCTCTTTGATTTTGTAAGTCTGTTTCAATATTGTGTGGTTTGTAATTTTGATGTCAGCAGACTTCCCGAAATTCGTCGGTCCAACGGACATGTGAAGTCCGGCAAATTTTGACAAGGGCCGAGAATTTTTTGGACTGGATCGGTCCTACTGTCCTGCACTTTTTCCGGGTATGAGTCCAATCGGAATGTTTCAGTCCAAAATGGCGACTCTCAAATTTTATCAAGGTGCTAAACATTGTTACAGAGCTTCAGATTAATGGTGCGCTGGCTACAATCTTGCAAATTTTTTTGAAAAAATGATGCAAAGATTCTGGCTCTAGTGCGTTTGGACAAACAAAAAATAAAAACTCTAAAACCCGAATATTGAGAAAACTGCCAGTCATAGCACAATCAGTAGGAAAAGCAATGATAAAATGTATTTACCTTGCAGTATGAATAATAATAAAACAAATTAAGGAACAATCTTTCCGAAGCCAATTTGTTCCCAATCCAAATATTCATGCCATCACTTAATCCAAGTGTACATGTACTGAGCTATGATGTACTCGAGTCACCTCTCTACCCAGGATAGTTGACCAATATCAAAGGCTAACACAAGTTACCAGTTGTTTAACACAGGTAGATTTCACACACAGTCACTGATGTTTTTGTGCAACAGAATAATTATTTACGGACTTAAAATAAATTTGATTTCTAATAAGATTTTTTCCCAATCTAAATCAATAGTTTGTTAGGGCCAAGTTGCGTCTGCCCCATTTTTCTTTCTAGTGCCTTTTTCTACAATTGCAAAATAAAAAAAACAACATGAGTCAGGGGCCAGTGATATTATTGGTAAAAAATTTCCCATGCATTTGGCAATCTTAAGTATAATTTATTTATTTGGTCAAAGTTTAACTTAATCTAATCCCATATTCCAACCTCAAAAAGATCGTAAATGCAGCTTTTTTCTGTGCAAAAAAAGTAATTCTTTCAATCTGTGAATCAAAATTGTTTGCATGCAGGAATGAAACCTTTAGAAATAAAAGCTTTTTTTATATCTTAAAAATAAAAATATATTTAGTAATTATTTAAATAATAATTGAAATATTTGACATGTTTGTTATTTATTTATTTAGAAATGGTAGGCAAAACTTGTGTTCAAGAAACATTTTTTTTTCTGTATCAAAAGAAAATGAAGATATATATTGTGACCCATGGTTCTGAAAAATTGTCCCCTGAAATTCCATAGGAAAAATTTTGACTTTCAAGATGAAGTCTTTAATTTTTAAAAGCTGATCATATATCATGGTGCTCCAATATGGGAGACTGTTTTTAAACCTTTCTGGTCAGTGTGTGTACATGAAACTATCACACCCTGTCACTTATTTATGTAACCAATCTAATTTTTCTTCACATTGATAAATCAAAATTAAGTTTTTGCAACTTTTGGTGAAATTTACAGGGAGGATTTGCATTCTTCGGGTGTGCCAGTACAAATTTCATAGCTTAAGGTGCTGGAATATGGGAGACTACAGGCTAATACCCGAAAGGGGAGTAAGGCAGTATGTATAGCTAGATGGATAAATCAACAAAGCACGAAAACCAATGAAATTATGGACGTTGCAGGCGAGTTCAGTAATTCAATATAGATCTATTATTTTTTACCAGAAAACTTGTATATAAATAAAAATTATTTGAAATATCATGGCACTTACGATTATCTTCAGCTCTTGGTAAGTGTATATTAGTTTTAAAGCGGATTCAACTTCGAAAAATACCGCCTTTCCCGCTTCAGCGACTAACCGGAAGATGGAATTTACGAACACTTACGGAAAACAACGGCAGTCAACTGAATTTCACGAAATTCACTCGCTGTTTTCCCGAATGGCGAGTATTGGGACCAGGGAACCGCTCTAAATTACCTTATATGGAAATTCTTACGTTCAGATTTTCTCATTCTGCCTCTCATATTATCGGATTCCTTGAACTCTCACTGGATAGTTTATGATCATAAGATATGCTCTTTGAAAATCGGACTGATACGTCGCAAAAGACAGAAAGGGGGTCTAATGAGTGTTCATCCAAAATAGTGTCGTTTACGCGAAATAGTCCACAAATATAATCGGATTTCCTTGAAATTTTCATTGGATAATTGTAGGATCATAAGGTAAGCCCCTTGAAGTCATAATATTGCGTTTACCCGAAACAGTCCAAAAAATTCACCGGATTTCCGTAAATAGGCCTAATTGTAATGCTATAAGGGCGGTTCCCTTCGAAAATGATATTTATCTGTTAGAAAACACGGAAAAAGGAATCTTTTTAATTTTCACACATGTAATTCTCCTTGACGTTTACAAGTCAATAAATATAATCGGATACTTTGATTTTTTTTTTTTTTTTTAGAATTTTCTGAAGATTCAAAAGATATGTCCCTTTTGAAAATGGGATCGTATTTTAAACTTTCACAAGACGATTGTCAAGTCAAATAGGCTAGAAAGAGTCTGTTTAAATGTAATGGGTCCAGCAGAATACACAAGAAAGGGGCCTCATGGTGTTACATTATTTAAAATCGAAAATAAAGCCGCTCATAGATTTTTTTCCGCATTTTATAGCTGGTAACTAGGCCTTCTACTGGGGCGTCAAAAGGCAATGATTTAGTACATTCGATATTGCTCGAGCGACCACGTGTATTAAGGAAGCAATTTTATTAAGCGACCACCATAAAAAGTCCCTTCACTGTAAGCAAAATCTCTGAAAAAGGGGACATTCTTAACGAAAGTTTGGTTATTGTTGAATCTTATGTTGTTTGAACCCATTAGAATCGTCTCAATAAGACGATTCTAATGAGTTTAAACATCATAGGATTCTGAACGACTTGACCGACAATCTATAAATGCGATCAAAATGAACTGTCACATTTATTATAATATTTTGTATTAAGCGACCGTTCCCATAAACGACCGCTTTTTGGTGGTCCCTTTGGTGGTCGCTTAACACAAGTTTTACTGTAGTTTTTTTATTCCTCCGCGGAAGAAAAGTTACATAGGCTTCTAAAGCAAAAATCCGTTCTATAAGAAAGCTATACTAATCTTGTAAATTCATTTTTTTTTTTTTTTTTTTTTTTTTTTTGATAATATTAAATTATGAACTTATGAAATTTTAAGTATTTTTTTCGATGCGATAAGAAAGTTTAATCACACTTTTGGAACAACCTGTTCAATATGTGGTGTCCGTGGTCTGTGTGGTGTCCGAGGTCTAGAGGTTGTTTCTTGATGATATTCAATTGTATGAAATTAAGAGTTTTAAAGGGTTTTTTTTATCTTCTATGCGATAAATAAGTTTTGATAAAACTTTTTGAACAACCTGTTTTATATAGGTGCTATTAATATTTTGGTTACAGGTTTTATTAAAAACCTAGCCTTTTCTCCTAATTTCTGAAATGTATTGTTGCCATAGACACATGTCAGATCATTCGGAACATCGCTCGGACTTAGAATTCCGGAAAGTACCTCGGACGTAAGTGTAGTAATTTTGGGTCATTTTTTAGGTAATTCGGCTCCTGGTGGTACTTCGGTTAATACGCTTGTAGAAAATCACATTTCATTAATTCGCTCCGATCATCTTTGGAGATCTTTTGGGCATACTATAATTTGATGACGAAACGCAGTAAACCACAGTGTTTTGTTCTCAAATTATGATATGCCCACTTTTTTTCTTTAGATGATTTTATTTCATGCAACGTCATCTTTAGCGGGATCGTAGATGTTTGTGACGTCATATACACCTACGTGCGAAATGACGCGCTTTCATGGCTGCGTCCGTATTATCCTCGAGGTCTATTCCGTAGAATCGCCGAGGGTTTCCGATTGATGTCAGGTAGCGGAGAGGCCCCAATCTTTGGCCTACAAATCCATTATTATGCACCCAATTTGGCCGCTCTTATTACTGCGGAACACTGCGATCACAATTGCTTATCTTATCGATACCACGCACAGATCTCGCAAGTATGGGTTACATTTGAAGCCGAAGAAATGCGTTTTCTTTCAAAGAGAATTCTTTATCCTTTAAAAAATGTATATAATTATTCTGCTTCAAACGTAAGCCATAGCCTACCCATTAAAAAGATTAGTCTAGTTTCTATGTTCACAGTAGAAACATGCCCCATGTTCAGGGTGTAAAAGCGTTCGTACACTTTTATAGAAGGTTCCCCACTCTGCAAGTAAATGCACTCTCTACGCGAGTTATCAGTTGCAAAACGCTTCGAGACTTTTTCTATCTTGAACGCAGGACTGGTGGGAAGGCACATATCGTTGAAAGCGGGTGGTCTTTGTTTGAATGGGACCGAATTCAATTAGGCACATTAGAAAAAATGACAAGTTGAATGATTAAGGATTGAAAAGGAATGAGTGTGTGGAATGAGCTTTAATTGGTTCTCATAAAAGGTAATCAACACTGTAAGATTTTTTTGATTAGTTAGCTCGGCCTTTTAGGGACGAAAAGTTATGCAATTGTTATCAAATTGACGTCGTAAGCGTAAACGTTTGTCAAGTTTGGAGTTAGCATATAAATGAAATCCAAACAGTGGCCAAATGTCATTTGAGCGTGAGCGTGACATTTCCAACTATTTCACTTGTGCGCAACGTTGAGACTCTGGTAAGTCTGTGCCGCCACACAGTCTGCACAGAGTCTTAACTACGCAGTCTATAGAACGCTACGGACCTAAAATCGCCGTTAACAACCAAACATTAATTTTAGTGCACTGCGCGATTGTCCAGGCTTCTCAATGTCTTTTTATTACGCACACATGAAATTGTTGGAAATAACACGCACAGGCTCATTAATGATTGAAGATGGTTTTTTTATGCCCGGTTTTGGATTGGATTTATTTTGGATCATCCAGCACATGCATCAAAATTCAGGCTTGCTAAACGTTGCCCTTGTTGAAAGATCGATGATATTCTGTGTAGAAATATGAATAGATTTATATATAATACGTACTTAGTGTTTTGTATGGAAAAAATATCTAACGAGGTTGAGAGAATTGATAATTGTCGAGGCTCTTCCGAGACAATCATCAAATCTCACAACCGAATTAGATATTTTTTCCATACAATCACTAAGAATGTATTATATTTATCTTATAACCTCTCTTTGTCTTGCTTTCATCGATGTTTCTAACTGAAATGCAAGTTTCTAAAAATAACGGTATTATATCATTGTTCTAAAAATAACGATGTGATATCATAAAAAATATCATACGGGATGTTATCACACAGATATTTGTATAGTTAAAAGGTAAAACTTGATTAAGTTAGAATGATATTTCCCAAGGAAAATATACATGGGCTTTCAATTTGATCCTGAGCAAAGGTTGATTAGTATATCTCTAATTACCTGTAAAGAAAAAGAAACGTGAGAGCCCCGATCATCCCGCTCGCCGACACCGTGATCCCATTAGCCAATACTCGTTTTTTCTCAAAGTAGAAACTGGTGATTGTTGAACATGGGAGCGGCTATCGATCTTGTTTTTTTTCATTGGCCCACACATTCGGCGCGAGTACTGGTAAATTTTCCAGGAAGTAGAATCGAGAGGGATTAATCTAAGTTGTAAGAACTTGTTTCCCACTCGATGTAAAATAAATAGGTTTAAACCAACATGGGGCGAAAGACAGACCGTATCCGAACCCTAGAATTGAAAACAAAATGGATTGAATTGATGAAACACTATCTAAAAGCAACCAAAAAATGAAAAAAAAAATGGAATGCAATTACCTTGCGCGGCTGCTAATCGAGCTTGATAATTTTACAAGTGAGTCATCAAATATCGATTTTTTTCTATAGATGTAGGTACGTTATATAGACAAAAATTGACCTTTGATCACTCACTGAAACCTGTACATCTATAATTATTCATTTCTTTATAGCGTTCACATATGGCGAGTTAACAAGGAAAATGCCCAAATTCTCTACAGATAGACGGGGGAATTTTGGTTTTCAATTTGAAATATCTCATTATTTATGACTTGAACCCTTTGTTGTTTGTACTCATTTGAATCGTCTCAATGAGACAATTCAAATGAGTATCCACATCGTAGGGTTTCATTGTGATATAAAGATTTTGAAGTGGCTTTACCCTTTATTATCTGGACCCCTGAATTACATTCAAACATTTTAAAAAGCAATTTATCAAATAAATAGTAAAAGATTACTAATTCCCGGTAAACTAAATTTTAAAACAATCCCATTTCCAACTTTAAGGTGGAAGAGGACAATAGCGTTTTTTGAGATAAGTGCATAAAGATTGGTATCTATGGAAACTTTTTCTTAGCGTGATCTCAACGATGTATATATTTTAACGTTCAGTTCAGAACTTACGTTACCATGACGTCGTTGAAATGATGATTTCGCGCGTTTTTCACAAATGACCCTACACCCTCTTAAACGCTTACCGTGATCGTATTTAAGACTATTCAATTTAATGGAAAACACCAAAATGACGCCAAATGAATTGTGACGTTGAAATGTAATCGGGAAATACTTACATTCAACGATAGAAACATGTGATTTAATCAAATTCAAATTTTCAAACATTTGCGGCCCGAAAAATAGCTTTCAACTCATTTTTCAAAAAATTGGCCCGATGAATTTTGTCTGAAATTTGATATTTCTTTTCCCATTTCCGTTTTATATGCTCGCATCTTAATGTGACGTTTCACCGTACGGAATTTCTACAATAGGGGATCGAAGTTTATAACCCTCGCGTCGAAATTTGGGAAAAGACAAACGCAGTAGGTCGAAAAATTCGCTAATTTATTTTTTCACTAACAGTATTTTGAAGATTTCTGTATATAGAAAAAGTAAATGTCTTAGAAAAAAAATCAATTTTATTAACGTTCATTGGGATTTTCCAATTTTATTTGAAATGATATCACTGCACCCACAAATAGTCTTATAACGTGCTAATTAATAGTAACAACATAACGTCGAGCTTGCGATAAAAACTTACAAAAATCAGTGTTCATTTATAGCTACACTATAAGCTACGTCGTAATTTTAAATGAGGTCATAGATCAGCAACACTTGTGTTAGGCAAATCCATATATACCGCGAAGTTCTCGGTGTATTGGAATGAAATTTTGAAGGCCTTTTCCTTAAAGGTTACTGGGATTTTTTTTTTTTTTTTTTTTTATCTTTTTATACTTATAGAACGCAAATGAATCGAAATAACGATAGAAAATTAAAAGGTGTAATTTGAACGTTAATGTCATAGATTTAACGTCAAAATGTCAACCTTTAAATGCAAATAATAAAAAATCTGTGCGGTGAAAGTTTTTAAACCTTTCCCTGTTTACTAAACTAGAATTTGAGAAAATAATATCAAAATTTGAAAAAAAATCATCGAGCCAATTTTGTAAAATTTTGCTAAAGGCGAGATTTTTGGAACAGTAAAAAATGTGAATATTGATTTCAACCAACTCAAATGTCTATATATTTAGATTCAAAAATTGTATATAGCATTTGGGTTATGACCATTCATTTAGCTTCATTTTGGTGCAATTGGCGGAAAGAAAACGTCTTGTATTAAATCGCATTGCGCATTTGAATGGGAATAGGGTCATTTGTAGAAAGCGCGTTAAATCGTAAATTTTACGACGTCATGGTTACGTTATTTCTAAATTAAAAAGCAAAAATATACGCCGCTGAGATCGCATTAACTTAGAGATTACATATATACCAAAATTTATTCAATTCTCTCAAAAAACGCTATTGTCCTCTTCCACCTTAATTGATTTTGGGCCTATATATCGTCCGTGGATGACCAAAGCATTAGCATTGTCATACTACTTTCTTTTTTCACAGACGGCCTCATTGTAAATAAGTTTTTTTTCATTCATTTATTTGTGTATGATGTTAACTTAATGAGCTACCTTCTCTAAATAAAGAAATTATTTTTATTATTATTATTATTCTTATTATTATTATTATTATTATTATTATTATTATTATCATAAAGCGCTTGAAAATAAGATAGCATTTAAAAAAGGCAGTGGACCCGTCATACTTTTGCAACATTTCGGAACTAACGATCTTTCACAAGGTGAACCGAAGTTTCTTAAATGAAACCATTAGGAAACCTCGGTTAACACCGTTAAATTTCATGACTTCCGAAACGTTGCGGAACTATTACGGATCCACTACCTTAAGCGGGTAAATCGAGATTTAAAGCGAGATTTTGATTTGATTTGACATGACGTTCATAACCGATTTTAACCATCTTTTAGTTGTGTTAGGTCGAATTGTGCTTATTCATATGGTTTGCGTTTTTCACGAGTACTGGGAATTTCCCGATGACATATCCATCTGACAAGTGCTGTGATTCTATGATTGAGAAAACATTGTGAAAAAAGAAGAAATTGCTTCTGACAAGCAATTTCTTCTTTTCCCATACTTTTTTCTATCCTACTGAATGGTTATTTTACAAATTAAATCCACTTTAAATTTTCGTCTGCAAAACCTTTGAATTTGGACAGGTCCAAAATTTTGTAAAACAGGAAAGGGTTAAGTCCATACATGAGAAGTAATTGTAGAACAAGTTGGCCAATTGTCACAAGATACGCCCGTTGCACTGCTGGATGTCCAAGTATGAAAAGGGAAATAATTGAAAAATAAGCTAGGTAGAGTAACGGTTCGTACTCCGTAATCACGAGAGGAACATAACTGCGAGGTTTCAAGTCAATCGGACCAAAGGTGAAAGAGTTACGCTAGGGACAAAGAATTGGATGCCACGCGCAAGGCGTCCCGTCTTTCGATAGGTCGAAGGTTTAGTGCAAGACTGTACTTGAAGTGAATACACTAAGTAGGCTACAGTCTTGCACTGAACCCTCGAGATATATAAAAAGAATAGATTACCTGTTACAAGCAAGCAATTCCACATGTTGCATTCATATTTTCTACCAAGTATTATGGTTTCTATTCAAGTTGCGCCCATTTTTATTACCATCTTCAACCTCTTTCGGTTTGTAATACTTTGAAATATCGAATACGAAAACGGGTTAAATGACGTCCCACTGGTGATTGAGAAGATATTCGAGAAGATCTTATCGATTCGGTTCATGAAGGTAGATTGATAATTCTAGTTACAGAAAATTAGTAAAATGCGAAAATGCAGCCTGACAAGGGTCGACACTTTACGGACCTCCCAGATGGCCCCTTTTCCGGTGTGACGGGTCCCATAAAAAATAATCCATCTTCAATGAATTTGGGCCTGTCTAAAGTTTTGTTGTCTGGCAATGAGTTTATAACACCTAACAAGAGGACCATGAAAGTCCTATATCGCTTACCTTCGTCTTCTTGACTCTTCCCTACGCAAATTGAAATGTCTATAAAGATCATTTAACCCTTGTCATACTGAACCCGGAATATTCCTGCTTTGGCAGGAGGTATAGACATAAATCAGCCTGCACATATGTGCAGTCTGAGCTTAGTCTAGACCACCAGTCTAGACCACCTGTATGTCTTTTTTTATCAAGAAGCATGCAAAGACTAGATTTTTGAGAGCAATATTTGCACACAACTTTTTTTTTCAGAGTCTTCATGAGTGTAGCATTACAGAGATTTTTATTCGGAATGACAAGGGTTAATGACCATTAAAGACTAATTCTTCAGCAAAAGTAGTTAACGTAGTGTTATTATCAGAATCATTGACATGAAATTGACTTGAACACAGTTTTTGGGCAAAGCATACATACTATCACAGAATGATGATTGTAGTAGGATTGATAAATTAGCTAACAAGTCAGAAAACACTTTAATATAATGCCGAAAATAGGTTGAATCTGTGATATGTTATGTTTTTATTTTCATTATTTTAAGTTTCAGTGTATTCACCACCCTACCCAAAAAAATAAACTGCATTTCGATTCAAGATTTTGATTAGCTTTTAACACCGATTTAACACCTAGAAAAATTTAAGACATTACTTATTTTACCAAACACCAAATAGATAAGACAAAAACTGCCGTAAAAAGGAAAAAAGACGTGTTCAAGATTCCGTAGTGCATGGGAGACCACTCCTGCATAAGCTAATCAGTCAAATCCATTTTTTGTCTCCCTTGTCTTATATTTTGATCACAAACGATTTCTTAGTTTATGGTATCGATATCAAATTTGTAACATTTATAAGAAAGAATTGCATTCATTCAAGGATAAAATAAATTACAGAGGTTTTCGATAATTGACACTAGAAATATTTGCATGCTTGAAAACTGTATTGCATATATTTATCTTGTTAGGGGCAAAATCATCCCCGGCCGCGGCACTTATCCTTTCCGACACATTTGTCTTCCACCAATAGGTAGATAATCGTAAACCTATGTGGAATAGCAACTGGAGGCTGGGAAAGGGATGTGGTGGTAGTGCTGGTGTGAGAAATACCTGGAATCCATCGTTAGGTGCTCCAGTCGTCGCGATATAACTGAGAGATTGTTGAAAGCGACGTAAAACCCCATATCAAATATCAAAATCGGGACAAAATCTGCAATGGTCAACACTGCAGACAGTGTTCCAATCCCGTCTGTCATTTACAGCAAAGTATCACAATAAAATTGTTTTGAAGAAAAAAATAATTCTTGCTAGCATAATCCATCTATCATGCTGTAAAGTGATAAAGCAGATACGATAATCAACTAATAAGGGGACACAAATGAAAAGGCGGAAAAGGGGGCAGAAACAAAACAAAATGCTAAGGGAAAAATTCAAAACAGAAAGCAAAGCGAAAGCAAAACTCAAGAAAAAATAGAAAACAGTATCCCAAACCCACAGCAGTAGTTCAGTTAGTCTGTATCACTGCTGGCAAAAAAAAACAAAACAACAAACAACAACAACAACAAAACCACCGCATCTCTATCATTCCCATAATTTTTGAAAAGTTTACGAAATTGATTGAAAGAAGAGACCTTTTTAAAATGTGTAGGAAGAGAGAGTTCCATGCAAGTTCTGCTGTGTACTTGAAAGAACTCCTACCATACCTTTCTATTCTATGTTGCGGAATCTCTGTTGTATTTTTGCGCCTAAAATTATATATAGTATCTTTGTATTTTATGGGAAAATGTAAGTATTCATGATTTAAGTGGTGCAGAATTGTGTGGGCTACTAATACGTGCTAGCAAAACGTTTCTTGGGCAATCGATCTTAAACGTCTTTTAGTGAGGGTAAGCCAGATTTTGACAGAAGCATCCCAAAGCTACTTCGGTAATACTCGTTGATATATCTTAAGGCGCGTTCCGTGGGTCCGTTTATACTAAACTTCTTACGAAATAAGATCGTAAGTCAAAATCACAAATCGTACCTGGTGATTTCATTCATTGCTAGATCTTGCCTTGCAATATCTCATCGGAATCGTCTTTAGAAGACGATTACAATAAGATGATGCACGGCATTATTCCATATTTAAGTACTATTCAAGAAGTATTTTTAATTTTTGACTTACGCAAAAAAAAATGAACGTAATATGTTTTGTCAAACGGGCCCCAGGACTTTTTCAACCGTGGTTCATTTGTAAAGTGCCATAGAAAAGGACAGTATTTAAAATTGGACATAATGAACGAATAGTAAATTATTAATCTGCCAAGTTTAAGACCATTAATTTGTCTTGAAGCTTTCAGCATAAAGAACTTATGTGTGGGTTGAAAGATAGTAAAAAAATCTAAGTTTACACCAAATAGCTACTCCTCTTTGGATCGATATATTGTTGAAGATGAAGTTAAATTTTTTATGTGTCTTGTGAACTACGGAATTAGCCTGGAATTTTTCAGGGTTTGCTTTCATTTGATATATTGAGAACCAGTTTATTAAGGAAAGACTTTCTTCTTCAAGAGTGTCAACCAGGGGCTTGTTTTACTAAACATCTTACGAAAAAAGTAATCATAAGTCAAAATCACAAATTGTACCTGGTGTTTTCATTCATTGCTCGATTCTGCCTTGCAATATCTCACTGGAATCGTCTTGAGAAGACGATTCCAATGAGATAATACATGGCAGAATTCCACATTTACTTTCAATTGAAGAAGCAACTTTAATTTTTGACTTACGAAAAAAAAAAAATGATCGTAAGATGTTTAGTAAAACTGGCCCCTTGTCTGATAGAGAGTTGTTAGCATTAGAAAGTGTATTATCATCAGCTTAGTTCTAGAATGTAATGTGCGTAATGGTAGTAACGCCCTTGATTCAAATTGTCTGTTTATGATGACTACTTTTTCCTGTGGTTCTGGTTGGAGTCTCATATTTTCCTTCAGAGGGGCTATCCCGCTTTAGTCCTTGCGTATAGACCTGATAAAAGACAATCTGAACCATTTCTATTATGGTGGGTGTTCTTGATCTGGGCTACCTTCATCTATTACATGTATATGGTCAACAAACTTCCAGTTCTGTCTTCCGCCTTGAGTTCCTCGTAACAGGAGATATCATGAGATGGGATACTTGTATTTCTTCAGCGACGGACCCAGGATTTCTGTAAAGGGGATTCGAGCACACAGAAGGGAGTTCGCATTTCCAAGTATATCATAGGCATATCTAGGACTTTGAAATTTATACGCACTCAGAAGGCGTTAACTAAAGAATATATAGGGTACAGGCGATATGAGGACAGTGACAAAAGTTGAATTACCTCCCGTCCCTTCCCGTTTTATGATTTGAGCGTTGGTGAATTATCAAAACATCGTAACTACAGCTTAAACAAGCTGTAGTTTCGATGTTATGATCATTCATTAGTGATATTTTTCAACAGAGGATTATTTCTTTTACGCAATTGTGTAATCTGCGTAATAGGAGTAACGCCCTTGTTATATGATTAAATTGTGAGTAGATATCACATTTTGTATTTTATACGAAAATATGTAACACCGTGTACGATTGGCGGGAATCTCAAAAGCCCTTTCCTTTAGCGCATGCGTGAAAACAGAATGGACGTGAAAATTTGGAGAGAGAAAAACAATTTTAAATCAGCGGAATATCAAGTATTATTGCTGCCATCTATCTTTTTTATGGTGTTTATCATATATTTTACATATCGATGTACTCTGTAACGTTTGTCCGCGATCCAAATCAAGCTGTCAGCCGTCGTTAAAAATGGGTCTTGGACAGGGGTCTCCAGTGTTCACAATCCGAAAGTAAGTACGTATGTATTTATTAGCTAGCCTGATCATGAGGTGGGCTTTTGTGATCGATCAATGTCCGTCCACAATTTTGACAAAAAAGGGCATCTTTAGTGGTGCAGAGGCAGGGCGGCAGAGCAGACTATCATTCAAAAAGGTCAAAGGTTTAATTCCCCACGGTGGCACTTCTTCTTTCTGACTATTTGTCTCCACCAATCGGTAGATAATGTTAGACCTAAGTTGAAAAGCAGCTAGGGGGCAAGGAACGGATGTAATGGTTGCACTGGTGTGAAAAATATCAGGAATCCATTGTTGAGTGCTCAGGCCACAGCAATGAAATAAAGACTGTTGAAAGCAGTGTAAAACCGCATTCATACCAGCAAGCAAACAATTTTAAAGAAACCATCTCCCAAGCTGGCATTAGATTTCAACCAAACTTTTCAGAATTGATCCCACGGACAAGTCCTTTCACAGAATTGGAATCAATATAGAACTCCGATTGCCATGACAACAGAAAATCTCCCAAATCATAATGGCTAGAGCTCATAGACTGATGATAGTTAGTATGAAGCATTGCCTTATGCTTGTCTACCAAAATGGTTTGATCCCTGACAGCTGCACTCATTCTTTCAGACTAATTGTCTTGCACCAATTGGTTGAAAATCACGATCCTATGTGAGATAGCAGCTGGAGACTAGGAAAGGATATGATGGTGGTACTGGTTAGAGAAATACAAGGAATCCAATGTAAGGTGTTCCAGCCGCTGCAATATAACTGAAAAAATGTTGAAAAAGGCTAAAATTCAATAAACCAATTAAATGTCTACCAAAATACATAAAATTATTACTCTATCCTTTTCTTGAAAATAAGCGCTATGTTGTAGTGTCCCATATTTTACATAGATGAGCACATAAATCCTTATAAATCTACTCCGAAACAAAAAAAGCTTAAACCTGTTTCATTTGGCATGAATCATTTAGCTAAGACACTTAAACAAAAAATTCAAATATAACAATTAGTCCTATGTTGTGGAATCTGCACCTGCCTGTTATACCGGAGAGGGGAGTTGAGTTTGGCAGAATATTATAGATAAATGGATAGAATCCCTGTTTAAGGAGGGCCGTTACAGTTTCGGGGGATTTCCAGATATCCGCGAAACAGATGTATGTTTTAGAGCATTCATATGCACAGATATATTGAAAATATCAACATAGCTTTCCACGCATATTTTGAAAATATTTACATTTTTCTTAGGGTGGCCATGTTTTCGAAAATATCAAAGAAAACTGTTTATTAAACCGACCAATCACAATGCTGGTGTGCTAAATCAACATATATTTATAGCCATAGATATGGAAAACATAAAAATGTAATGAACTTTCTAGTAAGGGCATAAATAAGTGACAAGTGGGCATTTTGCTTTAAATGCTCCTCAAAGATAAAAAGTGAATATTTTTTTTGAAGGCAAAAAAAGCAAACTCTTATATTAAATAAATTCGAAATATGTCAATAGAAAATTAGCCCAACTATCGTACAACTGAAATTAATAAAGAAAAGTATATATATCCAGGCACTTTTAGTCAATTTCATATGTTTGAAATACAGTACCCCCCATAATTTACTACTCTAATTTGATTTTGTCCAGGCATTGTTACTTCCCCTGATTTCCCAATCAACAATAAAAACCATTTGTAATTTCGATGCACTTGGTAACGCCTATGGCAGTTGTAGGATTTCTGTAACGGGGTTTAAACTACAATTAAGGGGGGGGGTAGTTATTTCACATCACTACCAAAGTTTTGCCGAATTATCCAGTGAAAGACTGAACACCCCATTCCCTCTGGATCCGCCACATGCACAGCCATTATCCTGATCAAAACACGAGATTTTCCCCCCATGAACTCATTTGCTATATGAGGCAATTACATTTAGATATAATATGTCATTTCAGTTGCCACGGAAGATAAGATGGTTTATTGCTCGATTGAAACAAAAGAGAAAGAAAACATGACTTTCGATTGATTTTAAAGATTTTAGAATTCTGTGATTATGTTGATGATTTGAACCTTATTTATTTTACAATGGTTTGGAAACAATTTCCTAAATTTTACATTGATCCCTCTTGATTATGTGAATTATAGAAGAGTTCAACAGTCTCAGGGCCAAATAAAGGAAAAAGTACAATCGCCGGTATTTATACCCGATCTCGGGACTTCTTGGTCAAGGAGCAGACGCAGTAACTCTCGAATACATATACTCTTCGAATAATACGAAAGCTTTTTGAAATCATTGCTTATTGAAATATTCAATGTTTGGAAAGCTATTGATAGAATATTAATAATTGTTATCAAATTATCGTTTTCACTCTTACAAACACACATAAACGGAATCAAATAAATATGGAAATTTAGAGAGAAGAAATGAATTTTTTAACGGTTGAAATTGTCCTTTTTCTACGTTGTCTCCTTTTCCGTTTTTACAACGTGTAACATACGTAATGAATGGGATCTTTATAGGCAAAAGTAACATATCATTTTGAAAATTTACAAAAAGAATAGTGAAAAACGAACAGACGGTTAACAGTGCAGAAAAGTAACCTGAAAAGGAGATAAATCGTATCCAAGTGGCACAATCTTATTATTTTGGGATATGATTCGTCATCCCGTATCAGTTTTTACCGAAGTCGTAAATAAAAAAGCATATGTTTTCTCATTTTCAAGCAATGTTCAAATAACTGAAAGATGACTACAATTTATAAGTATCCATTATACGATAGTTTTATACTTACAACGATATGACCTGAACTCAAACATTCCCTTTCGGTGATGAAGAGAACGTGACAGCCCTGCGTTCAGGACAACAAAGCGAAGTAAACGTTTAGCTCATGGACATGCGAGCAATGCAGGGTAAAGATAGCAAAAATGTTTGTTCCGTTTTGTCATCCCGAATGCATTGCTTGTGATAGGTCTATCAACGTCGCCCGTACTTCGTTAGAATAACGAAGCACAACTTCGTTAGAATAACGAAGCACAAGTGTGAAACACTCATAAGATATACTTTACACGGTAATGCAGACTACCGTTTTTCGGATGATCGTTTGTGATTCGTTATTCTGAACGCATGACCGGATTTCATTTTGTCCCTCGTAACAATTGCCAAACCCTGCAGTTCAGGATGCAAAACATTTGCAAACGTTTAGAAAGTGGACCCTTCTTAGCAGTCGTATGTTTCTGAAATGTTTCGCGAACGTTTTTATTTTGAATTCAGTACAATCCTGCGTGTAGGTTGACAAAATTACGATTGTTTGGAAAAAGGCCTTCCACTGTGCACTTGCAACTTCATATAAAGTTGATTTTAACAAGGCCCCCCTTACAATTTTTTTTCTGGGCGAGTTGTCTCCCCAAAACTGTAACGTCCCACCTTAACATAGAAAAACAGAATAGGCCAAGCGTCACAGGAAAAGGGCCAAATGAAAATATAATTAATTTATTATCCAATCATCTTCAAACTTGCTTAGAATGACTGTACCAGAACAACTTATGGTTCCTTATGAAAATGGGCCTTATCACAAGAAGCGTCACAGATAAAGGGGCTGAATGAAAATTTGACAAGAAAATCCTCATTAACACTCTGAAAGTCCACAGTTTTCAACTGATTCTTTTCAAACTTGCTCAGAATGATTGTATCATCTCAAAGATGGTCCCTTGTCATGCTGAGCCGGGAATATTCCTGCCTTCACAGGAGCTATAGGCAAACATCAGCCTGCACATAATGTGCAGTCTGATCGTTGTCTCTATCACCTGTTTTTACTTTTTGAAACAAGATAAGCTCAAAAAATTTATATCAACCATGAATTCCCTATTATATTTACTGCATTTGGGGCTTTGAACACATAGATTTTATTGCAAATTTCCCAAGATTTTTTATTCGGCATGACAATTACAATTTGTCATCTGCTGATCATGGCCACATATTTTAGCCATTTGATAGTATGCCACACCACGGAAAAAGGAGCCTAAATGTTAACTTCCTAGCTTATACAACTTCTTTTTGTGTATAGATTTGTTTAAAACTTTCATTGAATGTTCCTTACCAAGTGACCATGTGCATTTCATGGAGGTTCGGTTATAATATTTTGTGTCATAGACAAAGGGGCTTTATGTCATATTTATTGTTTACACAACTTCTCCTTCTTTTATAGATATAGTTTCAAGACTTTTTTCTTGATTTATCTCTAACAGCACTATCAAGATATAAGCTTTTTCAAGAGTCAGTAGAGCAGTCTCAGGCCCCTTGTTTATGTTTAAATATAAATAAATTCCAGAGTTTGTTGTGATAAACTATTCAGTCATTTAAACCCATTATTTGTAGTTGAAACTTGAATTTGGGGAAGCAAAAAGGTCAATGGCTCATTAACAAGGAAAATTATATTCCTATCAGTTTTTGATGTACATATTTTTGACAACCAAATGGGCATTCCGTATTTGCTCGGTATATTCGGATGGGAAAAAATAATTATTATTTTTTGTGTCTGAATATTTACAAAAATATTTTCCCCTGCGTCCGAAAATTTAGGGTCTTTTCATAATTTCATGGTGAAAATCAATCTCTAGTATTTTTAAAAGCTCAAGAACAATATAAAGGAATATACGGACAGAGCTAGGAATAAGGTAAAGCGACGACAAATGCGTCAAATAAATGCCTTCATCATTTATACGGTGCTAGGACGAAGGTAAAGTCCCGATGAATGCATCAAAAATATATGTTTACCTCATTTAAAAAACTGTAAAAAAGATAATCCTGAATGAAAAATCCGGAGCAGTAACGATCCAAAACTTTTGTTTCTCTTTACACAGATTTACTAAAACAATGCCAAATTCAAGTCACGCATAGAATCAGTTCTACGCAAACAAGTTTGGGGATGATGCAATAATTCATGTTTTTTAATTCAACCATTTTAATTTTCTTTTTTCAGATAAGTCAAAAGGCCCAAATGAATTCCGAGCACGGTCAAAAAATAAAATTAAAAATAAAGATGGAAAAACTTTGTTTATTATAGTTAATCTCTTATCAACCCCATTCTTTTTCAGCTTAACTGCAAACCAGCGAAAACAAAGCGTTGTCCAGCCAATTAAATATCGGAGCTCAAGCTTAATTTAAATGGAGTTATGTTATTTTTGTCGCGGATCGGCGTTCATAAACAAATAGATGAGGAGTGACTGAAATATTGGAAGTATGGTTACCGAAAGCTGTAGTAAGGATATTTTGCTCATAGATCGACAGTTATGAAATAAATAGTATTGGGAGTAGTAATAGTTAAGATATTTTGGTAGTGAACGGCAAACGTTCCAAGTATTGAAAAACATTAGATTTTCGTTTATGGACGAATGAAAGTGCATTACTGCCGCTTAACAGTCTTCCTCTCATTGTCTCTCTGTCCGTCTCTCTCTGTCTGTCTGTCTGTCTCTCTCTCTTTTTTTATTAATTGTTTTCCTTATGATAATAAATAATCTTCTGATCTTAAGAGACAGTTCTCTACTGACATAATATTTACATTGCACTGACTCAAACTTTTATACATGTACACAGACGGTTTGTGTTTGGGTAGGTGAATGTCAACTGTCATTACATGTTGATGTAGATAGCTAATAATTAAACCTTTTATGTAGCGATTATTACAAATAACATTATTGGGTGTGACTAGCCAGGCGGCTATCAAAATAAAAAGAGTAATCAGATGTCAAACAATGGATTACACTTTAAGGTGTTTATCGGCGATACTGTGAATTGAACAAACAGTAAGAGTGCGTACTTTGCCTTTCCACTCGATTCATATAACGTAAATTCATGTCCAAAAACTAAGGGACGGACAATTCCACTTGTGTCAGATTTTAGGGACAAAAAAAATATTTTTGAAAATAATGAATGGTGTCTGAATTTTTCGGGGTATCCGAATACTTCAGGTAAATACGGTAGACAGGTTACTTAGCCAAATTCTGCTGAAAATAGCTTAATTGAAAAGCCTACAATGTCTTGAAATATTAAATACTATAGAAAATCATTAGAAAGAAATGCTTATGATAAGGCTCAGGAAAGTTTATTTACAGTCTGAGTGAATTTTTTTTTAAAATGAAAAAGTTTGCAAATCTGAAGCATCTGATTGTTGACAAAACAGGTCATAATCCTATGAAAGACCAGTGGCGACTTCTTAAATTCACACAACACACTTCAAACATCATCTTTGAAGTTGTTCATAATTCACATTTCACACTTCAATTTTCTTACTTCAAAGTTCACGCTTCTGACTGCTAATTTAACATTTCACAGTTCTAAATTCAGACTTCACAGTACACAGTTCTGACTTCACACTTCCAACTTCACAGTTCATGCTTGCAACCTCCAACTTCACAGTCCACCCTTCACACATCAAACTTCACACTTCTATCTTCACACTTCATAGTTCACATTTTCAACTTCACAGTTCACACTTGTGACTTCCAACTTCACAGTCCACCCTACACACATAACTTCACACTCTTACTTCACACTTCTAACTTCACACGACGACACTTCACACTTAACTTCACATTTCTATCTTTCAATTTCAAAGTTCACACTTTCAACTTCACACTTCCGACTTCCAACTTCACAATTCATCCTTCTAATTTCACACTTCAGCTTAACAATTCTGTTTTCCAACTTAACAGTTCACCCTTCTAACATCACGCTTCTTACTTCCAACCTCGAAGTTTATACTTCCAACTTTTCACTTCACACTTCTGACTTACAGCTTCACATTTCAAAGTTTCTTTTCACTTCAAAGAAAATGTTTAAAGTATGAAGTTTACAGTGTAGATAAAAGAAGTCACCACAGGTCTTTCATATAATCTTTAATTGTAACCAGGTTGGGTTGAGGGGCCCTTTAGTGGTTGATTTACAGCATTGCCACAGTAATGAATGTCATCCATCAACCAAGAAAAATCAAATTTTCATAATTTCTGCACCTTCATACTTCATCATCAGAGCCACTGGCATGCCCTAGTCCATCCAATTCAGCCTCAAAGTCAAGCCAGACCTCTTGATTCATGTGATTGTAGAAACAAAATTTAAATGGCCTTTTACCTGTGGGTGTAATGCTTTGGTTAAGGTTTTAGATGCAATTGTTGTATATGTTTAGCTCACTGTCTGTTGTGTGTTGTGTAATGTCTGTCACACATCATAAATTTAAGTGTTTACACTCTAAGAGACAACATAAATTGTCAAATCTTCATGGAACTTGATCAGAATGTTTGTCAGATCACAAGGATGAACCCTATAGAAAATGGGAAGGATATGTCATATCATTAGAAAAGGGGCCTAAAATACATTTTTTATGACAATTCTTTTTTACACTCTACAGGCCACAAATATGGTCAAATCTTCACGAAACTTAGTCAGAATGTTTGTCAGGTCTCAAGGCTGAACCCTATTGAAAATGGGAAGGATCTATACCATATCAGAGATAAAGGGGCCTTAATGACAATTTTCTTGTTTATACTCTAGAGGCCACAAAAAGACCAAAATGAAAATTGGACAGAATGATGACCATATCACAAGGAGAGACCCTTTTGAAAATGGGAAGAATCCATGCCATGTCACAGGAAAAGTGGCCTTAAAGACAACCTTTTTTGTTTACATTCTGGAGGCCAGGAATATGGCCCAAACTTCAAGACATGAAACTTGGTCAGAGTGTTGGCCAGGTCACAAGGATGGACCCTTTTGAAAATGGGAAGAATCCATGCCATGTCACAGGAAAAGTGGCCTTAAAGACAACCTTTTTTGTTTACATTCTGGAGGCCAGAAATATGGCCCAAACTTCAAGACATGAAACTTGGTCAGAGTGTTGGCCAGGTCACAAGGATGGACCCTTTTGAAAACGGGAAGAATCCATGCCATGTCACAGGAAAAGTGGCCTTAAAGACAACCTTTTTTGTTTACATTCTGGAGGCCAGAAATATGGCCCAAACTTCAAGACATGAAACTTGGTCAGAGTGATGGCTAGGTAACAAAGATGGCCCCTATTTAAATATGTTAAAGATCCATGCCATATCACTGGAAAAGGGGCCTTTATGAGAATTTTCTTCTAAACACTTTAGAGGCCACCAATTTCAGGGCTTTTTTTTCTAAAATTGGCAAGGGGCCCTAGCCTTTCATTTTGGGAAATTTCACGTGAACTTCAGTGAAATTGGGAAAATTTTGAAATATATCAAGTTTTAGAAAAAAACATCTAAACCTTATCATATGGTCAAAACAAAGATAATTCAATTGTTATTTCATTTAAAAAAACTCTATGTTTTCTACAATTATAATTAAGAGGTTCAGCTTGATTTGTGGCTGAATAATTGGATGGAATAGAGTGTGGCAAGAAATTGTCAACTTGGTTTTGCTTTGATGGTGGATTAAGTTCCTTACAGTGGCTATGTTGTTAATCTACTACCAAAGGGATTCTAGACCTGAGCTGGTCACAATTATCAATTATGAACGATTTCATGGCTGTAGCAGAAGCTTCAACTTCGCAAACCTTTAAGCCTAGCAAACACTTTGTTTCACCCAGACCATAAGTAGACTATGCATAGCCTTATCATAAGCATTCCTTCTGAATGATTTACTGGACCATTTACCATTTGAAGACACTGTGGACTTAAAAATTAAGCTTATTTCGGCTAAATTCTAAGTTACATTGCATATGCGAGTTAGGTTGTTAAAAATTGTGTACATCAAAAACTGACAGGAATATATTCCTTGTTAATGAGGCGATTCCTGTTTAGTGCTATTTTCAATTCCCAGACTCCAATTTAAAAGTTTTAAACCCTATGCCTGTATAGTTTTATACTACTTCAAACTCAGATGCTTTTCTAATCAATCATTAAAGATAGCAGAGATCGACTTGTTCACAAATTAAAAGAATAATTGATTCATCTTCCCCCAGTTCTTATGAATCAAGTAAGGAAAACAAAGCCTGGTTACCTGCCATTTTCTGTGAAAGGTTTTGTTATGTAAATGGATCAGATACCAGCCTAATTCAAGCGTGAAGCATTTCATAAAATGAAACCCTTGACCCTTTTCACACAACTTTTGCTTTCACTCTTACACTTTTTGAATCTCCGTTTGCATACGTCGGGTAGATCAGTTTTGAAATTGGGAATTTAAACTGATTTGGGGGGAATTTTTTTTTGCCACAGTTGGGAAAAAAAAGAGGCTTTTTGCGATCGGGAAGTCACTGAATATGGCCCACTTTTTATGCCCCCGTATCGAAAGATCGGGGGCATATTGTTTTACCGTTGTCCGTCTGTCCGTCTGTCTGTCTGTCCGTCCGTCCGTCCGTCCGTCCGTCTGTCTGTCTGTCTGCAAAAGTTAACCAAAAAACTTAACATTGCCAATATCTTCAAGCCTATTCAAGATACAAGGCTCATATTTGGCATGATGATAGATCTCAATGATCCGCATCTGCTGATACCAAAGTCAAGGTCATGTGACAAGGTCAAGGTGATCTGTCAAGGTCAAATGACTCAAAAAGTTAACCAAAAAACTTAACATTGCCAATATCTTCAAGCCTATTCAAGATACAAGGCTCATATTTGGCATGATGATAGATCTCAATGATCCGCATCTGCTGATACCAAAGTCAAGGTCATGTGACAAGGTCAAGGTCATCTGTCAAGGTCAAATGACTCAAAAAATTAACCAAAAAACTTAACATTGCCATTATCTTCAAGCCTATTCAAGATACAAGGCTCATATTTGGTATGATGATAGATCTCAATGATATGCATCTGCTTGTACCAAAGTCAAGGTCATGTGACAAGGTCAAGGTCATCTGTCAAGGTCAAATGACTCAAAAAGTTAACCAAAAAACTTAACATTGCCAATATCTTCAAGCCTATTCAAGATACAAGGCTCATATTTGGTATGATGATAGATCTCAATGATCCGCATCTGCTGGTACAAAAGTCAAGGTCATGTGACAAGGTCAAGGTCATCTGTCAAGGTCAAATGACTCAAAAAGTTAACCAAAAAACTTAACATTGCCAATATCTTCAAGCCTATTCAAGATACAAGGCTTATGTTTGGCATGATGATAGATCTCAGTTATCCGTATCTGCTTGTACCAAAGTCAAGGTCATGTGACAAGGTCAAGGTCATCTGTCAAGGTCAAACTTTGAAAAAAAATGCCGTTACGGGGGCATTCGTGTTTCACAAACACATCTTGTTTTGACATGAAACTTTGTCAGATTATTGGTCAGGTCACATGGAATAACCCTATTGAAAATTGGAAGGATCAATGTCATATCACGGGAAAAGGGCCATAATGATAACTTTCTTGTGTACATTCTAGAGGCTATATTAATTAACCAATCTTCATGAAAATCGTTCAGAATATTGGCCAGGTCACAAGGTTTTAACCTTTTGGAATTTTGAAGGATCCATTTGATATCACGGGAAAATGGGGCCTTAAAGACAATTTTCTTGTTTCCACTCTAGGAGCCACATTTCTGATACAATCTTCATAAAATTTGGTCGGAAGGTATATCTAGTAAAAAAAGGATAATCCCTTTTGAAAAATGTATTGTCCTATGAGAAAATACAAGAAAGAGGGCATTTATTCTCTTCATCCATTCTAGGTTTTATTTTCTGAGTATTTTTGGTATGTTTTTCTTGTCAAAGGATGAATCTCTTCATGAAACTTGACTAGAAAAGGCTAGACAATTATGCAGTGATCATAGGAATAGAATGATGTCTTTCTTTGAAATATGTAATGGTCATTAAATGATCTTAAAAGAATAAAATTTTGCTAAGGGAGGAGTTAGAGATGTAGGTGAGCGGTATAGGACCATCATGGTCCATTTGTTAGGTGCTCTAGCTGCTGCCATGTAACTGATAGATTGTTGAAAGTGGAGCAAAACCCAATTCAAATAAACAAAGCTGCAGAATTACTTTAATTTCTATACTCCTGCAAAACAAGTGTTTTTGGGGGTACACTGGAATCAGCCTCTCTGTTGGTCTGTCCATATGTCCGTCTGTCTGTACAAATACCACCAATTTTATGTCGCCAATTCCTCCAACAGTTTTGATCTAAACTAATGAATCTCTATACAAACATTGATTACAATATGACGTTTTGCAAGACCCAATTTTGGAGTGTAAACTCCCAATGGCTGAGGAATTATCTGCCCTTGACTTTACATTCTACTTGCCAAAAAAAAAAAAAAAAAAAAAAAAAACTAGTGGAACTTGATTCGTCAAATTAAATGATTATCTACTGGTGAAAAAGAACAGCACTATTCAAAGAAAATACAAAAAAATATTTTTAAATCATTGATTAAATTGTGTAAGTTTACTGTAAACACTCTAAAATGATCAGGCTCTCAACTTATAACAAGCAAGGCTCTCACTGGGATTTTAAATAAAAAATATAAAGGAATGAAAAATAGGTATTGTAGAACAGAAGTTAAAATAAAGCCTTTAAGATAGACAAAATTTTCATAATTGATTTATTGAATACCTAAACATATAAACAATTTTAAAATAAACTTTCCATGAATTGACTATTGAAAAAGTGAAAAAAAGCGCTATTAAACTTTTCTGAAAATGTTATCTATTAATGTAAAGTACATTGCACAGATCTGCATTATAACAATTATTCCATTTTATACAGTAAAATTATTTACCTAAAAATGTTTTATAGCTCCATTGGCCGAAGGCTAGCGAGCTATTATCATGGCGGTGTGTCTGTTCTGCATCTGTGCATAAGCTTTTCTGTCAACATCTCCTAAACCTATAGACCTATGTGAGATAGAAGCTAGAGGCTGGGAAAGGATGTGATGGTGGTACTGGTGGGGAAATACCAGAAATCTATTGTTTGGTGCTCAAGCCACCGCGATATAACTGGAATACATGTTGAAAGCTGGCTATGTTAAACACCATACAATCAATCAATCTCCTAAACCGATGGGTGGATTTTGAAGAAACTTAGCAGAAGTGTTCCTTGGGTGACCCTCTTCTAAAGATGTTCAAAAAATTTGGATTGGCCCTTAAACATGTTATTTAGCCAAATTCTGCTGAAAATTGCTTTTTATTGAAAATCCTACAATGTCTTAGAATATGAAAAACTATAGAAAATCAAAACAGGTCATAATCTTATGAAAGACTAGTGGTGACTTCTTAAATTAACAGTTCACACTTCAAACATCATCTTTGAGGTTGTTCATAATTCATGTTTCACACTTCAGACTTCAATTTTCACACTTCAAAGTACACACTTCTGACTGCTTATTTAACCCTTGTCATGCTGAATAAATTTTGGCTTAAAATTTTCATCATAATCAAAGGGCAAAAATTACTGAAAGTACTAACTTAAGGTAAATTTTGATTTGAAAAACAAAATCTATTGATAATTCTGGTTTAAAAGTAGGAAACAGTTGGTGTTGACAAACATCGGACTGCACATATGTGCAGCCTGATGTTTGTCTATAGCTCTTACCAAAGCAGGAATATTCCGAGTTCAGTATGACAAGGTTTAACTTTTCACAGTTCTTACTTCAGACTTCACAGTACTTCTGACTTCTCACTCCCAACTTCACAGTTCACACTTGCAACCCCCAACTTTAAAGTCCACGCTTCTTACTTCTAACTTCACACTTCTATCTTCATACTTCAAAGTTCACACTTTCAACTTCACAGTTCACACTTGTGACTTCCAACTTCACAGTCCACCGTACACACATAACTTTACACTCTTACTTCACACTTTTAACTTCACATGTATATCTTCACACTTAACTCCACATATTTATCTTCATACTTCAAAGTTCACACTTTCAACTTCACACTTCTGACATCCAACTTCACAATTCACCCTTCTAATTTCACACTTCAGCTTAACACTTCTGACTCCCAACTTAACAGCTCAAACTTCACACTTCTGACCTCCATCTTCACAGTTTGTCTGTCTTACTTCCCATTTCCAACTTCACACTACACATTTCACAGTTCAATCTTCACAGTTCACACTTCTGACTTCCAACTTTACAGTTCACCCTTCTAAAATCCTTCTTCTAACTTCATAGTTCACACTTACAACTTTACAGCCGCCGTCATAACGCAATTGGTAGCGCGTCAGACTGTCAATCTAGAGGTCCCTGGTTCAATCCCCGACAGCTGCACTAATTCTTTCCGACTATTTGTCTCTCAACAATGAGTTGATAATTGTAGACCTATGTGAGATAGCAGCTGGAGGCTCGAAAAGGATGTTGTGGTTGTACTGGTGAGAGAAGTACCAGGAAACCATTGTTAGGTGCTCCAGCCCCCGCAATATAACTGAAAAAAATGTTGAAAGTGGCATTAAACTCCATTCAATCAATCAATCCAACTTTACACTTTCAACTTTTCACTTCACAATTCTTACTTTCAACTTTACCATTCACCCTTCTAACATCACACTTCTAACTTCTAACTTCAAAGCTTACACTATCATCTTTTCACTTCACAATTGTTACATCCAGCTTCACATTTCAAAGTTTCTTTTCACTTCAAAGATGATATGTTTAAAGTATGAAGTTTACAGTTTAGATAAAAGAAGTCACCACAGGTCTTTCATATAATCTACAATTGTAACCAGTTGGGGTTGAGGGGCCCTTTAGTGGTTGATTTACAGCATTGTCACAGTAATGAATGTCATCCATCAACCAAGAAAAATCAAGTTTTCAAAATTTCTATACCTTCATAATTCTTCATCAGAACCACTGTCACCCCCTAGTCCATCCAATTCAGCCACAAAGCTAAGCTGGACCTCTTGATTCATGTGATTGTAGAAAACAAAATAGCCCTTTACTTGTGAAAATAAGGCTTTGGTTAAGGTTTTACATGCAACTGTTGTATATTTAGCTCACTGTCTATTGTCCGTTGTGCCATGTCATACATCATAAATTTAAGTGTTTACACTCTAGAGATCATAAAAATTGTCCAATCTTCATTGTACTTGGTCAGAATGTTTTTCAGATCACATGGGTGAATCTATGGAAAATGGGAAGGATCTGTGTCATATCGTGGAAAAAGGGGCCTATATGACATTTTATTTAATGACATTTTTTTTGTTTACACTCTACTCTATATTGTACCTTCCAAAAATAGCTAGTAGAACTTGATTCCATAAGCTAAATGATAATCTACTGTTGATAAAAACGGACCCTTTCAAAGAAAATACAATGAATTATATTTAAATCGTTGATAAAATTGTGTAAGTTTACTGTAAACACTCTAAAATGATCAGGCTCTCAACTTATAACAACACAAGGCTCTCACTGGGATTTTAAATAAAAAATATAAAGGAATGAAAAATAGGTATTGTAGAACTGAAGTTAAAATAAAGCCTTTAAGATAGACAAAATTTTCATAATTGATTTATTGAATACCTAAACATATAACAATTTTAAAATAAACTTTCCATGAATTGACTATTGAAAAAGTGAAAAAAAGCGCTATTAAACTTTTCTGAAAATGTTATCTATTAATGTAAAGTACATTGCACAGATCTGCATTATAACAATTATTCCATTTTATACAGTAAAATTATCTACCTAAAAATGTTTATAGCTCCATTGGCCGAAGGCTAGCGAGCTATTGTCATGGCGGTGTGTCTGTTCTGCATCTGTGCATAAGCTTTTCTGTCAACATCTCCTAAACCTATAGACCTATGTGAGATAGAAGTTGGAGGCTGGGAAAGGATGTGATGGTGGTACTGGTGGGGAAATACCAGAAATCTATTGTTTGGTGCTCAAGCCACCTCGATATAACTGGAATACATGTTGAAAGCTGGCTGTGTTAAACACCATACAATCAATCAATCTCCTAAACCAATGGGTGGATTTTGAAGAAACTTAGCAGAAGTGTTCCTTGGGTGACCCTCTTCTAAAGATGTTCATACCAGGAATCCATTGTTAGGTGCTCCAGCCGCCGCGATATAACTGAAATAATGTTGAAAGCGGCGTTAAACTCCATTCAAACAATCAATCTAAAGATGTTCAAAAAATTTGGATTGGCCCTTAAACATGTTATTTAGCCAAATTCTGCTGAAAATTGCTTTTAATTGAAAAGCCTACAATGTCTTAGAATATGAAAAACTTTAGAAAATCAAAACGGGTCATAATCTTATGAAAGACCAGTGGTGACTTCTTAAATTAACAATTCACACTTTAAACATCATCTTTGAGGTTGTTCATAATTCATGTTTCACATTTCAGACTTCAATTTTCACACTTCAAAGTTCACACTTCCGACTGCTAATTTAACCCTTGTCATGCTGAATAAATTTTGGCTTAAAATTTTCATCAAAATCAAAGGGCAAAAATTACTGAAAGTACTAACTTTAGGTCAATTTTAATTATAAAAACAAAATCTATTGATAATTCTGGTTTAAAAGTGAGAAACAGTTGGTGTTGACAAACATCGGACTGCACATATGTGCAGCCTGATGTTTGTCTTTAGCTCTTACCAAAGCAGGAATATTCTGAGTTCAGCATGACAAGGTTTAAGGTTCGTGTAAAGTGTTTGAGACCCAATTTTAAGGGGGCTTCATTAGCCAAGAAAAAGCAGCATGTCCAGGTATATTGTATATCAAAATGAAGCTATTTTTGAGCACACTCAGTTGAGCAACATAAGACCGCCATAGCTATAGCGGTAAAGCCAAAACATTGTGGAAAAGGGTCATTTTGTACATAACAAGCAACTGCATGATGGTTGGATAAAATTGGCTCATATTTTAACAAAGTACAGTCTAAAGTACGACCCAGGTACTCCTACCACCTTAGATACAAAACTCTGTCTCAAAAGGCTCTTTTGAAACAATCAATTTTTATTTATTTTGTCAACATACTTGTCAAACCGGTTTGGTCTGTTTTCAAAATAGATGTAAGGTATGGTGCAACAGCATACCATAATATTGTGAAATATTTTCTGCAATTTATATCAAATTTTAGTTTTTGAATTCATTGATCTATAATCAATTACTATTTATTTATCATTCAGTGAAATAAAAATTGATATATTGCTTAACAACCTTACAGGTAAATAAACTATTAATGTCCATTTATGTTGTGATAACACACCATACCTTGAAAAGATCTACACGTTTACAAAATTAGAATGGCATATATGACATATGTGTTTATAAAATAAGTCAAAATAAATTGCTTGCATATCTACGTTTTGGGCTCGAGTTTTATACCAACATTTATACCAACATTCGTAGTAGTACATGGGGTGTACTTTTGACTGTAATTTGTTAAAATATGAGCCAATTTTATCCAACAGTCATGCAGTTGCTTGTTCTGTACAAAATGACACTTTTCCACAATGTTTTGCTATAGCTATGACAGTCTTATGATGCTTAATTGCCTGTGCTCATAAACAGCTTCAATTCGATATATGATATACCTGGACATTTGCCTTTTTCTTGGCAAATGAAGTGTTTTAAAATTGGGCCTCAAACACTTTACATGAACCTTAACTTTTCACAGTTCTTACTTCAGACTTCACAGTACACACTTCTGACTTCTCACTCCCAACTTCACAGTTCACACTTGCAACCCCCAACTTTAAAGTCCACGCTTCTCACTTCTAACTTCACACTTCTATCTTCATACTTCAAAGTTCACGGGCCGCGGCAATAGCGCAGTTGGTAGAGCGCCAGACTTCTAATCCAGGGGTCTATATTCACACGGGTTCGATCCCCGGCCGCGGCACTTATCCTTTCCGACATTTGTCTTCCACCAATGGGTAGATAATCGTAAACCTATGTGGAATAGCAACTGGAGGCTAGGAAAGGGATGTGGTGGTAGTACTGGTGTGAGAAATACCAGGAATCCATCGTTAGGTGCTCCAGTCGTCGCGATATAACTGAGAGATTTTGAAAGCGACGTAAAACCCCAATTCAAATCAAATCAAATTCAAAGTTCACACTTTCAACTTCACAGTTCACACTTGTGACTTCCAACTTCACAGTCCACCCTACACAAATAACTTCACACTCTTACTTCACACTCCAAACTTCACATGTCTATCTTAACACTTAACTCCACATATCTATCTTCACAGGGGTGTGGAATTCCCATGCCCGACTTGTCCGACTCGGGCTTTTGTACTTGAGGACAAGTAAATTTTTCTAAGCCACTTGTCCATGGACAAGTAAATACCAGGGCTAATCTTGGAATGTTACTTAAAAGAATTAAGAGAGAAATCATCCTAATGTTCATATCATAGGGTAGAAAACATTGTTTTTAATGAAGAAAATGCTGCATACCAGCATTTTCTTCATCAAAAGGCAATGTTTTTTTTCAAATTTTTCTATTTACTCTTTAGCGGACAAGTTCATTTTGATTCTGGACTAGTAGAAAATCCGCTTTTACTTGTCCAGGGACAAGTGGAGAAAACTCGTATTTCCACACCCCTGCTTCATACTTCAAAGTTCACTCTTTCAACTTCACACTTCTGACATCCAACTTCACAATTCACCCTTCTAATTTCACACTTCAGCTTGACACTTCTGACTCCCAACTTAACAGCTCAAACTTCACACTTCTGACTTCCATCTTCACAGTTTGTCTGTCTTACTTCCCATTTCTAACTTCACACTACACATTTCACAGTTCAATCTTCACAGTTCACACTTCTGACTTCCAACTTTACAGTTCACCCTTCTAAAATCCTTCTTCTTATTTCATAGTTCACACTTACAACTTTACAGCCGCCATCATAACGCAATTCGTAGCGCGTCAGACTGTCAATCTAGAGGTCCCTGGTTCAATCCCCAATGGCGGCACTAATTTTTCCCACTATTTGTCTCTCAACAATGAGTTGATAATTGTAGACCTATGTGAGATAGCAGCTGGAGGCTTGAAAAGGATGTTGTGGTTGTACTGGTGAGAGAAGTACCAGGAAACCATTAATAGGTGCTCCAGCCGATGAAATATAACTTAAATAATGTTGAAAGCAGCATTAAACTGCATTCAATCAATCAATTCTAAAATCCTTCTTCTAACTTCATAGTTCACACTTACAACTTTACAGCAGCCGTCATAACGCAATTGGTAGCGCGTCAGACTGTCAATCTAGAGGTCCCTGGTTCAATCCCTGAAGGCGGCACTAATTCTTTCCCACTATTTGTCTCTCAACAATGAATTGATAATTGTAGACCTTTGTGAGGTAACAGCTGGAGGCTCGAAAAGGATGTTGTGGTTGTACTGGTGAGAGAAGTACCAGGAAACCATTGTTAGGTGCTCCAGCCGCCGCAATATAACTGAAAAAATGTTGAAAGTGGCGTTGAACTCCATTCAATCAATCAATCCAACTTTACACTTCCAACTTTTCACTTCACAATTCTTACTTTCAACTTTACCATTCACCCTTCTAACATCACATTTCTAACTTTTAACTTCAAAGCTTACACTGTCAACTTTTCACTTCACAATTGTGACTTCCAGCTTCACATTTCAAAGTTTCTTTTCACTTCAAAGATAATATGTTTAAAGTATGAAGTTTACAGTGTAGATAAAAGAAGTCACCACAGGTCTTTCATATAATCTACAATTGTAACCAGTTGGGGTTGAGGGGCCCTTTAGTGGTTGATTTACAGCATTGTCACAGTAATGAATGTCGTCCATCAACCAAGAAAAATCAAGTTTTCAAAATTTCTGCACCTTCATAATTCTTCATCAGAACCACTGTCACCCCCTAGTCTATCCAACTCAGTCACAAAGCTAAGCCTGACCTCTTGATTTATGTGATTGTAGAAAACAAAATAGCCCTTTACTTGTGAAAATAAGGCTTTGGTTAAGGTTTTACATGCAACTGTTGTATATTTAGCTCACTGTCTATTGTCCGTTGTGCCATGTCATACATCATAAATTTAAGTGTTTACACTACAGAGATCACAAAAATTGTCCAATCTTCATTGTACTTGGTCAGAATGTTTTTCAGATCACATGTGTGAATCCTATCGAAAATGGAAAGGATCTGAGTCATATCGTGGAAAAAGGGGCCTAAATGACATTTTTTTTTTATGACAATTTACTTTATATTGTACCTTCCAGAAAAAGCTAGTAGAACTTGATTCCATAAGCTAAATGATAATCTACTGTTGATAAAAACAGACCCTTTCAAAGAAAATACAATAAATTATTTTTGAATCATTGATTAAATTGTGTAAGTTTACTGTAAACACTCTAAAATGATCAGTCCCTCAACTTATAACAAGCAAGGCTCTCACTGGGATTTTAAATAAAAAATATAAAGGAATGAAAAATATGTATTGTAGAACAGAAGTTAAAATAAAGCCATTAAGACAGGCAAAATTTTCATTAATGATTTATTGAATACCTAAACATATTAACAATTTTAAAATAAACTTTCCATGAATTGACTATTGAAAAAGTGAAAAAAAGCGCTATTAAACTTTTCTGAAAATGTTATCTATTAATGTAAAGTACATTGCTCAGATCTGCATTATAACATAATTAATCCATTTTATACAGTAAAATTATCTACCTAAAAATGTTTTATAGCTCCATTGGCCGAAGGCTAGCGAGCTATTGTAATGGCGGTGTGTCCGTTCTGCATCTGTGCATAAGCTTTTCTGTCAACATCTCCTAAACCTATAGACCTATGTGAGACAGCAGCTGGAGGCTAGGAAAGGATGTGATGGTGGATGGTGGGGAAATACCAGAAATCTATTGTTTGGTGCTCAAGCCACCGCGATATAACTGGAATACATGTTGAAAGCTGCGTTAAACACCATACAATCAATCAATCTCCTAAACCGATGGATGGATTTTGAAGAAACTTAGCAGAAGTGTTCCTTGGGTGACCCTCTTCTAAAGATGTTCAAAAAATTTGGATTGGCCCTTAAACATGATATTTAGCCAAATTCTGCTGAAAAATAGCTTTTAATTGAAAAGCCTGCAATGCCATAGATTATGAAAAACTATGAAAATCAAAACAGGTCATAATCTTATGAAAGACCAGTGGTGACTTCTTAAATTAACAGTTCACACTTCAAACTTCATCTTTGAGGTTGTTCATAATTCATGTTTCACACTTCAGACTTCAATTTTCACACTGTTCACACTTCCGACTGCTTATTTAACCTTTGTTATGCTGAATAAATTTTGGCTTAAATTTTTCATCAAAATCAAAGGGCAAAAAGTACTGAAAGTACTAACTGTAGTTCAATTTCAATTTGAAAAACAAAATCTATTGATAATTCTGGTTTAAAAGTGAGAAACAGGTGGTGTTGACAAACATCGGACTGCACATATGTGCAGCCTGATGTTTGTCTATAGCTCTAGCCAAAGCAGGAATATTCCGGGTTCAGCATGACAAGGTTTAACTTTTCACAGTTCTTACTTCAGACTTCACAGTACTTCTGACTTCACACTCCAAACTTCACAGTTCACACTTGCAACCTCCAACTTCACAGTCCACGCTTCTCACTTTTAACTTCACACTACTATCTTCATACTTCAAAGTTCACACTTTCAACCAGGGGTGTGGAATTCCCATGCCTGACTTGTCCGACTCGGGCTTTTGTACTTGAGGACAAGTAAATTTTTCTATGCCACTTGTCCAAGGACAAGTAAATACCAGGGCAAATCTTGGAATGTTACTTAAAAGAATTCAGAGAGAAATCATCCCAATGTTCATATCATTGGGTGGAAAACATTGTTTTTAATGAAGAAAAGGCTGGATTCCAGCATTTTCTTCATCAAAAGGCAATGTCTTTTTTCAAATTTTTCTATTTACTCTTTAGTGGACAAGCTCATTTTGATCCTGGACGAGTAGAAAATCTGCTTTTACTTGTCCAGGGACAAGTGGAGAAAACTCGTATTTCCACACCCCTGCTTTCAACTTCACAGTTCACACTTGTGACATCCAACTTCACAGTCCACCGTACACACATAACTTCACACTCTTACTTCACACTCCAAACTTCACATGTCTATCTTCACACTTTACTCCACATATCTATCTTCATACTTCAAAGTTCACACTTTCAACTTCACACTTCTGACATCCAACTTCACAATTCACCCTTCTAATTCCACACTTCAGCTTAACACTTCTGACTCCCAACTTAACAGCTCAAACTTCACACTTCTGACCTCCATCTTCACAGTTTGTCTGTCTTACTTCCCATTTCTAACTTCACACTACACATTTCACAGTTCAATCTTCACAGCTCACACTTCTGACTTCCAACTTTACAGTTCACCCTTCTAAAATCCTTCTTCTTACTTCATAGTTCACACTAACAACTTTACAGCCGCCGTCACAACGCAATTGGTAGCGTGTCAGACTGTCTAGAGGTCCCTGGTTCAATCCCCGACGGCGGCACTTATTCTTTCCGACTATTTGTCTCTCAACAATGAGTTGATAATTGTAGACCTATGTGAGATAGCAGCTGGAGGCTCCTAAAAGGATGTTGTGGTTGTACTGGTGAGAGAAGTACCAGGAAACCATTGTTAGGTGCTCCAGCCGCCGCAATATAACTGAAAAAATGTTGAAAGTGGCGTTAAACTCCATTCAATCAATCAATCCAACTTTACACTTCCAACTTTTCACTTCACAATGCTTACTTTCAACTTTACCATTCACCCTTCTAACATCACACTTCTAACTTCTAACTTTAAAGCTTACACTATCAACTTTTCACTTCACAATTGTGACTTCCAGCTTCACATTTCAAAGTTTCTTTTCACTTCAAAGATAATATGTTTAAAGTATGAAGTTTACAATGTAGATAAAAGAAGTCACCACAGGTCTTTCATATAATCTACAATTGTAACCAGTTGGGGTTGAGGGGCCCTTTAGTGGTTGATTTACAGCATTGTCACAGTAATGAATGTCGTCCATCAACCAAGAAAAATCAAGTTTTCAAAATTTCTGCACCATCATAATTCTTCATCAGAACCACTGTCACCCCCTAGTCCATCCAACTCAGTCACAAAGCTAAGCTGGACCTCTTGATTTATGTGATTGTAGAAAACAAAATAGCCCTTTACTTGTGAAAATAAGGCTTTGGTTAAGGTTTTACATGCAACTTTTGTATATTTAGCTCACTGTCTATTGTCCGTTGTGCCATGTCATACATCATAAATTTAAGTGTTTACACTATAGAGATCACAAAAATTGTCCAATCTTCACTGTACTTGGTCAGAATGTTTTTCAGATCACATGTGTGAATCCTATCGAAAATGGAAAGGATCTGAGTCATATCGTGGAAAAAGGGGCCTAAATGACATTTTTTTTAATGACAATTTACTTTATATTGTACCTTCCAAAAAAAGCTAGTAGAACTTGATTCCATAAGCTAAATGATAATCTACTGTTGATAAAAACGGACCCTTTCAAAGAAAATACAATAAATTATTTTAAATCATTGATTAAATTGTGTAAGTTTACTGTAAACACTCTAAAATGATCAGGCCCTCAACTTATAAAAAGCAAGGCTCTCACTGGGATTTTAAATAAAAAATATAAAGGAATGAAAAATAGGTATTGTAGAACAGAGGTTAAAATAAAGCCTTTAAGATAGACAAAATTTTCATAATTGATTTATTGAATACCTAAACATTTTAACAATTTTAATTTAAACTTTCCATGAATTGACTATTGAAAAAGTGAAAAAAAGCGCTATTAATCTTTTCTGAAAAAGTTATCAACCAATGTAAAGTACATTGCAAAAATCTGCATTATAAAATAATAAATCCATTTTATACAGTAAAATTACCTACCTAAAAATGTTTTATAGCTCAATTGGCCGAAGGCTAGCGAGCTATTGTCATGGCGGTGTGTTCGTTCTGCATCTGTGCATAAGCTTTTCTTTCAACATCTCCTAAACCTATAGACCTATGTGAGATAGCAGCTGGAGGCTAGGAAAGGATGTGATGGTGGTACTGGTGGGGAAATACCAGAAATCTATTGTTTGGTGCTCAAGCCACCGCGATATAACTGGAATACATGTAGAAAATCAAAACAGGTCATAATCTTATGAAAGACCAGTGGTGACTTCTTACATTAACAGTTCACACTTCAAACTTCATCTTTGAGGTTGTTCATAATTCATGTTTCACACTTTATACTTCAATTTTCACACTTCAAAGTTCTCACTTCCGACTGCTTATTTAACCCTTGTCATGCTGAATGAATTTTGGCTTAAAATTTTCATCAAAATCAAAGGGCAAAAAGTACTGAAAGTACTAACAGTAGGTCAATTTTAATTTGAAAAACAAAATCTATTGATAATTCTGGTTTAAAAGTGAGAAACAGGTGGTGTAGACAAACATCGGACTGCACATATGTGCAGCCTGATGTTTGTCTATAGCTCTTACCAAAGCAGGAATATTCCGGGTTCAGCATGACAAGGTTTAACTTTTCACATTTCTTACTTCAAACTTCACAGTACACACTTCTGACTTCACACTCCCAACTTCACAGCTCACACTTGCAACCTCCAACTTCAGTCCACGCTTCTCACTTCTAACTTCACACTTCTATCTTCATACTTCAAAGTTCACACTTTCAACTTCACAGTTCACACTTGTGACTTCCAACTTCAAAGTCCACCCTACACACATTACTTCACACTCTTACTTCACACTCCAAACTTCACATGTCTATCTTCACACTTAACTCCACATATCTATCTTCATACTTCAAAGTTCACACTTTCAACTTCACACTTCTGACATCCAACTTCACAATTCACCCTTCTAATTTCTCACTTCAGCTTAACACTTCTGACTCCCAACTTATCAGCTCAAACTTCACACTTCTGATTTCCATCTTCACGGTTCGTCTGTCTTACTTCCCATCTCTAACTTCACACTACACATTTCACAATCCAATCTTCACAGTTCACACTTCTGACTTCCAACTTTACAGTTCACCCTTCTAAAATCCTTCTTCTAACTTCAAAGTTCACACTAACAACTTTACAGCCGCAGTCATAGCACAGTTGGTAGTGCATCGGGTTTGATCCCAGATGGCGGCACTCATTCTTTCTGACTATTTGTCTCTCACCAATGGGTTGATAATTGTAGACCTATGTGAGATAGTGGCTGGAGGCTAGGAAAGAATGTGGTGGTTGTACTGGTGATAGAAATACCAGGAATCCATTGTTAGGTGCTCCAGCCGCCGCGATATAACTGAAATAATGTTGAAAGCAGCGTTAAACTCCATTCAATCAATCAATCAATCTGACTTTTTGTCTCTCACCAATGGGTCTATAATCATAGACCTATGTGAGATAGCAGCTTGGGGCTAGGAAAGGATGTGGTGGTTGTACTGGTGAGAGAAATACCAGGCAACTATTGTTAGGTGCTCCAGCCGCCCTGATATAACTGAGAAAATGTTGAAAGCAGCATTAAACTCTATTCAATCAATCAATCAATCAGACTGTCAATCTAAAAGTCCCGGTGGTGAAAAATATCCTATCTGACGTTTGACTCTCACCAATGGGTAGATAACCGTTAACCTATGTGAGATAGCAGTCGAAGGCTAGGAAAGAGAGTAATGGTTGTACAGGTGAAAGAAATACCAGGAATCCATTGTTAGGTGCTCCGGCAGCTTGTGATATAACTGCAAAATTATTGAAAGCGGCATAAAACCCATTTAAACAAACAAAACAAATCTAACATCACACTTCTACCTGCTTACTTCAAAGTTTACACTATCAACTTTTCACCTCACAATTCTGACTTCCAGCTTCACATTTCAAAGTTTCTTTTCACTTCAAAGATAATATGTTTAAAGTATGAAGTTTACAGTGTAGATAAAAGAAGTCACCACAGGTCTTTCATATAATCTATAATTGTAACCAGGTGGGGTTGAGGGGCCCTTTAGTGGTTGATATACAGCAATGAATGTCATCCATCAACCAAGAAAAATCAAGTTTTCATAATTTCTGCACCTTCATAATTCATCATCAGAACCACTGTCACGCCCTAGTCCATCCAAGTCAGCCTCAAAGTCAAGCCAGACCTCTTGATTCATGTGATTGTAGAAAAGAAAAAAATTGCAGACGGCGCGAAAAAAATCAAACAAATGGGCCAAACGGCGCGCTGAACTTTTTGCATACAGCGTCGGCAGAAAGACGACTTCCGGTACACTTTTGGCGATTTAGCCTACTCCAAAATAAAAATCAATATGGTACCCCGCGCCATACTGTTGAATGGACACCTCGTCATCAGAAATCAAAATTATTTGGGGACCATTCCTTGTTTACGTGTTTTTGAGCAATGGAGCAAACTAAAAGGTGTCATAGGACTATTTTTGTCTTTTTTTGCAAGGACATTGGCCAAAACAGAGAAAGTTTATGATGATGTTGATTCGTCTGAACCCGGACCGAGTCCTCAGCGCGCCGTGGATAGGCTTCATTACCATCCAATGTCGCAGATTCTCGAGACATCCATCTCAGTAAAAAGTTTGCATGGCAAACAGTCGAACGCGACGGATTGAATATTTCGACAAATCAGAAAAATACAGAGACCCGGATTTTCATTGCACAGTGATTTGATTTGTGTAACTGCTTAGACAACAAAGAGAAATAAAAGTTGAACATAATTGTGACCTGTCAACACGCCATAAGCAACTCGACCAAATTATAACCCCAACCTAAATTAATATTAATTTAAGTCAATTCACATTATGATTCATTATTTTTGAAGTATAATAATTATTCATATTTATTCAACTGCCAATTAACAATGTGTCATAAAAAAAAAAACACTTTTACATCTGGTGCCTGTAGTGTTCCCAAAAACCCTCAAATGGGGGTAATTTACCCCCAAATTTGAGCTTGTACCCCTTATATTTGCAAGCAGCCTTCTTTGTTTCATATGGAGGGGGTACATGCATACTGCAAAATACCCATTTTTATCCCTAGATTGGAATGCCAGTGAGAACACTGGCCTGTAAACACAACAGATCAGTATGCTTATGTGTTAATCTGCAAGTCAAGTAAAAGGTTAAAAAGCCTAATAGTCCAGTAGGCTTACTTATCTTTAAATGATCCTGGCTGGCTAGCCTTTTGTTAATGTAATTATTGGTAAGGCCCCACAATTTATGAAATGGCCCACTTTTTCTAAACCCACTGGGCCATTTGGCCCCACTGATTTGATTCCTGGGCAGATCCCTGTGCAACTGTTGTATATATTTAGCTCACTGTCTATTGTCTGTTGTACGATGTCACACATCATAAGTATAAGTGTTTACACTCTGGAGACCAAAAAAATTGTCCAATCTTCATGGTACTTGGTTAGAATGTTTTTCAGATCACATGGGTGAACCCTTTTGAAAATGGGAAGGATCTGCGTCATATCATGGGAAAAGGGGCCTAAAAGACATCTTTTTAATGACAATTTTTTTGTTTACACTCTAGAGGCCACATATATGGTCAAATCTTCACGAAACTATGTCAGAATGTCTGTCAGGTCCCAAGGCTGAAACCTGTAGAAACATAGGAAGGATCCATACCATTTGAGAGAAAAGGGGCCTTATTAACAATTTTTAGCTCACCTGAGCACATCGTGCTCAAGGTGAGCTTTGTGATCATTGAATGTCTTTCGTGCGTCGCCCGTCGTGCATCTTCCTCCGTCAACAATTTAAGTGTTTACACTCTAGGGGCCACAAATATGATCCAATCTTCATGAAACTTGGTCAGAATGTTGGTCAGGTCACAAGGATGAACCCTTTTGAAAATGGAAAGGATCCATGCCATATCACGGGAAAAGGGGCCTTAAAGACAATTTTCTTTATTACACCCTAGAGGTCACAAATACGGCCCAATCTTCATGAAACTTGGTCAGAATGTTGGTCAGGTCACAAGAATGAACCCTATTGAAAATGGGAAGGATCTATGCCATATCACGGGAAAAGGGGCCTTAAAGACAATTTTTTTGTTTACACTCTAGAGGCCACAAATATGGCCCAATCTTCATGAAACTTGGTCAGAATGTTGGTCAGGTCACATGGATGAACCCTATTGAAAATGGGAAGGATCCATGCCATTTCACGGGAAAAGGGGCCTTAATAACAATTTTCTTGTTTACACTCTCGAGGCAACAAATATGGTTCAATCTGCATGAAACTTGGTCAGAATGTTGTTCAGGTAACAAGGATGAACCCTATTGAAAATGGTAAGGATCTGTGCTATGTCACTGGAAATGGGGCCTAAATGACATATTTTTTTTTTTCACTCTAGAGGCCACAAATATGGCCCTATCTTCATGGAACTTGGTTAGAATGGTTGTCATGTCACAATGATGAACCCTATCGAAATTGAGAAGGATCAGTGCCGTATTACAGAAAAGAAGTCAAATTATGACCTTTGCTTGAAAATTTGCTTATCAATTAAAAGAGACAAAGATACAAAGGTGAGCGATATAGGACCATCATGGTCCTCTTGTTTGTTTACACTCGGGAGGCCAGATATATTACACAATCTTCAGTAACTGAAACTTGGTCAGAGTGTTGGCTAGGTCACAAGGATGGCATCTATTGAAAATTGGATAGATCCATGTCATATCAATGGAAAAGGGGCCATAATAAGAACTTTCTTGTTTACACTCCAGAGGCCACAAATATGTCCGAATCTTCCTGAAACTTGGTCAGAATATTGGTCAGGTCGTATGGAATAACCCTATCAAAAATTGGAAGGATCCATGCATATCACTGGAAAAGGACCTAAATGATAACTTTCTTCTGTACATTCTATGTTAAATAAATTGATTGCCCAATTTTCATGAAACTTGGTCAGAATATTGGCCAGGTCACTAGGATAAACCCTTTTGCAATTGGGAAGGATTCATTTGATATTACTGTAAAATGGGGCCTTAATGACAATTTTCTTGTTTCCACTCAAGGCGCCACAATTCTGATACAATCTTCATAAAATTTGGTCAGAATGTATATCTAGTAAAAAAGGATAATCCCTATTAAAAAATGTATTGTCCTATGAGAAAATACAAGAAAAGGGGCCTTTTTTCTCTTCGTCCATTCTAAGTGTTATTTTGGGGGTATTTTTGGTATGTTTTTCTTGTCAAAGCATAAATCTCTTCATGAAACTTACAAACATTGATAACAATATGAAGTTTTGTAACTCCCACTGGCTGAAGAATTATCTGCCCTTGAATTTACATTCTACTTGCCAAAAAAAGCTAGTAGAACTTGATGCCACAAGCTAAATGATTATCTACTTTTGAAAAAACAGCACCATTCAAAGAAAATGCAATAAATTATTTTATAATCATTGATTAAATTGTGTAAGATTACTGTAAACACTCTAAAATGCTAAGGCCCTCAACTTATGCCAAGCATGGCTCTCATTGAAATTTTAAATAAAAAATTTAAAGGAATGAAAAATAGGTTTTGTAGGACAGAAGTTAGAATAAAACCCTTAAGAGCAAAATTTTCATAATTGATTTATTGAATACCTAAACATATAAACAATTTTAGGATAAACTTTCCATATTTTGACTATCGAAAAAAGTGAAAAAAAAGAACTTTTAAACTTTTTCTGAAAATGTTAACAACCAATGTAATGTACATTGCATAGATCTGCATTATAACATGATTATTCCATTTTGTACAGTAAAATTATCCACCTAAAAATGTTTTATAGCTCCATTGGCAGAAGGCTAGTGAGCTATTGTCATGGGGGGGGGGGGTGTCCATTCTGCATCTGTGCATAAGCTTTTCTTTCAACATCTCCTAAACCTATAGACCTATGTGAGAAAGCAGCTGGAGGCTAGGAAAGGATGTGATGGTGGTACTGGTGGGAGAAATACCAGAAATCTATTGTTTGGTGCCAATGCGATATAACTGGAAAAAATGTTGAAAGCAGTGTTAAAAACCATACAATCAATCAATCAATCAATCAATCAATCAATCAATCAATCAATCAATCAATCAATCAATCAATCAATAAATCTCCTCCTAAACCGATGGGTGGATTTTGAAGAAACTTAGCAGAAGTGTTCCTTGGGTGACCCTCTTCTAAAGATGCTAAAAAAATTTGGATTTGCCCTCAAACATGTTATTTAGCCAAATTCTGCTGAAAATAGCTTTATTGAAAAGCCTACAATGTCTTAGAATATTAAATACTATAGAGAATCAAAACTGGTCATAAGCTTATGAAAGAACAGTGGTGACTTCTTAAATTAACAGTTCACACTTCAAACATCATCTTTGAGGTTGTTCATGATTCATGTTTCACACTTCAGACTTCAATTTTCACACTTCAAAGTTCACACTTCCGACTGCTACTTAAACCCTTGTCATGCTGAATAAATTTTGGCTTAAAATTTTCATCAAAATCAAAGGGCTAAAAAAACTGAAAGTACTAACTGTAGGTCAATTTTAAATTGAAAAACTGAATCTATTGATAATTCTGGTTTAAAAGTGAGAAACAGGTGGTGAAGACAAACATCAGACTGCACATATGTGCAGTCTGAAGTTTGTCTATAGCTCCGACCAAAGCAGGAATATTCTGGGTTAAGCATGACAAGGGTTAACATTTCACAGTTCTTACTTCAAGCTTCACAGTACACACTTCTGACTTCACACTCCCAACTTCACAGTTCACACTTGCAACCTCCAACTTCAGTCCACGCTTCTCACTTCTAACTTCACACTTCTATCTTCATACTTCAAAGTTCACACTTTCAACTTCACAGTTCACACTTCCAACTTCAAAGTTCACACTTGCGACCTCTGACTTCACAGTCCACCCTCCACACTTCTAACTCTATACTTCAATCATCACACTTCAAAAATTACTCTTTCAACTTTGCAGTTCACACTTGTGACTTCTAACTTCACAGTCCACCGTACACACATAATTTCACACTTCTAACTTCACATGTCTATCTTCACATTTAACTTCACATTTTTATCTTCATACTTCAAAGTTCACACTTCAAACTTCACACTTCTGACTTCAATCTTCACGGTTTGTCTGTCTTACTTTCTATTTCCAACTTCACACTACACATTTCACAGTTCACACTTTTGACTTCCAACTTTACAGCTCACCCTTCTAAAATCCTTCTTCTAACTTTCTAGTTCACACAACTTTACAGGGGCCGTCATAGCACAGTTTGTAGTGTGTCAGACTGTCAATCTAGAGGTCCTGGGTTCAATACCCGATGGCAGCATTCATTTTTTCAGACTATCTAACTCTCAACAATGGGTTGATAATCGTAGACCTATGTGAGATAGCAGCTTGAGGCTAGGAAAGGAAGTGATGGTCGTACTGGTAAGAGAAATACCAGGAAACCATTGCTCCAGCCGTTGCAATATAACTGAAAAAATGTTGAAAGTGGCGTTAAACTCCATTCAATCAATCAATCCAACTTTACACTTCCAACTTTCACTTTAAGCTGCTGTCATAACGCAGTTGGTAGCGCATCGGACTGTCACTCTAGAGGTCCTGGGTTGGATCCCCGGCGGTGGCACTCATTCTTTCTTACTATTTGTCTCTCACCAATGGGTTGATAATCATAGACCTATGTGAGATAGCAGCTGGAGGCTCAGAAAGGTTGTGGTGGTTGTACTGGTGAGAGAAATACTAGGAAACCATTGTTAGGTGCTCCATCCGCCCTGATATAACTGAAATAATGTTGAAAGCGGTGTAAAACTCCATTCAATCAATCCAACTTTTTACTTCACAATTCTGACTTTCAACTTGACAGTTCACCCTTCTAACATCGCCCTAGCCGCCACCATAGTGCAGTAGGTTAGGCATAAGACTTCCAATCTGGAAGTCGTGGGTTCCATCTCCGGTGGTGGCAAATATCCTTTCCGACATTTGTCTCTCACCAATGGGTAGATAATCGTAAACCTATGTGAGATAGCAATCAAAGGCTAGGAAAGGGTGTAATGGTTGTACATTTGAAAGAAATACCAGGAATCCATTTTTAGGTGCTCCGGCTGCCACGACATAACTGCAAAATTGTTGAAAGTGGCGTAAAACCCATTCATACAAACAAAACAAATCTAACATCACACTTCTAACTGCTTACTTCAAAATTTACACTATCAACTTTTAACTTCACAATTCTGACTTCCAGCTTCACATTTCAAAGTTTGTTTTCACTTCAAAGATGATATGTTTAAGGTATGGAGTTTACAGTGTAGATAAAAGAAGTCACCACAGGTCTTCATATAATCTACAATTGTAACCAGGTAGGGTTGAGGGGCCCTTTATTGAATGATTTACAGCATTGTCACAGTAATGAATGTCACCCATCAACCAAGAAAAATCAAGTTTTCATAATTTCTGCACCTTCATAATTCATCATCAGAACCACTGTCACGCTCTAGTCCATCCAAGTCAGCCTCAAAGTCAAGCGGGACCTCTTGATTCATGTGATTGTAGAAAACAAAATAGCCCTTTACTTGTGAATGTAAGGCTTTGGTTAAGGTTTTACATGCAACTGTTGTATATTTTTAGCTCACTGTCTATTGTCTGATGTGCGATGTCACACATCTTAATTTTAAGTGTTATTGTCCAATCTTCATGGTACATGGTCAGAATGTTTTTCAGATCACATAGGTGAACCCTATCGAAAATGGGAATGATCTGCATCATATCATGGGAAAAGGGGCATAAAGACAAATTTTTTAATGACATTTTTTTTGTTAACACTCTACAGGCCACAAATATGGTCAAATCTTTATGAAACTGTCAGAATGTCTGTCAGGTCCCAAGGTGAACCCTATAGAACACAGGAAGGATTGATTCCATATCAGAGAAAAGGGGCCTTATTAACAATTTTCTTGTTTACACGCTAGAGACCACAAATAAGACCAAGTCTTCATTAAAATTGGACAGAATGATGGCCATGTCACAAGGATGAACCCTAATGAAAATAGGAAGAGTCCATGTCATATCACATAAAAAGTGGCCTTAAGGACATCTCTTTTTGTTTACATTCTGGAGGTCAAAAATGTGGTCCAATCTTTAAGACATGAAACTTGGTCAGAGTGTTGGCCAGGTCACAAGGATGGCCCCTATTGAAAATGGTAGAGATCCATGCTATATCACGAGCAAAGGTACCTTGATGACAATTTTCTTGTATAAACACAAGAGGCCACAAATAAAAATTGGTCAGAATGATTGCCATTTCACAAGGATGAACCCTATTGTAATTGAAGAATCCATGCCATTACACAGGAAAAGTGGCCTTAAGGACAACTTTTTTGTTTACACTCTGGTGGCCAGAAATATGGCACAATCTTTAGTACATGAAACTTGGTCAGTGTTGGCTAGGTCACAAGGATGGCATTTATTGAAAATTGGATAGATCCATGTCACATCACTGGAAAAGGGGCCATAATAAGAACTTTCTTGTTTATAGTCTAGAGGCCACAAATATGTCCGGATCTTCATAAAACTAGGTCAGAATATTGGTCAGGTCATGTGGAATAACCCTATTAAAAAATTGGAAGGATCCATATCATATCACTGGAAAAGGACCTAAATGATAACTTTCTTCTGTATTCTATTCAAAAATGGCCCCACATGGTAAAATCAATTTACGGAATTCAGCCGTATAGGGATAATGCTTTGGACATGCTCTTTTAGATCCCTTCATTTAATCTGCCTGATCGGGTGCTACAGGCTGTTGAGTCATCAAAAACTGGCCCCACACAGTGAATTATAAAAAAAAAAGATTTGCTGAAAATACTTGGCAGAATTCAACCAAAATTCACAGGAAAGATGCTTGAGAAATATTGTTTCAGATTTCCTAAAATAATTCCTGATCTGAATGATTTCTTGGGCTGTAATAACAACCAAAAAAGCAGGGATAATTCTGGCTCAGAATTTCATGTGCAAAAAATCTCCTTCAGTCGGAACTTATGAGAAATACAGATTTTTCCATGGCAAATTGAACCAAATCCTTTTTTAAAATATATTTTGCTGTGAGATTTTTCTGTCATTTTGCCAATTTGAATGAGATTTCTGGCAGAAAAATGAGAGAATTTACACAGATCTCACCCAAAAATGATCCCTGAAAAAGACCCCATATGGCAAAGTACAAAGAAAATCTTCTCTAAAACTATATTTATTGGGCAGAATTCAATGCTACTTCAAAGGACTGATGCTTAAGACATGCTCTTCAGTTTCTTACCTTTTATCATGAATCATTATTTGAGCGCCTTGGGTTGTACTCCATTCCTCCATTACTTCTGCATTGGGTGGGTAACTTGGGTTTAATGGACCGTAACATCATCTAAAAATGTTCCTATATAGTGAAGTATTAGTAAATATCAATTTATTGAAACTTCTGGTCAGAATTCAACAAAACTTCACTTAAATGAACCTTAAAATATGCTTTCTTCTTAAAATTATGACTTGCAAAAATTGTGCTTATGAGTTTGCCTAAAATTGTGCCACAGAGCAAAACATATACCGAGCGACTTTAAAAACGCAATACTTAAAAACATCACTAAAATGCAAACATAGGCGAACAGACTCAGACTAAAAATATAAATATTTTGTTACCTAAACAATTCAATTACATGAATGATTCTTGGGTGACCCTTTGTCAGGCTACAAAAAATTATTGTGATTGGATTGAAATGCATATGCATTTTATGGGTGGAGGTCATTTCTCAAAAATGTTATATAGTGGAAACTTTGAAAATCATTTCCTCAGAATGTCACTGATGGATATCAATCAATCATTTTTGGTATGATCCTTGGGTGACCCATTATTATGCAGCCAAAAATTATTGGCATTGGATGAAAAATATGCCTTTTATGGGCAGAGGTCATTTCTCTATAATATGTTAAATAGTGGAAACTTTGAAAATTATTACAACATCAGTAGAACCCAAAATATCTAAAAATTTAGTCAAACTTAGGTTTGCTATTACAAGAATTTCAAGCCTGTGGAGCGACTCGAGCCATTCATGGCTTTCTAGTTCATCATTTTTTTGGATTTAGCAATCTGGTCAATGAATGCAAATTGAATTGATATTTTTGTTTCGCAGCAAGGTAAAGGACACGGAACAGTATTTCACGCAGAGAGTGAACTGGTGATCAAAGACGCCGACTGCTATTTTTGGAAGTGTTTCCAGAGCTAGCACTCGCCTAAGGCTTGTCCAAAATGATGTCAAACCCTTTTAGAATTATTATTTAGCCCTCTCTTTGTGGCTTAGTTGAGGAAAACAGACTTTTTAATTTTTTTTTCGCAACAGGTAGGCAATACAACTACCATATTTTCCTATTACGGCTTGATTTATTCTGTGTAGTTTCAGGAAAAATATACGAGAAGAATCAGTTACAATTGAAATTGTATATTAAAATGCTAGCAACAGCTATGACTGGATGTAGTTACGATCCTTTGTAGTCATGAGAGCGATATGCCATATTTTTTAATCTAAGAAAACAAAGAATAATGCAAGTTTCTGAAACTCGAGAATCGTTTATTGAACATAAGTATGATTGTCTGGCAAAAGTTTCTTGCTCTATTAAATTGAACTTTAAATTTTAACAAAACTGCAAGGTCCTGGGCATTATTACTTGCCTAAGTCGACAGTGTTTTCAGTCATCTTATCAGAAAGGGAATTGTTTTGCAATTTAATGATGAATTAACTTTCAATTTTTTTTTAGAAATTGTTTTTTGTTAGAATATAAATGCATTCGCCAGAATCTCTTGGTATAATAGCGATGTTATTTAAAGCAGCATATTTCTCTATTTCTTGAATAAAACAGTGACGATGAACAACCGGCAGGGTCTGAGTAGTGCTATTATTATGCATCTTTGTTCCTCGTAATGGAAATTTATTTTGTTTTTTCCAGAAACGTATCATATTGACACTTCTTAGGGATATTGTAGGTCCGTACATAGGAAGTTTGAGTTATTTCCCAACTGAATAACTCTAATAATCACCCACCCCCAACTGCGTCAGTCTTGACTTCTCTAATAAAAGCCCAGGCAATTAATAGAATGAATACAGTATGTTTACTTTAGGTAATTGTTACACATCAAGTCATTATTTTGGCCATTTCTTTAACATCTTGATATCTGTAGCCTATAACAAACCTCAACCTCCTTCTTGTAGAAATGTGATGATTCTAATTGACCCTAAGGTTGTTTTAGGGCTCATAGGGTAATTTAAATAAAGGTGTAAAAAGTTGTAAGTTATAAAGGGTAAACATTCTTATGGACGACTAGATCGAAGGGCTGTCATAGCACAGTTGGTAGTGTGTCGGACTTTCAATCCAGAGATCCGGGGTACGATCCCCAAAGGATGGCCACCATCATAGCAAATTTGGTAGCTTATCAGACTGGACGTCTCGGGTTCCGTCCCCAATGGCCGCACTCATTCTTTCCCACTATTTGTCTCACACCAATGGGTTGATAATCGTAAACCTATGTGAGATAGCTAGAGGCTAGGAAAGGATGTGATTGTTAGGTGCTACAGCCACCGCGATATAACAGAAAAAATGTTGAAAGCAGTGTTAAACTCCATTCAATCATTCAATCAAAGATCTCCAAAGGCGTCACTCATTCTTTCCAACTATTTTTCTCCCCACAATGACCTATATGGGATAGCGGCTGAAGGGTAGGAAAGGATGTTTTCATAGTACTAGTGTGAGAAATAAGAGGAATTCATTGTTAGGTGTTGCAGCTTCTGCGATAATACTGAAAGAATGTTTTAAGTGGCATAAAATCCCATTCAAACAAACAATAGAATGGAAATTCATGATATCTCAATATGTGCTTTTAATAATAATCGTAGATCTATGTGAGATAGCAGCTGGAGGCTAGGAAAGGATGTAATAGTAGTACTGGCGTAAGAATTACCAGGAATCCATTGTTAGGTGCTCCAGCCGCCGCAATATAACTGAAATAATGTTGAAAGCGGCGTAAAACCCCATTCAATCAATCAATCAATCATATTGGAATTCAATCTCAAAATCTTTTGGGACAAAAAACATTTGTTGAATTTATAAGTGAACAAGTAAGAGAAATCCAAAATACAGGGCTTGAAAATTCTACTAGTCCGCTCGTCCTGCATGATTTTTTTCTTCTTTGTCTATTTAAGCAGGACAAGTTGATTTTGCAAAATTTCACTTATGAAATTAATGCATCACTATATTTTCTTGCATAGCAGGACGAGTAGAAATTTCAAGAATTTTCAAGCCCTGAAATAACAAAATATGATTGCAAGAATTTTACCATCACATCAGACTAGTCATTACTGAATTTTTTGCAAGCCCAAAACAAAACTAATAGTTTTTGATCGTCAGGCTAGTGTGAATTTCTTATATTCTCTGAAACAAATTTTTGGGTAAGAAAGATTTTTGTCTAGATTGTTCTATAGATAGACCTTTCTTGAATTTCTTTCTGAGAGATTGTTGCTCATCGAAAAAGGGGCCCTGTGTGATGCAAAATTTCTTGTTTAACAACTAATTGTTCATTTATAATTGACAGAATTTCATGAAACTTTCACAATTAATTTTAAAACACAGCATCTGTATAAATACTTTTTAGTTCAATTGTTGAAAGCGGAATAAAACCCCATTCAAACAAACTTTCTAGTTAAAAACTTGTCTAGAACAATTAATCTCTTAGCTTTTTCATTTACTCCAAAAGAGAATTAAAACTTTACTCAGTGTCACACTATTAAATCTGTATCTTGGAAATGAAAATAAGTTGGTTATCATTCTGTGTTTGCATATTTTTTAAAAGATTAATCTAATAGGTATCCTAAGGTAATTTTTGACTTTTTAATAAGGTTTTTGGCAATAAAAAAAATAAAGAAGCAAAATTCAGTGATAAAGTAGATTCTGACGTTAGCCCAAATGGAGTTCTCACAGCCAGCACCCCATTCTAAGCCCTATAAGGCTTCATCATCCTCAGTTGTTGTTTGTTCTTAAGAAATCTCCTTTTAATTAAGAAATCTGTCCTTTTAAAATTTCATCAGGCTTTCACCCAGAAATATCTAATGCGGCTGATCGAAGATATATCGTCGCTGTTCTGCTTGTTTAAGCTGTAGTTACGAGGTTTTGATAGAAAATCTGTGATATGGAAAATCAGGATTTCATTATACACAGTGGCTTTATTGTTTGATTAAATACAACTCGTTAAATAATGAATAGAAACTTAATATGAAGGCATGATCAACGAGCGTGTCAATGTGTCTTGCTGCAAGTATGATGTAAAGGATAGAAGAACCTTGAGCTATCCAAATGGCTCATAAATGTACTTGTATGAATTGGCAACACTGGCTGGAAACTCTTTCATTCTTGAAATGTTTAGAAGATAGCACACTTAATATTTTTACCTTTAAGATAAAGAGGAATATTTTAACTTGGGCGCATGCCCCACTGTAATATGGTTGACTTATTTAAGCCACTATATTCAGTGAAGATTGAAAAGGCAAAAATATTGTATCCATTCTAGACTCCGAAGCTATCCCACATTTTAGGTTTGTTATGTTTGGTTGCCTCATGTATCATACATGTATATATAGAAGTCATAACAGCTCTGTTGTATCACCAAAGACGGGCCAAGGCGTGCCAGAAAGGGCGTCGGTCTATTCAGGGATGACATCTGTATGACTTAAAGAGAAGTTGTGAAGTATGATAAATTTAAGAGGCTTGAAACAAACAAACAAACAAACAAACATTACCAAATAAATTAAAGCTGAAAAATTTCCATAATAATTTTGTCTTTTCAATTTCCTGATATACTCGATGGTTTGATGTTAGGGATGTGCCCAAGAATAGAGTCAATGGGGCCAAATGGTCATTAGGAAGAAATAAAATGGGTCATCTTCTAATGTTCTCAATAAGGAAAGAGTTTGTAACAAGTACTATAATCATTTAAGTATAAAAAAGCCTTTTGACTGCTAGGCACTTTTATCATTACCATATGCTGACAATATGACACATTGACATTGTTTCACTTCTCTTCATTATTTAATGAGTTGAATTTATCAAGCATTAAAGCCACTTGGTTATACAAACCCAATTTTATCAATTTCTGATTTTATGTTTATTTTGCAGATATTTATTTTGAGGTGAAATTCTTGGGTCAGATTTCCTAGAAACAAACAAATGGCAAATGATTGAAGTCTAACCAGGGTCTTTAGAACTCCAGGCTTAGGAGAGTCTATTTTGCTTTTGTGGCCAAAGACCTGATGAAAAGTCAAAAATACTCTTAGGACACCTTTGAGTTTTATGGTAGTACTGGTGTGAGAAATACCAGGAATCCATTGTTAGGTGCTCCAGCCGCCGCAATATAACTGAAATACTGTTGAAAGCGGCATAAAACTCTCTTCAATCAATCAATCGAGTTTGATTCAATGCTCCAAAAGAAGGTGACATGAAATGGTACCTGACTTATCTTACTTTTGGATGATAAGACACCAATTAAATAGTGTGGTGCTGGATACCATAATAAATTTTAAGATAAAATGCCAAGAGATAGTCATAGAATTCATACTTTGAACTATTTATGCAGATGCTGATTTTAGCACCACTGGCCAAAGGCCAACGAGCCATTGTCATGGCGAAGTGTCCTTCATTTGTCTGTCCGTCTGTGCGTGCATAAACTTTTCTTTAAACATCTCCTCCTCCCAGACAAATGGGCAGATTTTAACTAAACTTGGTGGAAATGATCATCGGGAGACCCTCATCTTGAATTGATTTTGATTGACCCCAGATATGGGTGTGGCCGGGGGGGGGGGGGGGGCTTGTTTTCACAATTAAATCTTTAAAAATATGCTCCTCCCAAATCATTGGGCCAATTCAAATGAAACTTGGCATGAATGTTCCTTGGGTGACCCTTAACTTAACTTATTCAAGAAAATTTTGATTGACCCCCAAATAAGACGCGGCAGGGTGGGGCTTATTTTCACTAAAAAATCTTTAAAATCATTCTCCTCCCATAACATTGAGCTGATTTTAATGAAACTTGGCATGGATGTTCCTTGGATGACCCTTTACTTAAATTGTTCAAGAAAGTCTTGGGTTATTAAAGCCAATGGAGCAATACAGGCCCCCCTGGGCTTCTTGTTTTTATGCAATCTGCCCTTTTTTTCAGCACCATTGGTGCAATAGCAAGGCCTGAGCAGAACACTCTTGTTCTATGCTGATTTTTAGCTCCACTGGCCGAAAGGCCAGCGGGCTATTGTCATGGCGAGGTGTCCGTCGTCCGTGCGTCCGTGCGTGCGTCCGTGCGTCCGTCCGTCCGTCCGTAAACTTTTACTTTAAAAATCTTCTCCTCATAATGTACTGGATGGATTCCAATCAAATTTCACAGGAATGTTCCTTGGGTGACCCTCTATCAGATTCCTTCAAAGATTTTTAATCGGTTGAAAATCATGGCTGTAGTGGGCGTGGCTAATTTCCATATATGGTAATAGGTGACTTTTCTCAGAAACTAATTGATGGATATTTACCAAACTTCACATGAATTATCCTTGAGGGGCCCTCTATCAGCCTACAAAAAATCATTGTGATCAGATGAAAAATATGTATTTTATGGGCAGAGGTCATTTCTCTAAATGTTATATAGTGAAAACTTTGAAAATCATTTTCTCAGAATCTAATCAATAGATATCAACCAAATTTTACAGGAATGATACTTGAGTGACCCTTTATCAGTTTAGCAAAAAATATTGTGATCGGATGAAAAATGTGTATTTTATGGGCGGAGGTCATTTCTCTATATGTTATATAGTGAAAACTTTGAAAATCATTTTCTCAGAACCTAATCCATAGATATCAACCAAATTTTACATGAATGATACTTGAGTGACCCTTTATCAGTATAGCAAAAATTATTGTGATCGGATGAAAAATGTGTATTTTATGGGCGGAGGTCATTTCCCTATATGTTATATAGTATAAACTTTGAAAATCATTTTCTCAGAACCTAATTGATAGATATCAACCAAATTTTACATGAATGATACTTGAGTGACCCTTTATCAGTATAGCAAAAATTATTGTGAACGGATGAAAAATATATATTTTATGGGCGGAGGTCATTTCCCTATATGTTATTTAGTATAAACTTTGAAAATCATTTTCTCAGAACCTAATTGATAGATATCAACCAAATTTTACTAGAATGAATCTTTAGTGATCCTTTATCAGTCTATTAAAAAATATTGTGATCAGATCAAAAATATGTCTTGTATGGGCAGAGGTCATTTCTTCATATATAGGGTAAAACAAACTATCCTGAAAGGTTAAACAGATGGATTAGATATCATGGAAATTTTATTTCTGTGAAGTTGTATCAGTCTGCAAAAAAAATATTTGATTAGATGAACAGCATATTTTTTTTATTGGTAGAGGGTATTATAACATATAAAGTGAATATTTGATCACCCTTTTGGTATCTTCTCAATGATGAATTTTTCTAGACTTGTTAAATTTAATAGGTGTAATGATTATAGATTAGAAGGAACAAAACCTTTGTTGAAATTCAAATGTATAGAAACATTAGTTGAAATAAGTAGCCTGAGAATACCCACTCAGAATTGGTGAGTTTAGTTGAACGAAGAGTGAATCTGCACAGAGTGTAAAATGATGTTCTGATCTCCTGACATTCAGAGTGGGGTAGAATGAGTTGAGTTTACTGCACTCTAAGGCATTGGGCAGAATAAAATAAAGATATTGGATTGAATATTTTACTTCTTACTATCATTAGTTAGAATTTTGTTTTGATGACAAACAATTGTGAAGTAACATCTTTTAGTAGTGTTTAATTAAAAGTGGAAAGATCTAAAATCAAAATTTTGCAGACCAACACCAGTATATTGTGCAGTAACATTCTGTTAGTTTTGAAATTCTTATATTTGGATTTTAACAAAATATCACTAAAATGATCCTTGGGTGACCCAATATCAGACTGCACAAAATTATTGTGATTAAATGAAAAATATTTGTGTAACAGGTAGAGGTCAATTTTGTTATTCACTGATCATGAGTTTTTTATGCAGAAATATTTCAGCATATGACCCTTATTTACTTGAAATAAACATTCACTCATTCATTCACTTCAATTCTCATTTAAACAGCTTTTTCATCCTCTCATAGTCATTATTTGGATATTCAGGCCTGTGGAGCGAATCAGGCGCTCAAGCGCCTCTAGTTCCATTCCAAACTAGTAAATTTTTGATAATGTAATCTTGATGTGTGACCTTGACTGATGACAATAAAAACACCATCAAAGCTCTTATACAACCCTTGGGATATAATAGAATCATCACATTTCTTTAAGAATTGTATTCTATTAGAGGCCACAGATGTTAAACATAAAAAAAAATTAATAGCCAAATAAAACACCATATTGTCGACGTCAATCTAAAACCTCGTAAGTACAGCTTTAATTAAGCTGTATTTACGATTTTTTAGCTCCACTGGCCGAAAGGCCAGCGGGCTATTGTCATGGCGGGGTGTCCGTCGTCCGTGCGTCCGTGCGTGCGTCCGTGCGTCCGTCCGTCCGTCCGTCCGTCCGTAAACTTTTACTTTAAAAATCTTCTCCTCATAAAGTACTGGATGGATTCTATTCAAATTTCACAGGAATGTTCCTTGGGTGACCCTCTATCAGATTCCTTCAAAGATTTTTAATCGGTTGAAAATCATGGCTGTAGTGGGCGTGGCTAATTTCCATATATGGTTATAGGTGGCTTTTCTCAGAAACTAATTGATGGATATAAACCAAACTTCACATGAATTATCCTTGAGTGGCCCTCTATCAGCCTACAAAAAATCATTGTGATCAGATGAAAAATATGTATTTTATGGGCGGAGGTCATTTCTCTATATGTTATATAGTGAAAACTTTAAAAATTATTTTCTCAGATTCTAACCAATGGATATCAACCAAATTTCCCTGGAATGATTCTTGAGTGACCATCAACAAGTCTATGAAAAATCATTGTTATCAGATGGAAAATGTGTATTTTATGGGCGGAGGTCATTTCTCTATATGTTATATAGTGAAAACTTTGAAAATCATTTTCTCAGAATCTAAGTGATAGATATCAACCAAATTTTACATGAATGATACTTGAGTGACCCTTTATCAGTCTAGCAAAAATTATTGTGATCGGATGAAAAATATATATTTTAAGTGCGGAGGTCATTTCCGTATATGTTATATAGTGTAAACTTTGAAAATCATTTTCTCAGAATCTAATCAATGGATTTCAACCAAATTTTACTAGAATGATTCTTTAGTGATACTTTATCAGTCTATGAAAAAATATTGTGACCAGATCAAAACTATGTCTTTTATGGGCAGAGGTCATTTCTTCAGATAGGTTATATTGTGGAATATCCAATATAGGGTAAAACAAACTATCCTGAAAGGTTAAACAGATGGGTTAGATATCATGGAAAATTTATTTCTGTGAAGTTGTATCAGTCTGCAAAAAAATATTTTGATTAGATGAATAGCATATTTTTTTTTTATTGGCAGAGGGTATTATAACATATAAAGTGAATATTTGATCTCCCTTTTGGTATCATCTCAATGATGATTTTTTCTAGACTTGTTCAATTTATAGGTGTAATGATTATAGATTAGAAGGAACAAAACCTTCCTTGAAATTCAAATGTATAGAAGCATTAGTTGAAATAAGTTGCCTGAGAATACCCCCTCAGAATTGGTGAGTTTAGTTGAACGAAGGGTGAATCTGCACAGAGTGTAAAATGATGTTCTGACCTCCTGACATTATGAGTGGGGTAGAAAGAGTTGAGTTGACTGTACTTTTAGGCATTGGGCAGAATAAAATAAATATATTGGATTGAATATTTTACTTCTTACTATCATTAGTTAGAATTTTGTTTTGATGACAAACAATTGTTGTGAAGTAACATCTTTTAGTAGTGTTTAACTAAAAGTGGAAAGATCTACAATCAAAATTTTGCAGACAAAGTACCAGTATATTGTGCAGTGATTTTCTGTTAGTGTTGAAATTCTTATACTTGGATTTTAACAAAATTTCACTAGAATGATTCTTGGGTGACCCATTATCAAACTGCACAAAATTATTGTGATTAAATGAAAAATATTCGTGTAACAGGTAGAGGTCAATTTATTCACTGATCATGAGTTTTTTATGCAGAAATATTTCAGCATTTGACCCTTACTTACTTGAAATAAACTTTCACTCATTCATTCACTTCAATTCTCATTTAAACAGCTTTATCATCCTCTAATAGTCATTATCAGGATATTCAGGCCTGTGGAGCGAATCAGGCGCTCAAGCGCCTCTAGTTAGAATGACGTCGACGATAAATGAGTGAGGTTTACAGGCTATTTGACATAATGCCGGGTACAGTACCCTCAGCAAACCATGGACCAACACAGAAATAATGATAATAATAATGACTTTATCTATTGAGGCTACACATTTGGGAAACCCAATCTTCCTAAATATGTGGGCCTCTAAAAACAGTTAACACAATTTTTACTACAAAAGTACAATTTAAAAAATATAAACATTAGGGCTCACTATCGTAGTTTTACTATCGTAGCATTGATATTGTGATACTATCACTATCGTCAGAAATTAATCGTGATATATCACGATACTATCACTTATCTGTTTATTTTGTTTAATTTCTTTGTTAATCTCAATAGATTCTCTCAAAAATGACGTGTTCCCACAATGATTAAGAATTTTCTAAAAAAAGTATACAAGCTATTCTCTTCTAAGATATTTCATATTCCTTAATGAATACAGAAGGTCCCGCCCGCACACAGGCCATTTTGACTTTATTTTTCATTATTTCGAAATTTGAAGCCATGTATGACAAATTTATCCATTCATTTGGATACAATAAAATAAAGTTTGGGTTAGGTGACCATCGTTGTCGAAGATCTTACTGATTTGTTTAAAGTTTGAATTCTGTGGAAGAAGCTTATGCCAGACGATAATATTATATTAGCAATTTTTCTATCAGAGTACTGATTTCAGGCACAGAATACTGAAATTATTTGATTAATAATTGTTGATTGAATTATTCCTGCATCTTATGATATTGTTTTATTCTGTTTTTCGAATATTTTAAAGACCCTCATGCCGTCGCTTTGTCATCAAAAGATTGTAGCCAAAGTCAAACCCAGCTCTGGTTTAGACTTTATAGCAATCAATCGATGAGTAATGAAGATCAAAACTAACGAGAAATAGTTCAAGCTTTCCCACCCTCTCGATTGAAATAAGATATAAAATTATTCAAAATTTATCATCTGCATATTTTTGTATTCCTACCTGCTGTGAAAAATGAATAAATCCCGTTTTCCCTAATAAAATCAATCAACAGAGTCGAAAAAGGCATATCAATTTTATTCTCATAATCGAAAGGGTTTGACATCGCGCAAGGGTTTAAAAGCTTACATCGCGTGTCAACTCCAGATCCTGACCAAAAATAGCTGAAAAACCTGGCGTTGGCACCTTCGATCACCCGTTCTCCTTCTGTGAAAAATAAACCGTTCCTTACGCTTTACTTAATTACGAGAATAAACTGTTTATTTTTTGTAGATTCGGCAGATCACCCTTTGGACTTAATATTTTTTGTGGATTCTCCAGATAGACTCTCGGACTTGAATTTCGGATTATTTGATCCAGTGTTCTCTCTCTTTTCTCTCTTTCCCTCTTTTGTACTTATTAACATAAAAGACCAAGGAAACAATAAAAAAAATTGTAAGTAAGCTTTGAATATTTACTATCAAATCTATCAATAGCTGAACAAACTATTGCGATAGTTATCTATGTCGGGGAATTGCAATCAATACATCGATATCGTCACTGTCACTATCACAGTACATTGACCTATCGATTTATCATTACACCCCTAATATACATAGCATTTCAATTAACATGGCTATTATAATTTCTCAGACAGAAGATAAAATTAGTTACAAGAACTGGTTTGGAAGGATTCATAATATAAAGATTTGCAAGGCATTTTCATTGAAAGCATATAATTCAAACACCCTGGCAATGAATAAGCTGTTTATTTTTATTTTGTGCTATTAAATTAACTCAAAACATCCATATTTATATCCGGACTTTATGTGCTAAGCTATCAGAAATATATATAGAACTTATGATAGGTACTTACAAAAGCGTTGCACTCAGAAAAAAAATGAAACTACTGCTTTCAGATGATTTCAGAGAATTAGTAGTTTACCTTTGAATAATTTCCTAATAAAAGCAGAATTACTTGCATAATGATTAATACAGTAAGTAGATTGACCTTTAAACTTAAACATGCATTAAATTAACATAAAAGCTGTTCATTTAGTCTAGGAAGTTAATTATTATGTTGATTTGACATTGATTTGATGGGTGTGTCAGTAGGTGTTTCTTAGAGGCTTCAAGTTTTCTTAAATCACTGCTGTCAAATAAAGGTCAATTTTGACATCCACATAGGGGGATGTATTTTATTAAGAGCATGGGGTTCTATAAGATTTACAGTAAGTGGATTGAATTAGCAGAAAACAGATGGAGCATACAAAAACTAATTAGAACTCATATACCAGCAATATAATTTTTTCTGACAAAAAATGAATTGTTAAATGGTTAAGAGATAGACACACTTGTCATGGCTCTCATTATTTGTACGTCAACATAATATATGTCCAAAATTTCAGAAAAAAATCCCTTAAAATAAGACCTGAGCATAAAAATTGTTGAAGTTTAGTGGAAAAACAGCCAGTTTTTGTTAAACACCAACATCTAAAAAAATTTACCAAATGAAGGGTTTTATCGAGAAAATTAAGTCTATGTTCATGTCTTAGGCCAAAACAGAAGTCTCATGTAACAGATTTGTAAACAAACATGCAGGACAGAAACTGTATGAATTCTATAATTGGGTGGTTGGGTTAATAGATCTTGGGCTTCACTTGAACCCCTTTTGAAGTACATTCTGACCCTGTGACAGATATTTGACTAAACCTCTTCATAGTTGGAAAGCCAATAGCTAATTATTGCCTTCTATTTTTATTGTATATCTGCCTTTTTAGCTCACCTGAGCACAAAGTGCGTCACGGCGTCAACAATTTCTTTAAATCTAATATCACGTGAAAAGGGGCCTTAATGACAAATTTCTTGTTTACCCTCTAGAAGCCAAAAATATGGTCCAATTATCATGAAACTTGGTCAGAATGTTAGGTCATGAGGATGAACTCTTTTGAAAGTAGGAAGGAACTGGCCATTTCATTTGAAAAGGGGCCTTAATGACAATTTTCTTGTAAGAGCTCCAGACGCCACAAATATGGTCCAATCTTCATAAAACTTGGTTAAAATGTTTGCCAGGTCACAAGAATGAACTCAGTTGAAAATGGGAAGGATTCATGCCATATCACAGGAAAAGGAGTTCTAATGATTATTTACTTGAAATATCAGGTGAGCGAATTAGGGCCCTCAGGGTCCTCTTTTATTTTGATAGTATTTCTTACAAAATATGAAAGTTACTATAATTATAATAATGATGATTTATTTATTGAGGCTACACATCTTGGAAACCCTATCTTCTATGTGGGCCTCAAAAAACCATTACACATGTACAGTGGTCTCGCGATAGCTCGAACATGCAGGGTACCGACCAATTGTCGAGTAATCTCATGAATTGAGATAATGCCAGTTAGTAAAATTGTCCCAATGTTCTCCCCAAGCCCCCTTATGACGTATTGGCCCTGATATGCCTTTTAGAAATTTAGCAGTTTGTCGATACACTTTAATAAATGATCACCAATATAAGTAAAATTCACTTTTCTGACTCATTGATTGTATACAAATGTACTGTAATCACAAATTACAATTGCCTATTCAAATTGTACAGCTAAATTTCTTTCAAAACAAGCAATGAAACTGGTTGCAGACACACATTTCAGTCATAATCAGTTTCTGGAAAAATTTATACTGTCAATTACACAGTGCCCCTAATTGATAAGACCCTTACTTATTAGTGATTATCGATTTTTTCCTTTACGGAACTTCCGCACTTCCAAGAACAGAGATGAACGGATGGGTAACAATACAAAACCAGGCAATTCAATGTCCTCCTCATTTACAAAAAATTACAGATTTTTACCGAGATCCACTGGAAACAATGGAAAAAGAAATTTGATTTAACAGCTATCTTCTCAAGTCAAACTAGATTTGAGCCTGTGCGTGAGATTTCCAACAATTTCAAATATGCGCAAAGCAAAGACTCAGACCAGCCTGTGCATCCGCACAGTCTGACCAGAGTCTTCACTGTGCATTTAGTGGATAGATAAGGTCTCAAAGTATCTGTCGACCATCAGGTAACTTTATATTTACTGTATTTGGCTGTCAATGCTACTCAATGGTTGCACCTCACAAATGTTTCAAATTGTTGGAAACGTCACGCACAGGCTCATTTATCTTTATGTTCCAATGTGAATTTTGATTATATTAACCAAAAGATTGGCAAGAATGTGCAGTTTTTTGCGATCTTTCTACTGACGAGAATATGATACATCGCAGACTGTCTGTAGGTTCAAGTTACACTTACTTCAAGCTTACTATCCAATTAATATGGACATTTCATCTAATTTTAGTTTGAAAGTTGAAAACAAACATATTGATATTTCTCCACAGGGTAGGGGTGTTACAATAGGTCGAACTATCACTGTATAGTGATAGTTTACCTTGCAATAGCAATAGGTCGATAGCATTTTTTCAAGTCAATAGATATCGCAATAGTTCCTCAATAGTTAACAATAGTTTTTTGAAAATGAAAGCAGAACTAAATGTATTAACAATGCTGCCTTTCTGCATGTTTTTATCAGAGAATGAGGTCAAATCCAATTCTTTTTAAGGGAATATCTGTGATTAACTGATTTGATCAATTACTGGCCATTGACAAGGTATACAGCATCTTACAAGACCAATATACTTTCAGTTACTGTGTAATAAAAGGTGGACAGTTTAATAATGATTTTTATCTATTTTTCTGTAAAAACAAATATTGTGATAGTATTGCAATAGTTTTCTGACTATTGCAATACTATTCCAATAGCAACTTTACTATCGCAATAATATTGTGATACTAATTTTGAACTCAATAGTCACCCCTACCACAGGGACGGCATTACTTAACCAGATTCATACCCTGATGTGTTCAACCCAATTTTTATGCCCCGTCAGAAAGATCAGGTCATATTGATGTACCGTTGTCTGTCTGTCTGTCTGTCTGTCTGTCTGCAAAAGTTAACCAAAAAAATTAATATTACCAATATCTTCAAGCCTAGTATTCAAGATACAAAGCTTATATATGGCATGATGATAGATATCAACGATCCGCATCTGCTGATACCAAAGTCAAGGTCATGTGACAAGGTCAAGTTTATCTGTATAGGTCAAATAACTCAAACTAAACAAAAAAACTTAACATTGCCAATATCATCTAGCCTATTCATGATGATAGATCTCAAAGATATGCATATGCTGGTTCCAAAGTCAAGGTCATGGGAGGTCAAGGTCATCTGTCTAGGTCAAACTTCTAAAAAAACATAATTAAAAAACTTTCATTGTTCAGTTTATGTGAGCAAAGTACAGTAAAATCTCGGTAGTTCGTATCTCAAGGGACCGGGGCAATTTATATTAACTAAACGTAGTACGAACCAACCAATGTCAAGCAGTTGGTAGTTTTTTGATGGCTAAGATCGGACATGGTCTTAAGGTACCCTATATTTGTGGCTTTATTCTAAGGTCCTATGGAATATATTTTAAATCAAGTTCTTACGAGACCCTTTTGTAGAGAGTCAAGATGTAACAAATCTCATTTAAACAATGATCATCTTTCGTTCACTCCATATTTAAATCCTAAATTAAGTAATTTCGGCAATTATTTACATGTCATTTTTTTTACTTCAACCGAGTATTTTCCCTTTGGATCAAATCACTTTGAGTACTCATTCAGGGGAGGATGAAATCTAGGCATTACGAGGAATCTGTGTTGTAGACAATTAAGTGTACGAAGATTTGCACATTCATTTATGCATGAACAGTAAGAGAAAACCATATGAAATACAATTAAGGTCACTGATTGATCCTTTATTCCATTAAACCCGCCAAAAATTACAAATCAAATAATGCCTGTAAATATTGATGCAAAACAATAACTTCGATTAATACCAATCAAAAGATGAGAAAATCAAGGTAAATGTCAATTGTAAGACCTAGGACAACTATAGATCACACAATTCACACCTACGTATTAAACATATGAATTTTTGTTATTTTGAAACTCTCGGGACTTGACACGGGCTACGAACTATGAACCACTGACGTGCGAATTACTCGGAGCCTTCTTACAAAGATAAAGAAGGAAGAAAATCAGGACCAAAGAATCTATATGAACCAACACATACCTACGAACCACCGGCGTGCAAACGACTAAGATTTTACTGTATAGATACCCTGTCTAATTACTGGCACGATGAAAGATCCCAGTAATGTACATCTGTAGATATCAAGGTTAAGGTCATGCTAAAAGGTCAAGGTCATCTGTCATTGTTAACATTTTGAAAAAAAATGCTATTACAGGGCATTATTTTGTGTTTCACAAACACATCTTGTTTTTCTCTTTTTTTTCATTCCAGAATTGAAATCAAGATAAATTCTATCATTTCTGAATGAGGTCATAGAAAATGAAATAGGAAATAAATATTGCGAAAAGAAAAAAAAAAATTAAAAAAAAAAGAAACTTGTATAATCAAAGCGCTGAAAGTCCTGTCACTGGCTTCTCTTTAGAGAAACTTATCAACTTGTAAATTGATTCAATGGTTACTGTAGAATAAAATAATGCTCATGGAGATAATTGTTTTTGAAATAAGATATAGAAAATGCTTTGTGAACACATTAGAAAATAATTGCAATAGAATCTAGTTTTACATTTTTTCAGAAGGGCCTTTCTTCAATCATACAAGTATTTTCCAAGAATTTTAAGAATTCCTTATATGATATAAACAGAGACCTATAAAAGTTGACAATACATTCAATGCTGTCCTTGGACATCTCAAATACATGAGCATTGCACAGCCTGAGTGCAGTTGTATTACTGTTCTCTTTGACTTTTGAACTTTATTTTCTTAAATATTCCAATTTTCTTTATTACTTCTGAAATAGTCTTTTAGTACACAATATATTCTATTAATTGGGAGGGATACAAGGAGAAGGAGAGAAGGGGGAAAGAGTTTTAGCCATCATGCAACATTTGATTGATGATTTGGGGATTTAGTTTTTTATGTAGAGATGCTAACTAGGTGTCAAAGAAAAAAAATAAGTTCAAATCAAATTTTATGATTCACAAAGATAAATAGCCTTTTCTCCTGTTACCGCTGTAATCTTCCTTTATTACCAACAGAAATACAATGTAATTGGGCAATATAGCTGTGTGCATATGCCACTACATCTTGAAAAATTTCTGGGGAGGACCCTGTGTCCTTATGAAAACATTTAACTGTGTTTTAAGCTTTAACCTTTGTAGTACCTATGTAAAATACTCCTCTAGGAATAATTTCACTTCCCATAAACCCTTGATGGGCCCCACAGAGAGAGAGAGATAACACAGCAATCCAGCAGCCAGTAATCAGAACGAGGCGTCCTTCAGCCAGCATCAACACGTGTTTTTTGTGGATCAGGAAATTAATAATTAATTATAGATTACGGACTTAGCAATTTCTGCTGTCGTAAGTACGATTAAATTCTCACGCGAAGATTTAAATTTCACGGCGTTTTTTAAGACGAATTTATAGCGCAATTTATTCAATTTATTAAAAATTAAGATTTAAAATTAAGCTGGATCCCTTCTTCGGAGTACCTACAATGCGGTCGCGATTAATAGATAAAGAAATAGCTGGACATCTACTGCATTAAGATTTAAAACGGTCGAGAAAATCGGAACAGGATTGCTTTATGTCGGGATGACGGAGAAAGTACAAATCATTACGGTCACGGTCTCGGACATAAAATGGGGTACCCCATAAAATGTCCAGGGGGGTGATGCGTTATCCCCTGGGGTCTTGGAAGTGTTGCGGTGCAATATTTCCAAAATAGCCAATGGTGCAAAACCGAGAAATTCGGGTTTTAAGACCATTTATGAAGAATCGGCGCACGCCAATGATATGATTCTTTGAGACCATCGTCGCTACAACGGTAGTTAGCAATAGAAGAATCGGCCGAAAGGCCAATGATATGGTTCTTTGTGACCGTCGTCACTACATCGGTAGTGAGAAATTGAAGAATCGGCCGACAAGCCACTGATATGATTCTTTGTGACCGTCGTCACTACATCGGTAGTGAAAAATTGAAGAATCGGCCGACAGGCCACTGATATGATTCTTTGTGACCGTCGTCACAACATCGGCGTCGAAAATCATTATTTAAGAATCGGCCGACAGGCCACTGATATGATTCTGTTTGACTGCCTTCACTACATCGGTAGCGAAAAACATGAAAAGCGACCAAGAAAACACGGATATAATTCGTCGGATCGTCGTGGCTACATTGGTAGTGTGAAATTCTCAGTTTGCGCGGATTGCGCAGAATCGACACAAACTACTAATATGATTATTTGTAACTTGGTCGTTCGGAAACCGTTCAAAATACGGAACCGCTTGTCTTTTACAAAGGAAGACCTGGCTTTGTCATTTAATATGCCATATGACTTATATCCGGACTTTGTAGATTTAAAGTTAAAAACTTGCTCGGAAGGTAGCTTTCGGTCCGCCACGTAGTTGACTACCTGTCGAATTTTTCTACAGTTCCCATGGGAAGATGGACTAAAGAACCATCATTATCATAAACAAATCAAGATAATATCGAGATTCCGAGGGATGGCAGGTCCCTGTTTACTTAACTTATTGATTTCTCATGGGAAAGTTTTGGTTATGCAGTACACCTGTCCAGGGCCGCTGGGTTTTTTGGGATCCCGACTAACTCTTCGCGCGTGTTCTCGATAACAAAGAAATTGTGTTTATAATATCGATTGTTTTTTATAGAATTTTAAATTCTCTGTGTAATGGATAACACGTTTCGGGAAAAATAGGATATTGAACAATAAGGGTGAGTAAAGTATATTGTTATTTCGATTTTATTACAGAATCATGAGTTCTGAGAAAAACGAAATCCCCGCTTTGAGCCCCGTGGAAAAGATGGTGAAGAGGGGCGAGGCTATTTTTAGCCAGCTGGAAAAGCGAATGACCGAGTTTTCCGGCATTGCCAAAACAGTCGGGGAGTTGTCATGTGAAATGAAAGGCCTCAAATCGGAGGTAAACAACATGAAGGCGACCGAAAATAAGCCAGGCACGTCTAAAAGAAAGCGACAGGAAAGCGTGTCCGACGACGACGAGGAAACAAACGATAACGAAGGATGGATCGACATTGACACCTACGTGGCCCCGGACAACAATTCACTGACTGAGCCAGATAATTCTGAATTCAATGATTTTGACGAGTTCTTCACCGAAGAACAAGAAGTGGGTCCAGAAATTGACTCCAAACTGGCAGACGTTGTCAATAAAACGGTCCGATTCAAAGGATCCGCTGATAAAATAAAGGACCTTAAACAGACACACAAACGGCCTGTCAACGCTGAATGGCTTCAGGTGGCCAAAATTGAAGAATGCATCTGGCGTCAATTACCTCCTCAAACAAAATTTTCTGATCTTGCTGCACAAAAGTCCCTTGGTATTTTGACACAAGTAGCTGTTCCTCTGGTAAAAGCTTTAGGAATGGCACAAAAAGCAGATCCAAAGTTGAGAGTATTGATCACGGACACCTTCAAACTACTCGCCGACGGAATCCAAACTACCAATCAGACCAGACGAGAAAAAGTGAAAAGAGATTTGGATAACCGTTTTAAGTCTTTGGCAGATAGGGAGATGTCAGCCAACAAGTTATTTGGGGAGAATCTGCCAGAAGCAGTGAAATCTCTCACAGATTCAAAACTCCCAATAGTAACCAGTCCAAGAAACAACAACAGCAAAAGCTACAAGAAGCCTTTTTTAGCCAAAAAGGTGGGGGGTTGGCAAAATTACAGGGGGAAGAAGACAACAAGCAGACAACAATTGAAAACAATGCACAACCCAGGAACCAGGAGGCCACAAAATCAGGGAACCAAATATCTCAAACGACGATAAGTGTAAGTAATAACACTTACACATTAAAAAACACCAAAGAAAATTTTGTAGCAGGAAAAACAAAACTAAACTTAGAAAAATGGCAAGAATTAACATCAGATCAATGGATTTTAAAAACAATTTGTGGTTACAAAATAGAAACAATAGACACTCCCAAACAAATAAAGATTCCTAGCTCATATTACTTTAACCTACAAGAAAACAATCAAATTAATTTAGAAATTAACAAATTCTTAGAATCAAAAATAATTGAACCAGTGGAAAATCATAGTGAGCAGAACGAATATATATCTAACATTTTTTACAGAGAAAAGAGTAATGGAAATATTCGACTTATTTTAAATCTTAAAAGTTTTAATGAACAATTTATTTCTCCTATTCATTTCAAAATGGAAACTTTGCAATCAGCTGTATCTTCTATGAGGAAAAATTGTTGGTTTGCATCTGTTGATTTGACAGATGCATATTATTCTATACCAGTAGCAAAGGAAGATCGAAAATATCTCAGGTTCTGGTATGAGGGTAAAAAATATGAATACTGCGCACTCGTGATGGGTTTAAGTTCAAGTCCTCGGGTTTTCTCAAAAATTCTTAAACCAGGATTTGCAACCCTAAGATCACAAGGTCATGTAAGTTCGGCCTATATAGATGATTCATGTTTACAAAGCTCAACATATGAAAAATGCGAACAAAATATTTTAGATACTGTAAAACTACTAGATTCTTTGGGATTGACAATAAACTTAGAAAAATCAGTGCTTATACCCTGCCAAAAAATAATATTTCTTGGTTTTGTCCTTTGCTCTATTTCAATGACAATATCCCTTACAGAGGAGAGAAAAATAGAACTTGTCTCTCTTTGTAAAAAGTTTATACTAAAAAGAAGAACAACAATTCGACTGTTCTCAAAATTAGTCGGCAAACTAGTGGCTGCAGAACCAGGGGTTGAGTATGCCACTTTAAATATACGGCCCCTTGAGAAAGAGAGAGACAAATACTTGAAAGTCAATAAAGGAAATTTTGATAGTTACATGAAAATTAATCAGTCATGTCACCTTTCTTTAAATTGGTGGATAAAAAATGTTCAAAACAGCTACAAATTGATCTCACATGGAAAACCGAAATTGGTAATTTACACTGATTCCTCAATGGAAGGTTGGGGGGGCTATTGTGAGACTGATGGTAGGAAAACTAGAGGAAAATGGTCAATAGAAGAACAGGATTCTCACATAAACATTTTAGAATTAAAGGCATGTCAATTGACTTTAATGGCATTGTGTCAGAATACCAGTAAAACTCATATCAAGGTCTATATGGACAATACAACTAGTGTTTCATACATATCAAAATTTGGGGGAAAAAAGATGGAATTAAATAATATTGCCCGATCAATTTGGAACTGGTGCATTGAAAGACAAATTCATCTGACAGCTGCTCATGTGGCTGGGTCCTGCAATAAAGAAGCCGACCGGCTTTCGCGCAAATGCAATGATGATCTGGAATGGTCCCTAGATAAGTCAATTTTTGTCAAGATAAAAAACATTTATCCTTACATGACTGTGGATCTTTTTGCTTCTAGAATAAACAACAAAATTGATAAATACTGCACAAGGTACCCTGATTTTCAAGCATGGAAGATTGATGCATTTAGTTTTTGTTGGGACAAAATTTTTTTCTATATGTTCCCTCCTTTCAGTCTGATTACAAGAATTCTACAAAAAGTGGAAGAAGACCAAGCCACAGGAGTACTCATAGCCCCTCTGTGGCCAACTCAGTGTTGGTGGCCCAGCCTTCTACATCTTATATGGGGACCATGCCACCTACTCCCACCAACACAGACAATCCTGTCATTGCCTCACAAACCTCATCTACAACATCCCCTCAAAAAATTGAGGCTAGGTGTTTTTCCTATATCGGGAAGGCACTCAAGGCACAAGGAGTACCTACAAAAGCTCGGGAACTTATCCTTCAATCTTGGCAAAAATCAACAAAGTTGCAATACAACCGATATGTTGAACAATGGATACATTTCTGTGGGAAATGCCATGATCCCACTCGAGCAAATATAAACCTAATTCTAAAATTTCTTTCACATTTGTTTGAAAAGGGGACTCGTTATAGTGCTCTGAATACAGCTAGATCTGCTCTTAGTACTTTTATTAGTCCCCCACCGGTTACCGGTTGGGGGACTATAGGTTTGCTCGATTCCGTCTGTCCGTCTGTCTGTCCGTCCGTCCGTCCGTCCGTCCGTCCGTCTGTCCGTCTGTCCGTCACGCTTTTGTCCGGGCTATATCTTCTAAACCATATGTGCTAGCAACTTCAAACTTGGTACACTTATAGATCTCAGTGAGGAGAAGTGTCATGTTCAAGAACCGTTACTCTGCCACGCCATTTTTCTGAGTTATTGCCCTTTGTTGATTTTACCCATACATTCTTGTCCGGGCTATATCTTCTAAACCATATGTGCTAGCAACTTCAAACTTGGTACACTTATAGATCTCATTGAGTAGAAGTGTCATGTTTAAGAACCGTTACTCTGCCACGCCCACTTTTTGAGTTATTGCCCTTTGTTGTTTTTACCCTTACATTCTTGTCCGGAACATATCTCCTTAACTATGTGTGCTAGCAACTTCTAACTTGGTACACTTATAGATCTCATTGAGGAGAAGTGTCATGTTTAAGAACCGTTACTCTGCCACGCCCACTTTTTGAGTTATTGCCCTTTGTTGTTTTTACCCTTACATTCTTGTCCGGAACATATCTCCTAAACTATGTGTGCTAGCAACTTCAAACTTTGTACACTTATAGATCTCATTAAGGAGAAGTGTCATGTTCAAGATCCATAACTCTGTCACACCCACTTTTTGAGTTATTGCCCTTTGTTTTATTTTAGCCTTACATTCTTGTCCGGATCATATCTCCTAAACTATATGTGCTAACAACTTCAAACTTGGTACACTTATAGATCTTATTGAGGGCAAGTGTCATGTTCAAGAACTGTTATTCTGCCACACCCACTTTTTGAGTTATTGCCCTTTGTTGTTTTTACCCTTACATTCTTGTCCGGGCTATATCTTCTAAATCATAAGTGCTAGCATCTTCAAACTTTGTACATGTATAGATCTCATTGAGGACAATTGTCATGTACAAGAACAGTAACTCTGCTACACCCACTTTTTAAGTTTTTGCCCTTTGTTGTTTTTACCTTTACATTTTTGTCTGGAACATATCTTCTAAACCATAAGTGCTAGAAACTTCAAACTTGCTACACATATAGATATCATTGAGGACAAGTGTCATGTACAAGAACTGTCACTCTGCCATGTCCACTTTTTGAGTTATTGCCCTTTGTTGTTTCTATCCTTACATTTTTGTCCCGTACTTATCTCTTTAACCATAAGCCCTAGCAACTTCAAACTTTGTACACTTATAGATCTCATTGAGAAGAAGTGTAATGCACTTCAAATTTTGTATACAGTTATAGATCTAGTTAGTAGGAGATATATTATAAGAAAGGATTTTTTGTTATCCGGTGGGGGACTCCTGTATTGCATCGCAATACGACATGCACTTGTTAAACTTTGTAGTAATACAGATATCCATGATAATGGACACATTTCAAGATTTATGAAAGGATGCTTTAAGTTAAGACCAACTTTACCCAAATATACAGTTATTTGGGATGTTGACATTGTACTACGATTTTTTCGACAACAAAATTGTGTCACACTATTACAACTATCACAAAAATTATGTATGTTGTACTTATTGGTAACAGCTCAACGCTGTCAAACTTTACACTTGTTAAATTTGAATGATGTAAAATTTAATTATGATAAGAATCAAGTGACGATTCAAAATAGTTCCGTTCTGAAACAATCAAGACCAGGTTTTCAGCTACAAACAGTCAATTTAGTTAAATTCTCTGAGGAAAAGTTATGTTTTGTTAAGTGTTTAGAGGAATATTTACTAAGGACAGAACCTCTAAGACAAAGCGAGAGGTTAATTATTAGTACAATGAGCCCTCATAAAGGGGTTTCTCGCAGTACAATTAGTCGCTGGATAAAATCTGTTATGCAAAAAGCTGGATTAGGGAATAACTATGCTCCTCACAGTACTAGAGCTGCCGCTACATCAAGGGCAAAACAAACAGGGGTGGATCTGGGTACCATCATAAAGACTGCAGGCTGGTCAAATGCTAAAACATTCGCCCGCTTTTATGACAAAGTCATTGAAAACCCAGCAACAGTTCAAAAAGCAATAATGGCGGGAAATTAATGGAATGTGATTGTTGTACATATGTATGTTTCTTTTACATGATTTCTACTGATGATGCTGTCTAAAGCTTGTGTAAATAAATATTTAAAACATCATTGGTTAGTTAAAATTGTAATTTCAAATTACAAGCTCTCAAATCTCTGTGGGGCCCATCAAGGGTTTATGGGAAGTGAAATTGAAAAATTAACCAAGACTTACCTTCGAAGATGGGAAGTTGAAGGTTGATTCCAATTTCACTGACCATAAACTCCTTGAGGGCTCACACACCCTCCCTAAACCCACCCAATGGGGAAAGTATTTCGAAATTATCAATAAATGTAATTACTTCTAAGCTCTATAAGTGAAATTATCAATATATAAAATAATGACATCCAAGTTTGATAATAATATTGCGGAACTCGGATTCGTTTATCTCTAAAACCTGATTACTGGCTGCTGGATTGCTGCGTTATCTCTCTCTCTCTGTGTGAGCCCTCAAGGAGTTTATGGTCAGTGAAATTGGAATCAACCTTCAACTTCCCATCTTCGAAGGTAAGTCTTGGTTAATTTTTCAATTTTATGCAATATCAAACTCTGATTAAAAACAATTTGTCAAATCAGTCAATGAAGGCGTCTGTGTCAATCATAGCGGTGTCTGTTCTCTGTTTATTGGTCATTGAAATGACAAAAGTAAAGAGTTTTTAATTTTAATGAGAAGCACTATAATAATCATTTTCTTTCTTCAGTACAATATTATGCTTGCTGATTGTAAAAATTTTGGATGTTTTAAGTCAGAAGATAGGCGAGGTTGCAAGCAATTTCTTCATTTTTAGCTCCACTGGCTGAAAGCCACTGGGGCTATTGTCATGGTGTTGTGTCCGTCGTGTGTCCGTCCGTGTGTCCAGTCGTAATCTTTTTCTTTAAAAATCTTCTCCTCAGAAACTACTGGATGGATTTCAACCAAACTTCACAGGAATGATCCTTGGGTGACTCTCTTTCAAAGTTGTTCAAGAAATTTTGAACCAATGAAAAACATGGATTTAATGGGCGTGGCTAATTTCCAAATATGGTAAAAAGTGATTTTTCTCAGGTTCTTATTGATGGATACCAATTAAATTTTACATGAATGATCCTTCGGTGACCCTTTATCAGTCTACCAAAAATTATTGTGATCAGATGAAAAATATGTATTTTATGGGCGGAAGTCATTTCTCTATATGTTATATAGTGGAAACTTTGTAAATCGTTTTCTCAGAATCTAACAGATAGATATCAACCAAATTTTACATGAATGATCCTTGGGTGACCCTTTATCAGTTTACCAAAAATTATTGTGATCAGATGGAAAATATGTATTTTATGGGCGGAGGTCATTTCTTATATATTTTATAGTATAAACTTAAAATCATTTTCTCAGAATGTAACTGATAGATATTAACGAAATTGTACATGAATGATCCTTGGGTGACCCTTTATCAGTCTACCAAATATTATTGTGATTGGATGAAAAATATGTCTTTTATGGGCGGAGGTCATTTCTCTATATGTTATAAAGTAGAAACTTTGAAACGCATTTTCTCAGAATGTAACTGATGGATATCCATCAAACTTCATTAGTATGATTCTTGGGTGACCCTTTATCAGTCTACCAAAAATTATTGTGATCTGATGAAAAATATGTCTTTTATGGGCGGAGGTCATTTCTGTATATGTTGTATGGTGGAAACTTTGAAAATCGTTTCAACATCGGTAGAAGCCAAAATATCTAAAAATCTAGTCAAAACTTTGATTTGCTATTACAAGAAATTCAAGCCTGTGGAGCGACACAAGCCATTCATGGCTTTCTAGTTTCTTCTTTCTTACAATGTTTTCTTTAGAGCTTACTTCCTTGGTAGCTCAAATTATTAAAAAGTAAGGGTGATCCCTTAGAGGGCAACAATAAACAAAAAAAGGTGACAACTTTTTCATGATTCTTTTTCCGGAATACACAAAGTTTTGTACATCACATAATTGAATTTTGAGATCACGCGGAATTCATTACAATCAACACATTTTTCTAGTGTTGTAAAATCAGACTCGGATCAGAATCGATAATCGAATTGATTAGGAAACTGTTTTCGATTCATTTATCGATTTTAGAATCAAAATTTCATTTTTGTTAGATAAGAACTTTGTTGACTGATGCAGTTGTTTAGTACCTCAAAAGCCTCAAGTTTGTCATCTGTTGTCGAGTATCGACAGTAAGTGTTATTCAAGCAAAAATAGAATTCAAATCAATTGTACAAGTAAATAATAAAGATCAAAAGTATTGGGGATAAATATATTTGAGACAGAAAATCATTAGAGCCTTAAAATTTAAGTTCTATAATGTAATCTCATTTAGCAATCATACTAAGATGGGATAACAAAGTATCAAGTTACTTCCAAGTTGGTGATTTTTTGTTTCAGAAAATGATGATTAATGCACTTTGATAGTTATATAAACCAAGAATAATTACCATTTTTTTTAAACCTTAATTGATCACTATCTTCTTGTTAGTCTAAAATGAGAACAACAACAAAAAATTACTGAACATTGCATTTGGCTCTCTTAACAAAATATAACACTTTAACACTGTAACTTTATAAATCTGTTTTTGAAATGAAAATACAAAATTAGAAAATATATTATGAGAAAATAAGAAAATCACTAAAGGGTAAATGTGCAGGTCAGTGGCTTAAGTATGATCACAGTAGTTTAAAGATATTAAGGTTAAAAAGTCACATGCATTTAAAGATTAAAACTGAAATTAGTGACAACAACATTTCGTCTTTTAATTTAAAAACAAATTGCTGACAAAACTACTATCTAGAAACAATTTGAATTAGCACTATGCGGAATCCTGGATGCGTCACAAATATTACAAGTATTGTTAAAAGTATCATAATCATCATCATTATTTTTATTAATTTTAAGAATTGTACAATCGCTGACATCAATAATTATTCCAAAATTACATGCATCATTTATATATATATATTTATAATTGAGACACCATCATGTAAAAAAAAAATTCCGAACCTAATTGGTACTAAACAATCTACGGTAAACCTATGTGAGGTAGCAGTCGGAGGCTAGGAAAGGGATGAATGGTAGTACGAGTGAAAGAAATACCAGGAATCCATTGTTAGGTGCTCCGACCGTTGCGATATAACTGCAAAATTGTTGAAAGCGGCGTAAAAACCCATTCAAACAAACAATCTACAGTAGCGGCTAGCAAGTCGTTAGACAATCAGATGTTGACTTATCTTTGTTTGTGTATGCCTTTTTGCATATTACTTGAGAGAGAAAACTTTTAACTTTGTAGCAATAACATTTCAGGCCTAGGTAGGTGGTATAATTTCTCTCAATCTGTCAGTGTTTTAAGTGCTTTGATTTAAAAGCCGAAATTAGATCTACAAGAGTTGAATAAAGAAATGTCTTTTCAAGTCAGAAGAATACAGGCACTTGGGATTTTCATAAAAATAACAGAAATAATTTGATGGGTCGAACATTCTTGGGTACGAATAAGCAGAAAATTATCATTGTCTTTGTGCTTTTGAAACTAGAAAAATACAAAAAAAATCAGGTAAAATAAGACTAGCTACCAGTAATTCTTTAAAAATTGGATTCTGAAATCAGTTCTAACTTCTAATTGATGCAATTTGTAAAATAGAATTTGCTTTTTCTAGCAGTGCCGAAAGTCGTAGAGAAACTGTTAACCGATTGTCAATCTTAAGATTGATGTTTGGTTTTCGTGAGAAAGTTGACCTTTTTAGGGTTTTCATAAACATCAGAATGGATTTTCAGTTAAAAAGGCATTTTGCCCAGAAATTAGTGACGGACATTCGGACTGACAATCAGGCAAGATTTACCCTACCCAGGGTTTTTGTTTCGGCCATATCTGACGGTCACTCGCCATGACTGGATATTGAAAAATATCAGACAAAGAAGCATTATTTTTCATCATCTGCCATTTTCAATTTGAGTTTAAGAGTGATGTCCCTTTCATTTCAATAAACACAACAGATGAAAACTACCTGATAGGAAAACGAGTAACGACATCGATTTTTCGAAGCGAGAATTGATTGTCACCGATCTCGGACTTCAGCGACAATTAATAGGTTATTTCCGATTATCGTTACAACACTACATTTTTCTTTAACAATGTTTTGATGCCAAACGCTGTCGATGGGCCACCGAAAGATTGAAACTACAGCTGAATAAAAGGGAAGTTATGGTGCTTCGGTGGCAATCATCCATATCTTTTGCTGAATTACTCACAAGGATATTTTTTGAAAGACTTTCAAAATGATAATAAGCGTTAATTCAACAAAAATGCTAATTTGTTTTATGATTGTTTCAAAGTCACAAAAATGTTTTTTTGATTATTGAATTCCCGCCATTTACACCCAAAAATTGAATAAGTAAGGCATAAAAAAAGGTGTGAAAACAAGTTGTCTTACTTGTCGAAAACCCGTGAAAAAAGGACTTAAGGTATTCTTAACAATAGGATGTAATAACAAATATGCACTGAATGTTAATTTTAATGCTAAACAATAGATGTCAGAAAGGTGCAAACCCCCTTGCTTGAGGGAATGCAGTAATATTTGACCACGGGACTGAGAAAGCTGCTAAAGGGATCAAGAAATCATGTTTTCGAGTATGTGCAATGAGCTGCCGTCATTGCGCAGTTGGTAGCGTGTGGAACTGTCAATCTAGAGATCCCGGGTTCAATCCTGATGGCAGCACTCATTCTTTCTGACTATTTATCTCTCACCAATGGGTTGATAATTGCAGACCTATATGAGGGAGTAGCTGGAGGTCAGGAAAGGATGTGGTGGTTGTACTGGTGAGAGAAATGCCAGGAAACCATTGTTAGGTGCTCAAGCCACCACGATATAACTGTAAAAATGTTGAAAGCAGCGTTAAACTCCATTCAGTCAATCGAGTAAGTGAAGTAATAACCAACAAGAAATTAGAGTAAGACGCGTTAGGAATGCAAGGCGAGTTCAAGCCTTTGCATTTATTCCAGTTTTCGCCCTTTTGAAGAAACGAGAGACTATATACCACAAAGTACAATTAAAACAATATATATAGCAATTCAATTAACAAGGCTTTTATAATTACTCTGAAAGACAATAAATTTAGTGCCAAGAACTAGTTTGGGAGAATTTATAGATTTATAGATAATACTATAAAGATTTGCAAGGCATTGAAATTGAAAGTAATGCAAACATCCTGGCAATAAGCAATAAGCTGATTATTTTTATCTCGTTCTTTAAATGATCTGAAAAAATCTATTTATCTGGACTTTGTGCAAAGCTTCTATTAATTTATATAGAACTATAGGCACTTACAAAAGCTTTGCTTTAATTTGGAAAAGATTGTTACTACCTCCTTAAGATGATTTCAGAGAATTAGCTTTAAATAAATTCATAATAAAAGTAGAATAACTTGCATAATAAAATTATACAATAAGCAGATTGGCATTTTAAGTTGCACATGCACCAAAATAGCACAAATTATTGCAAAAGATTGAAAAGTTGTACAAAATGGACAACTTTTTCTCTTTGCTGTAAACTTTGCCAGGCTCACATTTAATGCCTTAACAACAAATTTTAGATGCATATTTTGCCAGTATCTTGACCCTTGACAAACTGAATGAAAACCTTGGAGAAAATAGAAATGGAATAAAATAAAAGTGCTGAAAGCTCTGGATGAACTAATAACGAGTAAGAATTTACTTGAAAACTTTAGGTTAAAACAAAAATGTTATTGCCATTATGGTAAACCCTCAAAGACCACATAACAAAATGTATCCAGTAGTTGACTGTAACAAAGTATTGGACTCCCCGAAAACAATAAAAAGATGAAGTTAGACCTTTTTCGATGAAAAATGGCTGTTCATTATTTACAAGCCCTGTAGGGGGGTACTAGTCCACTTTGCAACAGTCTAGTTATCATTAATGCTCATTGATTGTAAGCAATTAAGGAATTCACAAAATTTAAAATTTCAGCTTTTTCACAGAAAGCACTTACTACAAAATTATATCATATTGCCGATTTCATAGAGCAGTTACAGTACGGAACATCTGGAATTTGACAATCATTTCAATCACAATCCGATCATTCACGGGCAATCACGTTCAATCAGCGTTTAGCGTTCAATCAGCGTTCAATCACAATTTTTCAATCAGCGTTCAATCAGAATCATAGAGCAGTAAGTAGTAAATAATACAGTCAATCTAGAGGTCCCTGGTTACCCGACAGTGGCACTCATCCTTTATAAATTTTGTCTCCCACCAATGGGTGGACAAATATCATATTGAATGCAGGTTGAAATATTTTGTGATCAAAGCAGTGTTTTTGCTAGCCTTAATTTTTTTTTTTAGTCTTTAATACCCCCCCCCCCCCCTCCCCTCTACCCAAATGTGGGGGAGTCATACTTATTTTTAAGGGGATCAGTATTTATTTACAACTTAACCATTTTATTGAAATGGAAATAATTTGTATATTTATTATATTCCCAAGAGCTACTAGATTTTTAGCTCAGCTGTTTTTAGAGAAAACTTTAGGTATTGCTATGACTTTGACAGTGATGGCGGCAGTGGTTGCATGTGAAAACTTTGACAACTTGTGATATATCTGGTTCTACTGAAGGCATTCACTTGAAAATTGGCACACTTTCTCCATCAAAAGAGCAACCTACACTATCAAGGGGGTAATTCTAGATGCATTTTGTTTAAATAATAACCCTTTTTAGACTTAGATTTTTTTTTCACAATCCAGCACTCAACAGCTGAGCATAGGCACCTGTGGACTGTGCTCTTTTTTAGCTCACATGAGCACATCATGCTCATGGTGAGCTTTTGTGATCATTGAATGTCCGTCGTCCGTCGTGTGTCGTCCGTCGTCAACAATTTAAGTGTTTACACTCTAGTGGCCTAAAATATAATCTAATCTTTTTGAAACTTGGTCAAAATATTGGTCAGGCTACAAGGATGAACCCTATCAAAAGTAGAAAGGATCCATGCCATATCATGTGAAAAGGGGCCTTATTGACAATTTTCTTGTTTACACACAAGAGGCCACAAATATGGCCCAATCTTCATGGAACCTGTTCAGAATGTTGACCAAGTCACAAGGATGAACCCATTTGAAAATAGGAAGGATCCATGCCATATCACGGCAAAAGGGGCCTTAATGACAATTTTCTTGTCTACACTCTATAGAGTCCACATAATATGGCCCAATCTTCTTGAAACTTGGTCAGAATGTTGGTCAGATCACAAGGATGAGCCCTTTTGAAAATGGGAAAGATCCATGCCATATTACAGGAAAAGGAATCTTAATGATATTTTTCTTGTTTACACTTTAGAGGTGACAAATTTGTTCCAAACTTCATGTAACTCGGTTATCTGTAGAAATTATCTACTTAATGACATCAGCCTATTTAATTGATGTGTTGTCCCAGGATTCAAACTGACTCAGGTGAGCGATCTAGGACCATCTTGGTCCTCTTGTTTTGAAAGACTGCACAATTATTGTAAGCTCACCTGAGCTTGAAGTGCTCAAGGGAGCTATTGTGATCGATAAATGTCCGGCGTCCGTCTGTCCATCTGTCGGTCTGTCCGTCACGGCGTCAACTTTTTCTTTAAACGACATCTCCTCCTAAACTTATGGGTCAAAATCAACCAAAGTTGGCAGAAATATTCCTTGGGTGGTCCCTTCTAAAAATTGCTCAAATGGAAAGGATCAGTGCCATATCACAGGAAAAGGGGCCTTAATGACAAATTCCTTGTTTACACTCTAAAAGCCACAAATATAGTCCAATCTTCATGAAACTTGGTCAGAATGTTTGTTAGGTCGTGAGGGTGAAGTCTATTGAAAATGGGAAGGATCCGTGCCATATCACCGAAAAAGGGGCCTTTATGAAAATTTTGTCAACAATTTCTTTAAAAGACATCTCCTAAACTTATGAGTCAAAATCAACCAAACTTGGCGGAAATATTCCTTGGGTGGTCACTTGTAAAAATTGGTAAAATGGATTGGATTGGTGCCATATCACGGGAAAAGGGGCCTAAATGACAAATTTCTGGTTTACACTCTAGAAGCCACAAATATGGTCCAATCTTCATGAAACTTTGTCAGAATGTTTGTTAGGTCATGAGGATGAAGTCTATTGAAAATGGGAAGAACCTGTGCCATATCACTGAAAAAGGGGCCTTAATGACAATATTGTCTACAATTTCTTAAAAAGACATCTCCTAAACTTATGAGTCAAAATCAACCAAACTTGGCAGAAATATTCCTTAGTTGGTCCCTTGTAAAAATTGCTAAAACGGAATGGATCTGTGCTATATCACGGAAAAAGGGGCCTTAATGACAAATTTCTTGTTTACACTCTAAAAGCCACAAATATAGTCCAATCTTCATGAAACTTGGTCAGAATGTTTGTTAGGTCGTGAGGGTGAAGTCTATTGAAAATGGGAAGAATCTGTGCCATATCACCGAAAAAGGGGCCTTTATGAAAATTTTGTCATCAATTTCTTTAAACAACATCTTCTCCTAAACTTATGAGTCAAAATCAACCAAATTTTGCAGAAATATTCCTTGGGTGGGGCCCCTTGTAAAATTTGCTAAAAGGGAAAGGATTCGTGCTATATAGGTCAAATGAAAAGCGTTTGTAACCGTTTCTTAATTTATTTTTTAGTACCCATTGAATACAATGCAATATTCAGATTTAAAAAATGTTTTTTAGTAATAGTGAATTTTACGATTTTCGGTATGCACACCTGTAGCTGGTCCTCGAAAAATTCTCGGTCACGTGACTTTGGCCTGTGATGTCAATGGGAGGGATAGATTAAAATGGCGGAATTAACAAATTGTCACCATTCACGTAATTTATCGATTGATGATTAAACAAACGCAAAAAAAGAAGTAGAATGCCGCATTATTGTGTTGCCCCGGGATGTCGCAACTTAAATACTTCGGGATGTACCCTCATTTCGTTCCCGTCAGACCATGACAAGCTGCTGATATGGGCTTTCATCAAGGCAGGCTCAGGTAATAGAAAGTTAATAAATTTACTACATAGGTGAACGGTCAACTCAGTCCATTTTTGACATGGACTAGTATTGGCAACTCGGTCTTACTTATAACTCGGCCCCAATATTATCTTTTGCCAAATCCATTTCATAAATAATAATCATCCAGTAAAGTAATGACAAATAGAAAATATTAATTCTTCTTTGAATTTTTAGGTAATGTGTGTATGCACCAGCAATCTAAAAAAGGTTGAGTCATTGAAAGAATCACAAATATTTAAACAATGATTTGATATGATGATAATTCAACCCCCAAATTATAATTTTAAAGCAATAAGGATAAACAAAGTAAGGTAAAACTCTATCATCTGTACAAACTTTTACATATTTATGAAATATTATCTATGTTACTATGGATAGGGTCTGTGCATATAGACTTTATATTGGGGCTTAGTTAACAGGCTGAGTTTTCTGCTAACTTTAAGATTAATCTGGGTCAGTTTGCCCCAAATTATGTTCTACCTATTTCCTGTTCATCCAAGGTTCGTTTGCCATTTGGCTATTCAACCTTGAGTTTGAAGGTTGTGTAAACTTTTGACTTGCATCTACTGGCTGAATGATCATAAACAAAGTTTGATTTTAATTATAATTGCAAGTCGTTCAAATTTTTTTTTTTACATTTTATCCATTATTTCATTCTTCAAACTTTCAAGGTCATGACATCAGTCAAGCAATAATGTCAAAAATGTCAAATTGGCTGCCATCATAGGGCAGTGGTAGCATGTCAGACTATCATTCAAAAGGTCCCAGGTTTGATCCTCTATGACGGAACTCATCCTGTCCGACTATATCTCCCACCAATGGGTTGAAAATTGTAGACCTATGTGGAATAGTAGCTTGAAGCTAGAAAAGGATGTGATGGTAGTACTAGTGTGAGTAAAGGAATAAAGGAATCCTTTGTTAGGTGCTCCAGCCTCCGTGATATAACTAAAAGATTGATGAAAGTGGCATAAAAACTATTCAATCGATCAATATTATGTCAAATTGTTATGACTTTCATGTCAAATAATGTAATATATAGTAAAGGTGCATACAGATAGACTAGTCTTTACTGTAGCATTGTATCATTTCCCCCCTTCTAGAATTGAGCTCAACGAGAAAAGAGGATCCATAATGGAATACAGGGATTATTCTTTAATGAAAATTAGGTATTTATTTTCCTTGTGTTTTGATTACCATGTATTGTCATACACCTTTTTAGGTTGAAACCAGATGCTATCCCAACAATATTTCATGATCACCGTGTATCAACGTACACCGGATATAGCGATTAGTGAGTCGAGGGAAATGTCACGGGGTGTTGTACAAGGTGAGCTTTTTTCTCTTTTTTTTTGTTAAATCACGTAAAACTTTCCTGTAAGCATACAAGACAGGCGTTACTGATATAATCATGTAGCTATCAACCCGTATTAAATGATTGGTTAGCATCCATAAGCGGCTACAATTAAAAAAAATACCCCCCTAATCACCGATAATTTCCGTTTGTCCATCGCGAAAATACTGTTTTGACTGAATTTTTAGAGTTTCTCATACTAAAACCCATGATGAATTGCCTATCATAACACAGAAAATCACTAGAAACACTCCTGCCTTTTGTATGAAGTGAATATACCGATAAATTCACATGTTGTTTCTTCTCCCGGTGTACGGCCTATAGGGAGATGGTGTACGTCGTATAGCAAATCTCCCGTTAATAGTGTACGGCCTATAGCAAGAAAAAATATTTCTTAAATGGATTGTCTAGCGCTAAATTAAAACGTGTTTGATGAATAAAGTTATCTTTTTGTCTTTTGTACATTCGATGGAGCCATTTTCCCTTACCAATGCAGTTGTCATGACTAATTTAATCTTTACCACAAATGAATACCTGTTTCAGTATAATGTTATAGTAAAACCTTGGTAATTGTGTGCTTTTAAACAGGCTTTAGACAAAAAAAGATATGTATAAATTGGGATCAGCGAGATCCTCGCTGTCATTTTCTCTGTCTCGACTTAAAGAGCAAAGAAACTCAGCATTACTGGCATCTCTTTCATCTTTTCCAAATTTTGATATCAAGATCAGACGAGTCGTACTGTTACTGCTCGTTTATCCCTTACTTAGTTTGAAGATATGATTTTAATTTCAATTGTAAATAGTGACCATTCTTTCGGTGAGAACCATTTGTGTTTAATTTTGAATGCCCCTATAGCTTTTATCAGTATAAACATGGCCAAGCTTCATGGATATATCCAAAACATGGGCATTGTCCATTTGTTGTCGGTACCGTAGTTATCGTCGTCGTATGATTAGATAACAAAATTGAAATACGATTTTTTAATCAATTTAATCACGTCCGTGCTTCATGGGTATATCCGAAGCATAGACATTGTCCAATTGTTGTCAGCATCGATGTTGCGTTAGGTTCACCAGCCGCCGCGGTAAGACTTTTAAAGTAAGCCCCATTCAAACATATATTAACAAATTTTTAACACGGGTTTTAACGCCGCAATTCGAGGGTTCAGCGCAAAACTGTATTAAGTGTCTATACAATATATAGACACTTAGTATAGTCTTGCGCTGAACCCTCGATTTATATATATATTTCAGACATGTGGCGGAGACTGGAGTACTCAACAATAGATTCCTGTTATTTCTATCATCAGTATTACCATTGCATACTTTCCTAGTCTCCAGCTGCTATCCGACTGAGATATACAATTATCCTCCCGTTTGTCTAAGATAATTAATTTATTCAAGAACATTCAACGTAGAACCCTGATGTTTGTAATGATGATAGATATCAATAGTACGGATCTGCAGATAACAAATTAAATGTCATGAAACAAGGTAATTAATTGTCATCTGCCCAGTTCAAACCTCTGCAAAACTTAACCCTAAACAGTTATGAACATCGTGTAATTGACACTCAATCGGATCAAAATCATTCTTAATCGCTCACTCCGAACCCAATTATTAATTCCAAATACTTAGTCAGAAAATTAAACAACACCCAAAAGTCATAAAAATGAATCATATATGTGAAATTTGGTCAAATTCTGACCAGTAGTTTTGGATGAGGAACTTTCCAAAGATTTGACCTTTTGACCCCATTTTGACCCTTTTATGACCTAGGGTCAATTTCTTTTAAATATTTTTAAAGAGTGTGACCCAAGAATCATATCTGTGAAATTTTGTAAATGTCTGACATATAGTTTTAGTGGAAAAGATTATATTGAGATTTGACCTTTTGACTTTTTTGGGACCTTTTTGACCCCAATACAAACAAGATGTGTTTGTGAAACACGAATGCCCCCGGAACAGCATTTTTTTAAAGTTTGACCTTAACAGATGACCTTGACCTTGTCACATGACCTTGACTTTGGTATACAGCTTTGTATGTCAAATACTTTTGGAGAAAAGGCAAAGGATAAGTTTTCGGACAGACAGACGGACGGACAGACAGACGGACGGACAGACGGACATGAGTAAAACAATATGCCCCCCGATCTCTCGATACGGGGACATAAAAACTTTGAATATTTTAAAAAAAGCATGACTAAAGGAACATATCTGTAAAGTTTGGTGAAATTCTGATCAGTAGTTTCAGAGGAATAGACCTTGTTACAATACAAGCTCTTGACCCCAATTCGATCCAGATGCAAAATATTTGAAATATTTTTAAAAAGTATGACCCAAAGATCAAATCTGTGAAATTTGGTCAAATTCTGACCAGTAGTTTTGTCTCAGAATTTTTTTTTTTTTTTTTTTTTTTTTTTAATATTTGACCTTTTGGTCCCTTTTGTGACCTAGGATCAATTTCTTCGAAATATTTCGAAAGAATATGTTGCAAGAATCATATCCGTGACGTTTGGTTGAATTCTGACTAAAAGTTGAAGAGGAAAAGATTATCTTAAGATTTGACATTTTGACCCTTTCTTGGGATCCTTGTTTTGACCCCATTTTGACCCCGACCAAAAACCTTTTAAGTTTTTTAAAAAATCATGACTCAAGAAACATATCTTTGAAGTTTGGTCAAATTCTGATCAGTAGTTTCAGAGATGAAGATTTTTTTTAAGATTTAAGCTTTTGACCCCATTTTGACCCCGATTCAAAATCTTTGAAGTATGACTTAAGTATCATAATCAGTGAAATTTAGTCAATTTCTGATCAGAAGTTTCAGAGAAGATTTTTTTTGTAATTCTCTACGGACAGACGAACGGACGGACGACAGACATTCATCGGACACAATAGCTCACCTTGAGCGCTTTGCGCTCAGTTGAGCTAATAACATACAAGTAACTTTATCATACATCGCGAAAACGACCAACCATGAACTTTTCAAAGCATTAAATATGTACGCTATTTCAGAGAGTTATAGGTTGATAATAAGATTAACACATTTTATCATTAGATCTTTACGCGATTTTAATTGAAGCCGCCGTCATAGCGCAGTTGGTAGCGCGTCGGACTGTCAATCTAGAGGTCCCGGGTTCGATTCCCGACGGCGGCATTCATTCTTTCCGACTATTTGTCTCTCACCAATGGGTTGATAATAGTAAACCTATGTGAGATAGCAGCTGGAGACAGGAAAGAATGTTATGGTAGTACTTTTGTGAGAAATACCAGGGATCGTTTGTTAGGTGCTCCAGCCGCCGCGATATAACTGCAATAATTTTGAAAGCGGCGTTAAACCCCATTCAGTCAGTCAGTCGATTTTAATTACGTTAGAATCCATACCCCCCCCCCCCCCCCCCCCTTAACACACACACAACAACAAATTATTACATAAATTATACCCCTATAAATTATACGTATTCTTACCCTGTAAGTAATAGTTATAGTTCATTTCTGACAATTTACGCGATATAACCTAAGCGGAGCGTTAGCGGAGCGCAAGGTTATACGCGTAAATTGTCAGAATATGAACTATAACTGTTTTACCGATCGGCTTAATTTTCACCCAATAACTCTAGCTCCAGTGAGTTTTACGTCAATTAATGATGTCAGTCAATTTTGTTGCGTCATACATTTTTCAATCAAATCGCCGCAAACAAAAAGGGGAGGGGCGAATTTAATCATTATCTAGCTTTCATTTATATTTCGTCATTTAGAGAGAGTTTCGATGGAATGATTACCCTTTAGTTGCGTTTGGCAATGAATACCTTGTGGTTGCAACTATGAATATGTATTTTATATTCTATTTAGCAAGCTCTTCGCGGACGCAATGCCCATCTGTGAGGAATTTACTTGTGAGAAAATACGAGTAACGTACCGCGTGATATTCATTTTCAATAAAGCTTGCAGCGAGCGGTTTATCGGGCAATTAAAAATGACGCATTGGAAGTCGTTGTTTTTAGCCCCATTTTCAGCTTGCCTAAATGTTTGCTAGCGACGATGATTTGAACCCTGCTTTGCTGATAAGTACATGTTTAAAGCGGAGCAACTTTTCGCTAAGGTTTTCGTTTTGAACGCGAGGTAAGTTTAGATACCCAAATGAAACGTTACCTTTGAATGGGTCGCGTATATCTTAAAGACTAGTCTAAAATCCCCGGGTCTAAAATGCTTCAAAGTAATTTAAGCTAATTTTGAATACTTAGAATAAGACGAATATCCAAGTTTATCGCTCTGCTCAAATTTTTTAGCTTGAAGGTACCCTTTCACATCACTAAACTAAATACATGGTGTATGTTGAGTTTTTAACCCACATGGATTTTTCATGTTACGAATGTATGGCAAATTTTCGCGTAACCCGACATGAATGAATATGCTTAACAAAGCATATAGAGGGGTAGGGTGCAATGAAGAATAGATAATTTAAAAGTATTCAAATTAAGACAAGGAGTTAGATTCTATATCATTTCAACTCTGTCGTCATTTTTATGTCAACTTTAAAAGGTGTTACAGGAAGGTTCGGTTTGAGTAAATTTTAAAATCCGAATCAGTTTATCAGTTTATTCCCCCCTCTATAGGTTGACATGAACATGTATATTCTATTTATAAAATCCCCGTTTTGTTTATCATTTAAATGTAGGAGTTGTTGAAAACTCACAGAATTAATTTAATCAATAAGCGTTTCCGTATGCCCCATTTCAAGTAAAGGGTCGTTCGAGACCGTTCACTAGACAAGATATGACGTCACTGTCTGGTTTGTTTTTAAGTCTCCGCCCATAATGACATAAAGTCATGTAGAACACTTATTCGAACAGATTGTCAGGTTATGCGATATATTTTTTTAATTTCAAATGAAACGGCGGTCGACCATTGGCTGAAAAATTAGGGCGATCGGTCAATTTTCTTAACATGCGCATGTATTGTTATGTTAATGGTCTTTTACAATTTAAATGCTCTGGATGTTTGAGACGCACAGCAAAGTCTCTATCGATCGCCTTTGCTTTTTAGCAAATGAAACTTAACTATTCAAAAAGTATATCCATCCCACTTTCTGCTTAACCAAGTGAAGTCTAGAGTAATTGGGTCATAGGGGGCAATGACTGTGAAATCCAGACAGTGACGTCATATCGAGTCTGGTGAACTGTCTGGAACGAGGGTCTATTTTACCCTTAATTCGGCGATATATTTTTCGAATGCGATGGTGATAATTTCGGCAAATCTTTATGCACAAAATAATCTTCACTCTGGTAAAGGTCAGTTCTACAAATTTAAACGTTGATGAAAAGGTTATCTAGGGCATTGTATTGGGTTTCGATTTAAGTTAAGAATATTACAGCATCGGCTTGATAATATCACATAGCCTATTCCTAAACATGTTTCTACAAGGTACGGACGCATAACACTTACTGGTAAATTGAGGATGTTAAACTTACGAAAATTGTTACATACGCTGAAAAGACGCCATGAATTTGTTTTGTACCCGGTGCATAGGCTTTGCATACGCTCTTTACTTCGAGGGCCCACCTACTCAAATTTCGTCCGCTCAGAAAGTTTTGAGCGCTTTCTAAACCTTTGCACTTCCGCCGTGTCCGTTTTGCACACCCCTTGTCCCTGTTTGGCAGTCAGACCAGCCCTGCGTTCAGTTACCAAAACGCCTGTCATTTTCGAAAATGATACCGCGCTTTGCACGCAAATGCTTGTGTTGGGCAAAATTTGCAAATTATTTCTCGAACGTTTTCATTTAGAAGGCAGGGCGGACCTCGAGGCCTGAGATTCGTAATTAAAATTTTACTAGTATCCTTGTATCATGACTTGTGATTACGATAAATTTGTATACACTAACTGGCAAATCCTGTCATATGTTTACGATTAAAACGTTTGCATAACGTTAAAGCAACGGTACCATGCTAAATGGAAATCCCCATGTGGAGATCCGTTCTAAAACTAAGCTAACTTTTGTCACCAAGAACTTCTTACAGCAACAGCCTTCGACTGCAAGAGATTGTGTCTTGATTTTGTGTAGTAGGTTTACTATACTAATCTACAAAACGAAATTGGATTGTAAAACAATTGTATGTGGCTTCGGCTAATCTATCAATTTCAAAACGGTAAAGAGACCAATCCGATTTATATTTATTATTGTATACCCCTACCTATCTGGGAACGTTTGCATGATGTAGGTAAACGGTATTTCAACCAGTCATGCGTTTCGATATCAAATCGTTCCCAAGCGCTTCCATTTTGAACCACAATTGAGACAGGCTTGAAATGGATTTTGATGATGTCTTTTCTAACGTATTCGTTGGTTCTTATTTTTCGGGGATATTGGATATAGGAAATATATGTCAATTCAATATTGTTATCGGTCATATTGATGTGCGTGAATAAACATGGTTCGAAAATACGCGTTAATTATTACCATGTGAATATCTGATAAATCGTCTGAGGCCGCTCAAATGTTTTTTGGTGGAATCGTGATTCTTTAACAACCTTGTTAAAAATCACATCTTTTTTCTCTTTATCTGTTAATATTTTGATGTAGAAAGGTATCTTTTAAAAATCAAAGACCCCATGGTTAAAACGCCGCGATTATTCAATGACATGGGACGATAGGGCAAACATTTAAATGATAGTTTTCTGATATATTACAAGAAATCGACCTGCTATCCGATTCTGAAACAGTTCGTAAAACTAGTCTGACATTAACCTGGCGCTTAATCTGTAGAAATTCGTAATTTTAGCTTATAAATTGAATTCAACGAAACAACTTGGTTTCACAGGAAGTTGCCTTCTGCAACGGGACTAGCCGTTGTCTAAGAAAACCATGCTAAAAATATGTTTACAATCAATGTAATGAATGATTATGTTAAGAGGTTCATAAAGTTCTGTAAATGATTATCATCTATATTTTTTAATCAATATGATTAACGATTCCTCCGTTTTTCGCAAAAAAAACTAGAAAAGAATCCTAATCGAAAACGCCAAAATGTTACTACAGAGTCATGTAGGCGTTTTCATACATAATTTCTTATTTTGCGCTCGTCTATGTAAGGATATTTTACCCTTCCCTTGAGCTATATTCGTACACTACTTTTTCTATCGTTCGTACATTGATTTGAAATTGTATGCTATAGGCCGTACACCGGTAGATTTTTTCCTATCTAAATATTCCAAAAACAAACAATAATCTCGCAGTAAAATTTAGTATGTAAAATCTTTGGACAACAAAGAAAGTATAGCAAAGTAAATCGTGGGCCAGCTACGTAAAATATGAGCATTTTCATTCGATTTCGCAGAAGGCCAAGAAAATTGTCAGTGATTAGACGGTTTATTTTCCTTTATTCTATGACAGAAACAAATTATTTCATGTTTTCCAAAGAGACAAACATAACCGACTACCTCAGTGGTGTAAATTCGTTTTTCACTAAGTAAAATCACAACAAACACATAAATAATAAAAGAAATACTAACCATGGATCCCACTTCGTAGATCTTTCCCTCGACTCACTAATCGCTATATCCGGTGTACGTTGATACACGGTGATGATGGACAGAAGAATGACTCTCAACTTCAAGTCAAGTCTCGTGGAGCATTTGAAAAAAGGAGAAGGCAAGAGGTAACACAATAAATTTCTTACCTTTTCAGAATCTACAGTTAATAAGATCGTGAAATTGACAAGGTGAATGATTTTGGAATGATTTACGAATGAAATTGAATGAGTGTGAGGAGCGAGTTTTGAGTGAATTTAATGGGAGGTAATCCTATATTGCAAATTTTGTTCGGAATGAACAAAATTTGCGATATTGATTACCTCCCTTTAATAAAAAAGTGCATACAAGTTCTGTGCACAGCTTCAAATTTCTTCAAGAACCTATGAGGCGCTAACTATTTGAATTATGTCAGTGAAATCACGATTTTTCTCTGTCAAAATTTATTTTGAATGATGTTGTTGATTCTATAATTTTCAATAGGTTTGATAGTTTTTGAATGGTTTGAGTGAGTGTTTGGAATGAATGATTGGAGCGCTGAGTGATAGATTTAGAATGGTTTAGATTGAGGTGAATGTCAATTTCACGATGTTATTAACTGTATCTACAGTGGCAGATTAAGAGGGGTTCATGGGTTCAAAACAACCCCTCCCTATAGCCTAGGCTATTTATTTCATTATCATGCAGAAATTCAGTCAAAATAGTGCAGCACTTTTATTAGTCAAAGAAAACAAATCGCCCTTTTGTATATTGGAGCCCCTTTACAGGGGTTTAGCAGGCAACTTGATACCAATGTGAAACTAAATCTGCAGTTGCATGGATGTCACATGATTAAAAGGGTATAACTGTACACTGACTTCCAAGAGTACTCTAGATATATTAAGCAAATGTAGTGAATGTTAGCATACGGTCAGGATTTGTAAAATCAAATCAAAAATAGGGATAAAGAACTTTATAAACTAGCAGTGGTTCTGTATTAAGCTGCCAGAGTTGTCCAAGTGGTCCATCAAGCTGCATGTACAAGCAGATTTTCCTTGCTAAGTTGTCCGTGGACAAGTGAGAAATCTCAAGAAAAAACTAATATTTTCTTATAGTGAAGATAGCTGTTTACTTAAAACAATTACCATAATTCTTACGTCAAAAATAAAGTAAAACTATTATATGGATGTTTCTTGTAGCAATAGTATTATACCAAAGTAACTTTGATGTCAGAAAGAAGTAAGATTATTTATTTAAAAAAAAAAACATGTTAGTGATAAAGAACGGACAAGAAGGTATTTGAACGGTCAAGCCATATTGTGATTGTCACTTTTCTTAGAACATGTCAACTTTCAAAATATTTCAGAACCCCTGACTAGGGTTCTAGATTAACAGTATCCCAGGTTTATGAGGATCCATAAATATCAGGATCACATACGTTCAAAGACAGGGATTCCATTAGGACCCTTCTGATTAATAAAATTGAGGTGTTCTTTCCATCAGATTATATATGAGGTTGTTTCAAGCCAAGTTTCTAACTGTACCTTTTGCCTATCATTTTAAGAAGAAACAAGAGCTGTCACTGTAAGATGACAATGCCCCCGACACCGCTTTGATAGTAATAAGGAAGTTATGGCCAATGTTAAAGTTTTTGGACGGAATGACCGACGGACGGACGGACAGACGGACGGACAGATGGACGGACGGACGGACAAGTCAAATTTATTATGCCTCCCTATCGGGGGCATAAAAAAAAGAAATTAGAAACCTTCCTGGCTTGCATCTTCTTTTATAGAATATTTCACCTCTGTAATATTTTCTAAGACTAAGTTAAGTGACACTAAAAAATTATAGATATGTTTTTTATGCCCCCAATAGGGAGGCATCATAAATTTGACTTGTCCGTCCGTCTGTCTGTCCGTCTGTCCGTCCGTCCGTCATTCCGTCCAAAAACTTTAACATTGGCCATAACTTCCTTATTACTTAACATATTCGCATCATACTTTACCACAACATTCCTTGGTACATTACCTTTCTGTAGGCACATACTTTGGTGACCTTGACCCCTGGATGACCTTGACCTTCAACATAGATTGGCCATAATTTAAAATCAAAGCGGTGTCGGGGGCATTGTCATCTTACAGTGACAGCTCTTGTTTTCTCTTTTTAGATCCTGAAGGAAACATTATCCCAACATGAACAGTCAATTGAACAGACCCCCGCATCTAAGACAGTTGATTCTTTCCCATTCACTGCTGTACCAATATCCCTAGTTAGTGAGCAAGAGTGTCCACACAGTACATGTTCAGGTTCCAACAGAAGACAGCAAAAAGAAACAGGTAATAATTAGAAGCTATAAAATGATTTTTGACCCCGACTCATTATGTAACGACAATCTGTGAGTTACCTGTAAATAAACATTGATCTTCTGGCTTCCAAACAGGTTCAATACAAGTGTGTTTCAGCATTGCAGTACAAAAGTTAGCTGGAAAGTGTAGACATTATAAGCAATAAATCAACTAGGCCACAGTGTTTAGAAATGCAATAATTAGATTTAATTTTAAGATTTAAATCTACAACAGGTAGACTAGGTCTGACCTAATAAGTCATAAAGGTATAACATATGCACCTTGCTACACATAGAAATAAAGAACATGTTTCAAATCTAAACTTAAATTTAAACAAAGTGAAGCGTAATGAAGACCTTTACAGTTATGGAATTGGTTATATATTTCACACTCTAGAAAAAATGAAAGTCTAAAGTTAATATCAGATTCTCATATGAAGTATTAGTACTTTTGACCTGCAAAGTATGAAATCACATTCTAGGAATTTGGTAAAATTACTATTTGGGAAAACAACTTTGTTTGTGGTGTAAATGACGAAGTCATTCACTGTATAGAAGTAGGAAATTAAAGATATAGCATAATTACCATTTATGATGCACTTTTTCCAAAGAAATAAATCAACAAGATTCAGAAAATTTTTACCCTGGTTAACTTGCACGGGCTACCTAGACTTGCATTTACTATGGTCAAACAATTTCATACTGAATTGCTGAGTCTGTATTTTTTATACATTGCTTTTTAAAGCCTTCAAATTACTAAATGGTTAAAATACTGACCAGCCTTTATATCTTTACAGTCTAACCATGGCAAAAAACTAGCTATTTTGTATTTCTTCCAGAGATGGCATCACAAAAGTAGCCAGACTCCTGCCAGCTGGAAGTCAAAACTACCGGTTCCCATCAAGTCTTCATTTTGTCAAACAAGAATAGAAACAAGAGATCAAGGGATCCAGTGTGAACTAGAGACACTAAATCCAACTAGAAAAATGTGCTTCGCAGATCACCCAGACACCCCTGATGACAGCTTCCTGTCAGATATCGCAGACCAATAAGACGATCTAACCAATACAGATTATTTGCAAGGAATGGAGTTAGACCTGAGGTATATTATTTAGAAATAAATTTTCTGATCACTGGAGATCATAGCGTTGTTACAAGTATGAATATCAGAAGAATGGAAAACATTCAAATAAGCAGTCAGAAGATTAGCTCATGCTCAAGTTTCTTTTAATTTAGAGAAGAAGAGATCATTTTTAAATTCATGGAAGTGTGAAACTAAGAACATCTTCACCCTGTATAACTACGCAAAGTGGACTCATACATAAGTGTGATGAGGTTTTTAGTTTCACACTCCAATGAACTCATAAAAGTATCTGTACATAGCATATCATTAAATATCATGTAGCAAAAATGTACATTCTCTATTGAGACAGATATTTTTGTCCGGACTAGTTTGTGCGCCCGCAGAAAGCCCATTTTTCTGCCAATCAGAATGTTCTAATTTTGATGAAAAAAATTAATTTGTATTATGCATCAGTGTTAGTTTAGCTGTTGTGGAATGAAAATAAGAGATATTATGGGATAAACTTTAAGGTGTATATTTAATATCTTACCCGTCTATTGCTTTGTACCACATAATGAAAAATTCAGTAGACACTATAGACTAAGATCAACCTTCACAGACATGCAATCTGATCTTTGTCTTCTCTGCATGATTTGTATTGAGGGAATTACTTCAGCCAGACTGATTGAAATTCCTGGAAAATTGGAAATACAGCAAGATTTACCCCTGTTATGCTGAATTAAAATCTTTTTTAAAATTCAGGTCGAAAGACGGGACATCTAATGAAAAATCCTATTGTGTAGGGGCTTCTGAAGGACTGGCGGCATCCACTTTTTTCTGGAACATAACTGTCGCCCTAAGTTTGATTGACTTAAAACATGGCAGTTATGTTCCCCGCCTGATTAACTGGGTACAGTGCACAAGAACTGTAGCCCTACCTAGATTTATTTTCCGGAATATCCCATTGTTGTTTTATTAGCTCCACTGGCTGAAAGCCACTGGGGCTATTGTCATGGCGTTGTGTCCGTCGTGCGTCCGTCCATTCTTCCGTGCGCCTGCGGAGGTCATTTCTCTATATTGAAACTTTGAAAATGATTTTCAACATCAGTAGAACCCAAAATATCTAAGAATCTAGTCAAAAGTTTTATTTGCTTTTACAAGAATTTCAAGCCTGTGGAGCGACACAAGCCATTCATGGCCTTCTAGTTATTCTTGGACATCAAGCAGTGCAATAGCCTTAGCTTGTTGCAATTTGTCACCTTGTGCATAATTGCATATTAAAGTAATGAAAGCCCTAGAAACCCAGAGTGCAGGGCAATCTTTCTTCATGGAATTAATTTCATGAACAACTCTGCCTTGAAAGGAAAAAGAAGGTGAAGACTAAGATCAGACTGCACATAACAGGCTGATCGTCGACTGTACCTCAAGCAGAAACAGGATTCAGCATGGCATGGCTAAACTTTGGTAATGGAAGTACAATATAAATTTAACACTTGTGTTTAACTTAAAAATATTATTTCTTATTTACAGTGATGATGAAGAAGAAACAGGACAGCACTCTGTACAACAAGACAATAAGTACATAGTATTTGAATCAAAATTACATGAACTTTTAGAAGTGTGCAGGTTCTGTGCTGTGAAAGGCAACAGTATTAACAAAAGGACAAATGGATCTTTAGTAGTATTCTGTATGAAGTGTGAACTGTGTGACAGCGAGTTCTCATGGGAAAGCCAGCCAGTGGACAATGGTATGCCAGGAGGTAATCTTGTGCTAAGTGGAAGTATTCTTTTCAGTGGTTCAAGTCCTGTGAAAGCCATCAACTTCATGAAATTTAGCAACATACAGACATTTGGATTGAGAACATTTTATAACTTACAGAACTTATACCTACTACCTGCCATAAACAATGTTTGGGTGCGACAACAGCAAGAAATGCTGCAGATGGTTACAGCACCACTCAGACTGGGGGGAGATGCAAGGTGTTGCTCACCAGGCCATACAGCCAAGTATGGGAGTTACACTGTGATTAACCTTGAACCAGCTAAAGTCATTAATATGCAGCTAGTGCAGGTAAACAAGAAACGTCAATTAGGTGAACAAGTACATTTTGCTTGGCAACTTGTCTGTGGACAAGTAAATACAATGTAAAGTCTTAGAAAGGTATCAATTAGATCTAATTGATAAATTATCATTATTCAAAGGAAAGAAAACATTTTTTTTAATTAAGAAACTGCTGAGTTTCAGCATTTCATATGCTATGAAAGCAATGTTTCTTAAAAATTATTTATTCATTTATTTATTTGCGGACAAGTTAATTTGAACTCTGAATGATGTGATGTGGCCTTTTAAGAAAAATTGAACAATTTCTTAATTATTAAATCTTAGTTTTGTCCATCAAGATTCAAGCATTTTGAGTGATTCAAAAGTTGGTTTTAACTCAATTCAAACATATATGACCCATCATGCAAAAAGGGACTGTCTCGAAGTCTGTAAGAAGATGATGTATGATGTATTTCAGGGGTCAAGAAGAAGATTGAGCTAATAGGTAAAAGAAAAGGGTGTGATGTACTGGGAAGATGGTCACAGTCCTTGTTGAACCACCTGTACTATTGTGCTGCTAGTAGTGAGGGAGATGGAGAGCTTGTTGTTGCTAAGTGGAAGTCAGTATTGAACCATGTAGCAGATGTTCATGATTGCCATGGTCCACTGTTTCCTTCCTGTCTTCATTGGCTCTTGGAAGTTAAAGAGTGGATTAAATATGGTAAATGTTTTTTGTTTTTTTTTCAGCTAGTGTTTTTTCTGGAAAAATTCTTATCAATTTGATCAGACCTAACACATGCATATATTTGTTTATTGCTGATATGTTACTTGTTTATTTGACATTGGACAAATATATTTATATTTTATCAGTTAAATTCCAAATCCTCCTAACCAACAAGATTGTCATGTGCTGTTTTTTTTTTCGGGGGAGTGTGTGTGTTGGGGAGGGGGGGGGGGAATGTAGACTGAGGTGCCAATAGTTTTTAAGTACCAACAACAAGTATATACTATCCCCAAAATGAGCTTCAGAACAATAAGCATAGCCTCAATACAACAATACAATTTTTGGTAGGTTTGACTAATAATGACCAGGCATTTGAATGTAAGAATAATACAGTTCTATAATACTCTAGTTATGATCTATGATTAATGATGTGCTTTATTCGCTTGGAAAAATGGCTTGTAGGTTTTCAAGATACTGTATCGTTAACATGAATTACAATTCAAAAACATTTTTGTATGTCAAAACTTTCCAAGCACTGAGAGCAAAAACTTACAGATAAGTACAACCAAATTTATTTCAGGTTCCAAACCACACAAAGAATTAGCAGACATTGTTGAAAGACAAGGGCTAATCAGGGACATAAAGAAGCTGTCACCATCAGACCAAACATTCGGTCTTGAATCCTTCCATAAAATTTGCTGCTTCTTTGCTACAAAATTTGTGCACTTCTTCTACTGTAGTATGGAAGGACGGTAAGATTTCAAAATTATTTTCTAAATGATACTTTAGTTTAAGGTTTAATTTGAGATTTGTTGGTAATGCAGTTTTGATAAATGCAAATATAACACAAATAGGCAAACAGCTAAATTTCTCTACTGAAACTATTCTTTTGCAACAATTTATCACATCAGTGCTGTACACCAATACAAAATTAACCTAAAAGTTCAGTAAAACAAGGTAGCAAATTGTCACAACATACAGTCATAAGACTGCTAGATGGCCAGGTTAAAAAAAAATAAAGGGAAAATAACTGAAAAAATAGTCAAGATATAAAGTAAGTTCTTTGCCCTGCTCTCTTTAATTATGAGAGGTAACATCACTGCCAAGTTTAAAGTCAATCTGAAATAAGGTGGCAGAGTTGTGCTGGGGACAAAGTGGATGCTTCCCATCCACCGGATGTCATATAATACATCCCAACTTCGATGGGCACATTAAAAAATTAAGGTCATGGACCCGTAACAGTTCTACAATATTTTGGAAACAATGAACTTTAACAGTTTTAACCGAGGTTTGTAAATGATTTTCATTAGGAAACCTCGGTCAACATTGTAAAAATTCGTGAGTTTCAAATTGTTGCTAAACTATTACGGGTCTGCTACCTTAATGCATGAGCTTAAACATTCTGCAATTGTAAAGTACAGTTAAAAAAAACTCACATAATCTTTAAACATCTCTAATCAAATGTGTCACTGTTACATGGCATATAACATTCTAAGCAACTATGTTACTATCAGACATGTGATATCTCCCGATCTCAGCGTATTCTCCTGATATTTTACCCTTCCTCCCGCTCTCCCGATCGGGAGACCATTTCTCCCGACCTGAGGAAAATTGAAAAAAAAAAATCGGAAGCCAAAAATGCAAATTGCCGGTCTGAAGGCTCGAATGGCGAGTGAGAAATCAAATATCGGGTAAAGCGTTGTTTATCTGTCTGGAAGTGTCATCGTTTATCCTCCTCGGGTAGATCAACTATTGCCGACAAACGGGTGCTACTGTACCTATCACCCTTCGCACTGTAAACGGAATGTATTATGCCGATCAGCATATATTGACCTATTATGACGATCAGCAATTTCAATATTGACCTTTCTTAGAAAGAAAAAGATCTAAACTGGGTGAAGTGTTACCCATTATTACTTATAAAAATGTAGTGGATACAAGTTAAGCTGTGATTAGATTTTTATCATTTACATGTACTTTGAAAAATTAAAATGGCTGCAAACACAGTAAATTTCCGCCGTATTTTAATATCCTGTTCCAAAAAGCCGCTAAAAATTTCCTCTTTTCGCGAAAAGCGTCATGAAGGAAAAGGTCAAACATAATATGCGAAGCGACGCTCACACGACCTTGGTAAAATTAGGCGGCATCGCAGAAAACCCCCCATGTCGTAGTTCACGTTATTGAGTAAAATAAGAAACGGTCATACTTTAATTCCGACACAGATATTTATTTAGTGGATCTACGTATGTTTTACGGTCAAATTATTAAAGTAATAAAAAGTAAAAACTGTATCATGCGATCTCAAATTGTCATTCATATATGATATTTGATATTGAAATAAAAGAAACTCACATCGGACATTCGCTTTTTTAATGCCACGGCGATTCCACCGGATCCTCGTTGGGGTTGTTTGAGCGTTTACACACTATTTATAAATCCGAAACTGTCTTTCTCAAAATAGGAATCGAATGGTCTAATCAAGTTATTTGTCAACACAAATGTTACAGATTTAAAGAAAATTGTGGACTGGCTCGTTACTGGTAACACAGAGCTTCTCATAAAGCTAATCAACATGGATTTATTTGCCGAGAGGTAGCTCTTTCAATTTCCATTTTCTATCGTGATCGTTAAAAACGTCCGCTTACTCGGATTTTCATCTTTAATCGTCATTTTGCTATCAAAACCATTGATTTTTAGCCTAGGTCAGTAGCAGTCAGTGCCAGTTACAATTTAGTGGTCTGTCTCTTCATTCTTCCGTCCATCCATGCATCCATCCGTCAACAATTCTAATATACCTAATCTAGTCATCGGATTTCATACAAAAACTACACAGAGATGATCCTTAGGACAGTCCTTTCAAAAAATTTCACAGAATATCATAAATCATGAAGAACTCTGGTTGCCATGGCAACAGGATGAAAAAAATACGTCTCCAATTACAAGGCCTAGTATTTCATACTTTGCATAAAGTAGTATTGCATAAATGCAGTGTTATCTAATTCTTTACTACCAAACTTCTTGAAAGTTCTCCCCATTAAAGGTAAGCCTTGTGTTTTTGGTTTCTAGACCACTCTAAAGAAATAAAGAGAAAAAATAACAATTTCCTGTTAAATTGCAAGGCCTTAATCTTTTAAATTTGGTTAGATATCATTTTCTTCTGATTATCTACTAAAAAAACTACACATTGTTGAATCCTGAATATTGCATAGAAATAGAAAAAAAGTAATTGTAACATCTATTTCTCTGAAATTTTAAGACCAAATTCTGAGGCATTGCAATACTATCCTCTCTCAAAATACTTTCAATGATAACCTTTTTGAATTATTAATAAAAGAAAAATAAAATAAACTCGTATGGAAGGTATGGGCCTTTCCGAAAAAGTGGTTTGCCTCCCTTTTCCCTATAATCCGCTGGAGTGACTTCCCTTGTTCGGGTAGCAAAACTTTACAGAAAGCATTGAAAGATTACGGGTGAAAGTCCGTTTGCAGACGATAATGCCGCTAATAATTGTTTAAAAACGTTTTATTTTTGTAATTTTCGTTTCCATTTAAGTTATTTTACTGAAAGTTCTTTGTTTGTACATTTCTTTTATTAGATCTTTTATTTATTTAGATCTAGTTAAGTATTTTCGATAAAAATCCAATTGTATACAATAAAAATAATACAATACGTAGCCGGCTCAATAGTAAATTATTGTTCATCTATATAAATAATTGTTCGAGTTGCTACTAACGTCGTAATCGCGGTTCAAACTAACCCATTTTTGTATTTTTATAAGTTGTCCAATCACGAAATAAAACAACTATGATGTTTCTTTTTCTTATTAGAAAACATAAAGTTAAATATATGCTTGAGACAGAATTTGAAAAAAAAAAGAAATATATATCACTTGGCGCTTAATCTAATTGCAATTTACAAATACGTTGAAGAAATGGTGGTAAATCGATATTGAAACTTCGTGGCAAAAAGAGAACCCAAACCGTCGTATAGGCGATCTTTCTTACGCCAGACTAGGTTAAAGTTGGTTTAACGTTCTTTTCGGTTTAGGGGTCATGTATGAAATATTCATTTAGAATCAAGCAGTTTTATTCGGCACGAGCCCCTTTCAGCACTGTGCAAAATTTCATTTTTCCTTTGTTGTATACTAGTTAAATTAAAGTGTGAATAGGACAGGGTTGAGCTAAGAGCATACATTTTGCAATGAATGCAAATGACATATCCTGCTTATTTTTAATGATTAGACACTCATGAAATATGGCTGTAGTGACCGAAAATAAATAATAATTTTAGAAAAGATATGATCATATCTTTTATTGTATGTATGCATGTGTTACTTTGTAGAAAGGGTTTTCGATGGGCCAAGGACCCCATCGGGATCAAAGAGCGGTAAACCACGACAGTAGCAGACATAGGTTACAACACATGTGTTAAATAAACACCGCACAATTGACTATGAAGCGGCGCACGTGGCATATGACATTACGTAATCGTAATTGTTTTTTTTTAATCCAATTTAAAAAAGGAGATAGATAAAACAAAATTTGATTTAAGGGATATTACTGCGTTTCGATAGTACTAGAAATTGGATAATATTATGGATTCGTATGAGGTTAGTGTTAAACTAAAATCTGAACAGATCAGAAAAAAAATCTTTATTTAACTATTCAACTTGAATATTAATGGTTCACCCTCGAATGCATGCATGTAATATGACATGCATAATTATTGGCGATTAAAAAAAAAATAGAAAAGTCTTTACGGAAATTGTGAGCACATTTTTCCATGTACTTAAAAGCCAATATCGATATAAGAACATATATTAATTTGGATCATTAAGACATGAAACACCGACTGCGTGGAATTATTTCTACATTTTTGAAATTACACATAACTGTATTTGTCTTTTATTTCCACACTTTAAGTTTATAACTGTATAGAATTAAATTTGGCCGCCTTTCATTTTTGTCGTCTGGTTTATTGCTAATCACCGCGTTCGTTTTGTTACAAACGATTTTGCCAGGGCTTTTATTGAAATAACGAGAATGAATAGTCATCATGAAAGAAATTCGCACAAGCAATCAAATCAAATTGTTTTCAAAAGACGTGTCAAATAATTTTCATGGACGGACATCGACACTTTATCAAGAAGAAAAAAACACCATGTTAAGGTTCATGTAAAGTGTTTGAGACCCAATTTTAAGGGCATTCAATTGCCAAGAAAAAAGCAGTAAGTCCATGAATATTATATATCAAAATGAAGCTATTTATGAGCACAAGCAGTTGAAAAAATAACACTGTTATAACTATAGCGATATAGCCAAAACATTGTGGAAAAGGGTCATGCTCCAGACATGCATTGCGAAAACCCCCTTTTTTAGCCTCAACGCGCGTTACGCAAAATCTCCCTATTTGAGACCCAATCTCCCTACGAAAAGGTCTTAATCTCCCTATGAGAGCCCATGGAAATATCACATGTATGTACTATTTGTTCAAGAAAGACTTTTTTCATCAGGTAATGAGCAATAGTCAGCTAAACTTGATAACAGATCAAGCTAAGAAAATTGTCTGTTGGTCATGTAATATTCAACTTTGCTTCAAAAGATTCTTAGTAAATTTCATCTCTTTACAGACTGAAACTGGCATGTCTCCACTTTAACGAGAATTCTAGCAAAGCCCAAGCTGAAAATAAGGATGGGGCCAAAAGATGGCAAGTCTCAAAACCAAAAAACAAATATGGGAATCCAGTAGCAAAGGAAATAAAATCATCAGTAACGTACAGTAAGTTGAGTTTTATCAGAAAAAAAAGATTATGTGTCCCAACCCACCTTACACACATCAAAAAGAGAGAAATTAGAATCAGGGTCATCAACGATGTACATTCTTGGAATTTTACAATGTACAATTAGTTACATCGTGAAATTGACATTCACCTCAATCAAAACCATTCTTAATTGCTCACTCAGCCCTTCATTCATTCATTCCAAACAGTCACTCAAACCATTCAAAAACATTCGAACCCATGATTGAAAAATAAAAATCAACAACGTCATACAAAATAAATTTTGAAAGAGAAAATTCGGAATTTCACTGACATAATACAAATTGTTAGCTTCTCATATGTTCTGAAGAAATAGGAAGTTATGTATACAACTTGTATGCATATTTTAACAAAGTATCACTACTGTTGTTCATCCTAAACAAAATTTGTGATAAAGGATTACCTCCAATTAAATTCATTCAGAACTTGCTCCACATACTCATTCAATCTCATTCCTAAATCATTCCAAAATCATTCACCTTATCAATTTCACGATGTTGTTAATTGTAGAATACTAGATATTTTACAAAAGATTAATCAGACCCAAGTTATCAAGAGATAGTATTTCAAAATCAAATATTAATTGAGAATTGATATTCTTCCTATAGGTACATGCACAGTTCTATTTGATTCATTTTCAACAATTTAGTAGATTGAAAACGCTAATTAGATCTTTGTATATATGACAAAAGTTTAGAAATAAAGTCTGTACTTGTTGACATTGATTTCCCTTTTAGGTTATTTATTAATATGTTTATTTCATATTTCACTTCACTTCAGAATATGTTGACCTATTGATGGAAGAAGTGATGACTAGAAGAGGGCATCTCCAAAGTTACAGAGAATGTCGAGAAGAGCTGAAACCTCGTTTGATGTCAACACCTCGCCCTGTATGCACGCGATACGAACCGGTGGATAAAAAGGCTATTATACAGGCCCATAGAACTAGATTTTCTTCCCTGTAATAAAAATGGACAGGACTGTTCGAACGTTGTGCTACAGTTAATAACATCGTGAAATTGACATTCACCTCAATCTAAACCATTCTAAAGCGATCACTCGGCGCTCCAATCATTCATTCCAAACACTCACTCAAATCATTAAAAAACGATCAAACCTATTATATTGAAAAATATGGAATCAACAACATCATTCAAAATAAATTTTGACTCAGAAAAATTGCGATTTCACTGACATAATTCAAATAGTTAGCGCCTCATAGGTTCTTGAAGAAATTTGAAGCTGTGCACAGAACTTGTATGCACTTTTTTAGTAAAGGGAGGTAATCAATAGTGCAAATTTTGTTCATCCCGAACAAAATTTGTAATATAGGATTATCTCCCATTAAATTCACTCAAAACTCGCTCCTCACACTCATTCAATTTCATTCCTAAATCATTCCAGAATCATTCACCTTGTCAATTTCACGATGTTATTAACTATAATAGAATGTGATAAAAAAAGGCTTATCAAAAAGATGAGACATTATTTCAGAATGTATAATTCACTATTAAAAGATGCTCAAATTAAGTTTATGATAAAGGTCAGTTTAGTCTATACCTGTATCGACAAAACTGACCCTTGATCACTCGCTTATTTTTGTAGATCTTTAGCTTGTCACAGTTAATTTTATGAAACAAGAAGGATCATTCTACCTTTGTATAATTATTTTTGCCAGCTTAGGATAACCTTTGCTGGGTCAACACTCTTTTCATGCCCCCCGTCATGAAATGGCAATGGGCATATGGATTTACCTCCGTCTGTGGGTGTCCCATCCATCTGGAGTATTTTCTAAATTCATCGATGAATTTCAAAATGAACAAGAGATGTTCATAAAATATTTATGCAGAATAATGACGTATTATTTTTAAATCATCAAAGGGCAATAACTCACAAAACATGCCGAGTACAGTTATGGTCCTTGTACACAGCACTTTCTCCTCTATGAGATCTATCCACCAACGAAGTTAATGATTATAGCTTGCATACTTAAATGCTCCGGACAAAAAATGTTCTACAGATGGATGGGCAGACAGACTGGTGGAGGGACTGACTGACAAGTGCAGAGAAATAGACCTGCTCTTTGAACTGGAGCATAATTAGCACAGATGTTTCCTAGTATTAGTGAGTGCTAGTGTCATGCAAAGAGTTCGCCCTGAGATACCAAAGGTCATGGGCACAGCTCAAGGTCATCGAGTCTCAAGTTAAAATAAAGTATTATCAACACATCTGGGACACATTTCTAATAAAAATATCGTAAAGAATGCGTGGATGGTCTCTTTTTTTGACCCGTCACAGATAAAAATATCATTACAACACACGCCAAAGTAAGTTGTATAAGCTTAGTCTAGATTTTTGTAGGAAAAAGCCTAAAGTGTGATGTTACCCGTCAGTTGTAACAGAGGATGATCAGATCAGATACAAAAGAATCAGTGCTGGTCATTCTGTGCAGAGTGCCAAGATTGACCAGGGTTGAATCCTTTCCTTTTTGAACTGTCTCATTAAAGGTTGACAATATTTTGAAAGTCAGGAACTTAAACAGTGTTAACCGATGTTTCCAAATGATTTCATTCGGAAACCTCTGTTAGCATTGTGAAAGACCATGAGTTCCAAAATAATGCTGAAATATTATGGGTCCACTACCTTAAAACATTTCATATGGTATCTGTCTATCTATAGGACATTCAATTTTAATTAACCTGTGCTGCATCAAATCTGTTTTTAGCTCACCTGAGCACAAAGTGCTCAAGTGAGCTATTGTGATCACCTTTTGTCCGGCGTCCGTCCAGCATCTGTCATCCGTCAACAATTTCTTAAAACGACATCACCTCCTAAACTAATGGGCCAATTTACACCAAATTTTACAGAAATGTTCCCTAGGTGGTCCCCTTCCAAAATTGCTAAAAGAATTGAAATAGGTGAAAAACTGTGGTTGCTATGGCAACCAAAGTTGAATATATAAGAAAATTTTTAAAATTCTTCTTTAGAACAAGCAGTCCTACAGCCCTGAAATTTGGCATGGATAATCAGCTCATAGACCTGAATAAAAATAGGTAAAGTCATATCTGTTGGGTCACCAGGTGCGGAGCACTTGGGGGGAGGGGGGAGTTCTTTGGGTTAATTTTGTAATCTTTAACCTTCTTCTTCTTCTGAATAAGAAGCCCTACAGCCTTCAAATTTGGCATGGAGGATCAGCTCATAGACCTTAATAAAAATAGCTAAAATCATATCTGTTGGGCTGCCAGGTGTGGAGCACCAGGGGGGGAGGGGGTAGTACTTTTGTGAAAATTTTGTAATCTTTAACCTTCTTCTTCTGATGAACCAGGAGCCCCGACAGATTTGAATATTGGCATGGATGATCAGCATATGGACCTTTATAAAAATAGCTTAAATCATGACTGTAGATTCACCAGATGCCTAGCACCAGGAGGGAGAGAGTAGTACTTTTGTGAAAATTTTGTAATCTTTAACCTTCTTCTTCTGAACCACAAGCCCTACAGACTTGAAAGTTTGCATGGAGGATCAGCTCATAGACCTTAATTAAAATTGCTAAAATCATATCTCTTGGGTCACCAGGTGCGGAGCACCAGGTGGGAGGGGGTAGTACTTTTGTGAAAATTTTGTAACTTTAACCTTCATATTCTAATGAACCAGGAACCCTACAGACTTCAATATTGGCATGGATGATAAGCATAAGGATCTAAAATAAAATAGCTAAAATCATGACTGTAGGGCGACCAGATGCGGAGCATTAGGGGGGAGGGGGTAGTACTTTGGATCAATTTTGAAATCTTTAACCTTATTCTTCTCCTGGATCAGGAACACTGCAGACTTGAAAATTGTCATGGGTGATCAATTTATTGACATTAATAAAAATGGCTAAAATCATGACTGTAGGGTCACCAGGTGCTGAGTGTCTTTAGGATGGGGTAGTACTTTGGATCATTTTTGAATTCTTTAAACTTCTTCTAATGGACCAGGAGTCCTAAAGATTTGAAAATTGGTATGGATGATCATCATATGGACATTTATTGAAATAGCTAAAATCATGACTGTAGATTCACCAGGTGCAGAGCATCTTGGGGGAGGTAGGAGTGCTTTGTTGAGAATTTTGAATCCCTACAGCCTTTATATTTGACATGGATTGATCAACTCTTTAAAAGTCTCAGATTCAGCCTGTATATCTGGCATAGATTAGCTGATCACAGACCTTTTATGAAAAAAGCTTAAATAAATAATATCCAGGGGAGGAGCAGAGGGGGGGGAAGGATTATTTCAAATGTTATCTGATTGAATAAGTGAAAATCTCTTTTTCTGTGGTTGCATGGACAAACCTAGGTAATGAAGCTTTTTTCTCAGGTGAGCAACCCAGGGCCATCGGCCCTCTTGTTTGAAATATATGTGTTTCAATTTGATGGAGAGGGAGGAGGGCTTTTTTGGGATGTTGGCACTGTCTTGGGGAACTATAACATAGGTCATACTTCTGTTGTTATTGAAGTATGTTGTGCATCTTCACCATGTGATATTCCTTTGACAAATATTTAATACTGAAAATTTGCTGATTACTAGCAAGTTCTACTACTGAATCTATTTAGCATTGAAATATGACTATATCAATTTGCTGTGTTCAAACACCAATTTTTGGTATCTTTTTAACTCAGCCAGTCAAAATTTTGATGTCAACTACATTTAACAAGATGTGGAATATAGCAATAGATAATACATATTCATTTCATTCATTTATTAGTTCAAGTGTGGATCACTTTATTAAGGTAATAAAACAGGACTAGTTCAAATAACCCTTAAGATAATAAAACAGGACTAGTTCAATTAACCCTTAATTGTTAGTAGCGCCTTGAGTACTTGTATCCTGTGTAATTCTCTGACTTTTGCCAAATCTTGTTTACTGCACATGCTGGTATAACTCTCCTGTTACCTCAACCTAGTCTGTGCCACACCCATCTAACAAATCTACGGTAGGGAACATGTCTGTATAACCTGGGAATATAACAAGATTTCATTATCATAGAATATTTCATTTAAGCAAAAATTTAGAAAGGAGTTGGAAAAAAAACCCCAATTTAGTAAGAGTGGTGAAACAAAAAAAAAACAGTAGAGTAAATAAATAATTTTACTATATTTTTCAAAAAAAAAAATCAAAATTTGTAATAACATATACTTGAACCTATAATAGTTCCGCAACATTTTGTAAAACATTATCTCTCAATATGTTAGCTAAGGTTTCCTAATGGAATGATTGAGACACCTTGGTTAACACTGTTTAAGTTTTTGACTTCTGATTTGTTGTGGAACTTTTACAGGTTCTCTACCTTAATCTTAATAGATGGATCACTAGTCACACCCCTCAATATTATGAATGATATTACTATGTAAACTGAATTTATATGGACAAAACAGAAAAAAAGTAAAGATATGGCATGTGACATAAACATCATTACTAAGGAAGACATTTTAAGTCACACACATACACAAAATGTAGAAAATGACACCGAATCAGTTCACATCAGGTATGAATTATTTGATTTAATTCATTTCATGTTTCACAGCCTTGATATTTCAATTATAGAATTCTATATATATTAAAACATTTATTATTGATGAACATAGACTTGTTGTTTTTAGCTCACCTGAGCACAAAGTGCTCAAGGGAGCTATTGTGATCGATCGTTGTCCGGCGTCCATCTGTCCGTCACCGCGTCAACTTTTTCTTTAAACAACATCTCCTCCTAAACTTATGGGTCAAAATCAACCAAACTTGGCAGAAATATTCCTTGGGTGGTCCCTAATGAAAATTGCTCAAATGGAAAGGATCCGTGCCATATCACAGGAAAAGGGGCCTAAATGACAAATTTCTTGTTTTCACTCTAGAAGCCACAAATATGGTCCAATCTTCATGAAACTTGGTCAGAATGTTTGTTAGGTCATGAGGATGAAGTCTATTGAAAATGGGAAGGATCCGTGCCATATCACGGAAAAAGGGGCCTCAATGACAATTTTGTCAACAATATCTTTAAATGACATCTCCTCAACTTATGGGTCAAATTCAACCAAACTTGGCAGAAATATATCTTGGGTGGTCCCTAATGAAAATTGCTCAAATGGAAAGGATCCATGCCATATCACAGGAAAAGGGGCCTTAATGACAAATTTCTTGTTTACACTCTAGAAGCCACAAATATGGTCCAATTTTCATGAAACTTGCTCAGAATGTTTGTGAGGTCATGAGGATGAAGTCTATTGAAAATGGGAAGAATCAGTGCCATATCACAGGAAAAGGGGCCTCAATGACATTTTTTAGCTCCACTGGCTGAAAGCCACTGGGGCTATTGTCATGGCGTTGTGTCTGTCGTGCGTCCGTCCGTCCGTCCGTGCGTGCGGTCGTAAACTTTTTCTTTAAAAATCTTCCCCTCAGAAACTACTGGATGAATTTCAACCAAACTTCACAGGAATGATCCTTGGGTGACCCTCTTTCAAAGTTGTTCAAGAAATTTTGATCCAATGAAAAACATGGATTTAATGGGCGTGGCTAATTTCCAAATATGGTAAAAAGTGACTTTTCTCAGATTCTAAATGATGGATACCAATTAAATTTTACATGAATGATCATTGGGTGACCCTTTATCAGTCTACCAAAAATCATTGTCATCGGATGAAAAATATGCATTTTATGGGCGGAGGTCATTTCTCTATATGTTATATAGTGGAAACTTTAAAAATGATTTTCTCAGAATGTAATCGATGGATATCAACAAAATTTCACTGGAATGATCCTTGAGTGAACCTTTAGTAGTCTTTAAAAAATTATTTTGATCAGATGAAAAATATGTATTTTATGGGCGGAGGTCATTTCTCTATATTATATATAGTGGAAACTTTGAAAATCAATTTCTCAGAATGTAATCTATGGATATCAACCAAATTTCACTGGAATGAACTTTGAGTGACCCTTTATCAAACTACCAAAAATTATTGTGATCTGATGAAGAATATGTATTTTATGGGCGGAGGTCATTTCTCTATATGTTAAATAGTGGAAACTTTGAAAATCAATTTCTCAGAATGTAATTGTTGGATATCAACCAAATTTCACTAGAATGATCCTTGAGTGACCCTTTATCAGTGCAGCAAAAAAATCAATGTCATTGGATGAAAAATATGTCTTATATTGTCAGAGGTCATTTCTCTATATGTTATATAGTGGAAACTTTGAAATTCATTTCAACATCAGTAGAACTCAAAATATCTTAAAATCTAGGCAAACCTTAGATTTGCTATTTCAAGAATTTCAAGCCTGTGGAGCGACTCAAGCCATTCATGGCTTTCTAGTTTTTGTTTACTCTCTAGAAGCCACAAATATGTTCCAATCTTCATGAAACTTTGTCAGAATGTTTGTTAGGTCATGAGGATGAACTCATTTGAAAATGGGAAGTATCTGTGCCATATCATGGGAAAAGGGGCCTAAATGACAATTTTCTCGTAAGAGCTCCAAACGCCCAAATACAGTCCAATCTTCATGAAACTTGATCAAAATGTTTGCCAGGTCACAAGAATGAACTCTGTTGAAAATGGGAAGGTTCATATCATATCATAGGAAATGGAGTCTTAATGATAATTTACTTGAAATATCAGGTGAGCGATTTAGGGCCCTCATGGTCCTCTTGTTTTGGGAAAGAATTATATTAGAAAAATAATGGTTTTTATTATCCATAATTCCATGTGTTCAAAGAAAATTGAATTGAACCTGTTTATGAACAACCACTTTCTAAGTGGCTCGGATGAAATGTTGCGGTAATACTGGTGTGAGAAACAATAGGAAGCAATGGGCAGATGTGCACAATCAAGAGCCATACAACCCCAATAATGCCGAAAGCGGCATGCAACCCTATTAAATGCTGAAAGCGGCATGCAACCCTATTAAATCAATAAATACTGACAACTCCGACCAGGCAAAAGGTAATACACTTTACAAATGAGGTGCTTAGACATACTCATGTACTTGTTCTTCATCACCAACATGTCCATAGTTGTCCAGAAATTCATAGAAAGACGTCTCCATCACATACTCGATCAGGCAATTGCCTTCAAAATCAGGGTGTTTGGTGATGCATTGGAGATCTAAATCTTCCCGCAATTGATCAATAAGGTCAACTTCTGGGCAACAGCAGCTTTCTTGTTCTGTTGGCATTGGACTACACTCTCCACACCGGCACCTGAAAGTGTACATTATGATTTTTTCAGCTCTCTAAATAATAGGCCTGTTATCGTGTATCCTGTTAAACTAGTATGCAAGCCCAAGAGCCCACCAACTGAATGATGAATGCAATGAAATCTTTTCAATGAAAAACATAAAACGTAAGGGCTCTGCAAAACTTTAGCATGCAAATGTGAAGGTAATCCAGCCGTCCTCAACGTGGCTTATTTACATGTAGATAAAAATTTTAGTAAAATTTTAAAACTTTTTACAATCTGTTGTAGACAGTTAGTGGGTGGTGGTACTGGAAAAATAATGTCCTTATAAAAATGTACTATATAGTACAATCTCTAACACTGTGCTTTGAAGTTGAGTTCTAATTAATTGCAAGCCGCTACCATAGCGCAGTTGGTTAGGCATCAGACTTCCAATCTGGAAGTCGTGGGTTTGATCCCCGGTGGCAGCAAATATCCTTTCCGACGTTTTTCTTTCACCAATGGGAAGATAAACGTAAACCTATGTGAAATAGCAGTTGGAGGCTAGGGTGTAATGGTAGTAAAGGTTAAAGAAATACCAGGAATCCATTGTTAGGTGCTCAGGCCGCCGCGATATAACTGCAAGATTGTTAAAAGCAGCGTTAAACCCATTCAAACAAACTAATTAATCGCTGACTTAATATTTCACATCAATTATCAGAGAGAATTTTACTGTTGTTGTCTCAAAAATTTTTCTACTATGGGTAGGGCTCGGGAAATCGACCTAGTAAGCAGGTGAAAAAAAAAGGGAGAAAAAAAGTTGGGTGTAAATTTCAGAAAATCGTAAGTATCGGATGATGTTTTAAATACAAGTTCCAAAAATAGCTTTTCATTATCCCCCGCCAATTTCAGCGAAGGGGATATAGTAATGCTCTCCGTCCGTCATTCCGGTTCCGTCATTCCGTCACTAAACTTGTCCGGAGCATATCTCCTAAAGTATACTAGCTATCAACTTGAAACTTTATGGGTGGATAGATCTCATGGAGGAGAAGTGCAGTGCACAAGAACTACAACTCTTGCTTGCATAATTTGGAGTTATTGCCCTTTGTTATTTTTAAGACTTAGATTTTGTCCGGAGCATATCTCCTAAAGTATTTTAGCTATCAACTTGAAACTTTATGGGTGGATAGATCTCATGGAGGAGAAGTGCAGTGCACAAGAACTATAACTCTGGCTTGTATAATTTTGGAGTTATTGTCCTTTGTTATTTTTAAGACTTAGATTTTGTCCGGAGCATATCTCCTAAAGTATTTTAGCTATCAACTTGAAACTTTATTGGTGGATAGATCTCATGGAGGAGGAGTGCAGTGCACAAGAACTATAACTCTGGCTTGTATAATTTTGGAGTTATTGCCCTTTGTTATTTTAAAGACTTAGATCTGTAGGGGCTTAATTTCTTAAAGTAGAACCCTTAATCTATTAGACTTCAGTTTACTATCAAGCTTTCTGGGCCGGGGATGGCCATGTCCGACATGGCTCTTGTTTGATCTTAAAAGTTTCATTGAAATAGGACCATAAATGGAATAGTTGCGATTACAAATTTTTATACGCCCGTCGAAGACGGGACATATTATGGGATCGCCCGTGACGTCTGGTGTCCGGGCGTCCGGGCGTCCGGCGGCATCCACTTCTTTGTCCAGAGCATAACTCAGTCACTTGAAGTCCAATCAACTTCAAACTTGGCAATTGTGTTCTTCTCATCATTACGGAGTGCAGTGCACAAGATCCATAACTCTACCTGGCCTATTTTTTGAGTTATTGCCCTTTGTTGTTTTTCAGACTTGAATCTTGTCCGGAGTATATCTCTAAAAGTATAATAGCTAGGATCATGAAACTTCATGGGTGTATAGATCTCACCAAGGGGGAGTGCAGTGCACAAGAACCACAACTGTACCTAGCCTATTTTTTGAGTTATTGCCCTTTGTTGTTTTTCAGACTTGAATCTTGTCCGGAGTATATCTCTAAAAGTATAATAGCTAGGATCATGAAACTTCATGGGTGTATAGATCTCACCAAGGGGGATTGCAGTGCACAAGAACCATAACCAGGGTCCAAAGAATCCACTCGTCCGCTCGTATTTACGAGTAAGAAATCACGGAGGACGAGTGGAAATCCTAAGTCAGTCGTCCGCCCGGACGAGTAAAGAATTAATGGCACCAAATAACAATGCCATGTGTCTGGGTAAATACGATTAAAAGACAGAAAAGGGGTTCTAAACAAATTAAATGACGATAGAAGTTCGCAAGAACTCGAATTGTAGACAGTCATGTACTTTGATTTCTAAAAATAAACTTCCGGTATTGGCATGATATAACCCGGTACCCGAACATCGTAATTTTTTTTTTGATCCCGAAAACAGGGAAATTATCGCAAATTCAACGAATTTTCACGTGTTTTGTTTATATCTACTACTTCTTTAGTGGTATATAGACACGATCATCAAATTGAACATGAAGAATCCACAATAACGTATGTTAAAAATAAATTATTTTCCTCGTCCGAACCTTTTTACCGGTATTTTAACTCCGAGATAAAAGTTATTTTGACGTCATAAATTTTGTCTTTTTGTTTCGTCTGCACTCTAAAATTACATCTTCAGATATAAGTAAGATTTTGTAAAAGAACATTGGCCAATCGTAGGGCGAGTGACATTCAAACCAGGACGAGTAACTTTTTCAAGTGACTTGCCCTGCAGGACGAGTGCCTTTTTCTGAATTCTTTGGACCCTGCATAACTCTACCTGGCCTATTTTTTGAGTTATTGCCCTTTGTTGTTTTTCAGACTTGAATCTTGTCCGGAGTATATCTCTTAAAGTATAATAGCTAGGATCATGAAACTTCATGGGTGTATAGATCTCACCAAGGGGGAGTGCAGTGCACAAGAACCAAAACTCTACCTAGCCTATTTTTTGAGTTATTGCCCTTTGTTGTTTTTTAGACTTGAATCTTGTCCGGAGTATATCTCTATAAGTATAATAGCTAGGATCATGAAACTTCATGGGTGTATAGATCTTACCAAGGGGGAGTGCAGTGCACAAGAACCATAACTCTACCTGGCCTATTTTCTGAGTTATTGCCCTTTGTTGTTTTTCAGACTTGAATCTTGTCTGGAGTATATCTGTAAAAGTGTAATAGCTAGGATCATGAAACTTCATGGGTGTATAGATCTCACCAAGGGGGATTGCAGTGCACAAGAACCATAACTCTACCTGGCCTATTTTTTGAGTTATTGCCCTTTGTTGTTTTTCAGACTTGAATCTTGTCCGGAGTATATCTCTTAAAGTATAATAGCTAGGATCATGAAACTACATGGGTGTATAGATCTCACCAAGGGGGAGTGCAGTATACAAGAACCAAAACTCTACCTAGCCTATTTTTTGAGTTATTGCCCTTTGTTGTTTTTCAGACTTGAATCTTGGCCGGAGTATTTCTGTAAAAGTATAATTGCTAGGATCAGGAAACTTCATGGGTGTATAGATGTCATCAAGGGGGAGTGCAGTGTACAAGAACCATAATTCTACCTGGCCTTCTTTTTGAGTTATTGCCCATTGTTGTTTTTCATACTAGAATCTTGGCCGGAGTATATCTCTAAAAGTTTAATAGCTAGGATCATGAAACTTCATGGGTGCAAAAAATATTCATTCAAAATAACCTCAGTTCTATTCAAACCCCCAGTTAAAACTAAGCAGTGTGACGGGCGTATCTTGTGACAATTTGGCACCTTGTTTTAAATGAAGGCCCCCTTTTCTATGACACGGCTGAAATTCAACAAACCGTTGCAATATTCACAAGGTTAGGTGACTAGAAACATTTCGTCAGTTTCTTTCAAATCGATCCATACATGAGGGTGGAGTTGCGTTCCGGAAGAGTTTTAGTTCACCTGAACACATTGTGCTCAAGGTGAGATTTTTGTAATCATTGAAAGATCTGTAACATAGCACAGGAAAAGGGACCTAAATGACAATTTTCTAGTTTACACTCTAGAGGCCACAAATTAGGTCCAATCTTCATGAAACTTGGTCAGAATCTTTGTCACATCACTGCTGAACTCTACTGAAAAGGGGAAGAATCCATGCCATATCACCAGAAAAGGGGACTTAATGACAATTTGCTGGTTTACACTTTAGAGGCCACAAATATGGTCCAATCTTCATGAAACTTGGTCAAGTACAATTACAACTTTTGCTTGAAAATTTTATAATTCTTTATTAAGACAAAGATATGAAGGTGAGTGATATAGGACCATCATGGTCCTCTTGTTTAAATAAAGGCCCCTTTTTCCATGACGCAGCTAAAATTCAAAAAACCTGAATTAAGGCGATAGGTCAGGTGACAAGGAATACTTTGTGAAAATTTCAACCAAATCGGTCCAAAAATGAGGAAGGAGTTGCATTTACAAGATTTCTTTACATGAAGGCTCCTTTTTCCATGACATGGCTGAAATTCATGAAACCTTGACAATATGTGCAAGGTCAGTTGGCTAGAAACATTCTTCATGGGCATGGTCAGGTAATAAGGAACATTCTGTGAAAGTTTCATCCAAATTGGTCCATAAATGAGGGAGGAGATGCACTCACGAGAAAAGTGGATGTATGTACAAGGTTCATACGGATGGACGTATAGATGGACAGAGAAGATGACGCCATTATACCACCACTTCGGGCAGCATATGAAAAAGTCTCTGATTTAAATGATTTTAAAGTATTTGGTAATCCTGTTTTTCGGAGTAAAACACTTAAAATAACTTAAAAAAATCTAACATATGTCAATCTTTTAAGCTCACCTGAGCACAGTGTGCTCAAGATTAGCTTTTGTCATCATATTTTTTCTGTCATGCATTGTCCGTTGGTCGTGGTCTGTTTGATCTTCTTCTTAGTAACCAATGGTTGCATTTTGACATGAATTGGCAGAAATAGTCCTAGGGTGACCCTTCTGCAACAGTGTTCATGGAATTTTGATTGATACCCAAATATGGGTGTAGCAGGGCAGGGCTTATTTTGACCCTGAAATCTTTAAATATCTTCTCCTCAGTATCCAATTGGTGGATTTAAACCAAACTTGGCAGATATATTGATGGGGTGACTATTCCCAATAGACCTTTTTGCGATAACTTTCGCACATGCGCACAAAAACTTCCGGACAGCAATCAATACTTCCGCATGATTGTTTACATAAGTTACCTATGTAAAGATTTTAAAACCGGGAGTTTTTAGCTCACCTGAGCACAAAGTACTCAAGGTGAGCTATTGTGATCACTCACCGTCCGTCATCCGTCCTTCCGTCTATCTGTCCGTCCGTCTGTCAACAATTTCTTTAAACATCATCTCCTCCTAAACCACCAGGCCAATCAAGCTGAAACTTTGGTGAAACTCTTTGCTGTTTAATCCCTGCTTTTTACGTGCCTTTGATTTTATGATTGAGAAATCATTGGTAAAAAAGAAGAAATTGCTTCTGACAAGCAATTTCTTCTTTTTCCACACTATTTTCTACCCTACTGAATGATTATTTTTCAAATTAAATCCCCTTTTAATTTTCGTCTGCAAAACCTTTGAATTTGGACAGGTCCAAAATTTTGTAAAACAGGAAAGGGTTAAAAATTGTTAAAAGAATTTAATTTCATCAAAAACTCTGGTTGCCATGGTTACATAATAGCCCAAAATGGCTGAAAATATTAGAGAAAATTCTTCTCCTCCTAAACCACAGGGCCAATCAAGCTGAAACTTGGCAGGGATGTTCCTTTGGTGAAGGTCTTCGAAAGTTGTTAAAAGAATTTAATTTCATCAAAAACTCTAGTTTCCATGGTAACAGAAAAGCTGAAAAATGGCCGAAAATGGCTGAAAATATTAGAAAACATTCTTCTCCTCCTAAACCACAGGGCCAATCAAGCTGAAACTAGGCAGGGATACAGAATACACCAAAAGAATACACCATGATAAGTGAAAAGTTGAAAATTTACGAAACTTAAAAAAAAGTTGCAGTAGGACGAATATCTACCAACCTTATTGTACACCAAACAAATTCTGGTTTTCATAACATGGTTGACAAGTTATGAGTGACATACTCAGGTGAGCAATATAGGTCCATCATGGTCCTCTTGTTAAAATGTTTATCGAGCGATTGGTCATTCATGTGACGAATAAGAAAATTAGATGGGTGAAGAGAAGAGTAAATTAGACCGTGACATGTAAAAATCAACCTCGGAACTCAAATTACAGCCGCTGTTCGCTGGAATTTTGGCTATCATAGCACAGGCATTCGACGGATTCTAAAGGTTTACAGAGGTGTATAAAGGTATTTTTACGAACAACTTTTTGCAAAATTTATGATTATATGATGTCGTTTTCATCCTTACTTCAACTTAGTACTCCCTATACTGATTATTATTGCGAGGGAAGTGGAATCACGTTGGATTAAGAACTATTAAAGAACTGACTAGGGCCATTCAATTTGAAGCCTTTTTCCAGAACATTTATTAGCCGATTCGATATCAGAACACTACCACAACACCAAAATTTACAATAAACCAAATTCATACAAAACTACCAAGGTGATGACAATATCTTGAATTTTATTTCTTTCAAATTTTAAAGAGCCATTTATAAGTATAAGACATAATTTTCAATTTGTCACAGTTAGAAATGAGAGTCATACCAAACATTTATTTCTATGTACAGTCAGGTCATTCAAACCAAATATGAAAGTTGTAGACCTTGTGGACTTCTTTTTTTCTCACTTGACAGATGGTTCTTTTGAGGTAAATTAATTTTTATTGGTTTACACATATCTATTTTAAGGAATGTCTCATGTGTGGAACATACATCCACCTATGTCTGTGATGTAGTGATTATGAGAAGGTATGCACTCCTTTTCACAACTGCAGGATGTGATATTCACCAAAAGAAATAGTGAAATATAAATATTGATACATTTTACAATGAAGGCAAATCATTCAATTACCTTTTATTGCTTTGAAATGGTTATGATAAGAAATTGAGATCTGTCATGTGATCATTAAACACTTTATCTGAAACTTGAATGGTTATTATATAGGTGTATTTTCAAAACTGAGCTCTGACCTAGGCGTTGAGTCCATTACCATAGGTCTATGAGTAAACCTTAAGATCTAAGACAAGCACTAAGTTTCATTTGAAAGGTAATATGTATCTTTGTTATGTCTGTTTTATCTAATTTGAAAGAAAAGCATGCAAATTTAACAGTTAAAAGTAGATTCTACAGCTCACCGCTCAAAATCTACCTATACCAACTTGTAAACCAAATGTTATCAATGAGTAAAGTAATCAAGTAATAAAAGATATATATAAAAAAAATAAGTTTCAGGGACATCTGTACTTTGGGGGTGAAATATTAAAGTAATGGTCAGGGTCCATTGTTTTTAGTGGAATCAGGTCGATGTTAATGCATCATCATATTTATCGTTTTATTGTACTACTTGTTAATTGTATGATATATTTTACCAAAATCCACCCACCCACCCACCAACCATCCATCCATCCATCCATCCAACCATCCATCCATCCATCCATCCATCCATCCATCCATCCATCCATCCATCCATCCATCCATCCATCCATCCATCCATCCATCCATCCATCCATCCATCCCATCCCATCCAGACCATTACATTAGGCTATCCTATCCTTTCCTGTCCTATCCAATCAAATCTACAGTATTTCCTATGAAAATAGCACCCTCCCTAATAGTAGCACCCCTACATTTTTATGCCCCTGTATCGAGAGATCGGGGGCCGCCCCCTTATCGAGAGATCGGGGGCATACTGTTTTACTCATGTCTGTCTGTCTGTCTGTCCGTCGTCTGTCTGTCTGCCCTTCCGTCCATCTGTCTGTCCGTCTGTCCGAAAACTTAACCAAACTTAACCTTGCCAATATCTTCAAGCCTATTCAAGATACAAAGCTAATATTTGGCATGATGATAGATCTCAATGATCCGCATCCGCTGGTACCAAAGTCAAGGTCATGTGACAAGGTCAAGGTCATCTGTCAAGGTCAAACTTTGAAAAAAAATGCCGTTACAGGGGCATTCGTGTTTCATTCACTAAGAAAATCCACTTCAAATGCCTCAGTATTATGAACTTTTTGAGGCTTCTTTTCTAATTTGAGATGAATTTTCTCTAAACAATCATTCATATGATTCTTTAGAGGAAATTCACCTCAAATTAAAGGGAAAAAGGCCTTAAAGACATTCATTTAAATTTTCAGAAAATGCTATTAAATAAAAGCTCCCAGACCATGTTATGTATAGCTTTCCGGGCATGTTTATCAGGAAAATATGGTAATCTCATCTTATCTAATCTAATCTAATCTAATCTATGTGAAAATCATTCTTCACAGTATTGGTAGGATAACCAAAATATAAGTTTTGGTGTGCTTGATATTCTGTACAGTGGAATTAATCATGGGATGGAAGTGTTGGATATAGTGTCTATGGAAAGCACAAATTCTGTCTTTGAACTAGCACAGTAGTTTTCAGGTTGAAAAAGAAGTGTTTGACAAACACAAATATGCTTTCGAAAAAAACTTTTATTTGTTGATATTTTACCTTGAAGGATAACCTTGACCTAAATTGTCACCTGAATTTGACCTTGGCATCTGCTGCATATGAAAATATGTAAATGCTAAATAGGAGCATTCCTTCTTTAAGTATGCCCTACCTACAGATGCTTGTTGATGAGACATATCTTCATGCCAATCATAATAATGTTATCTTGAATATGTTTGTAGTAAAAGGCAATGTTATTTCATTTTTGGTCTCGTTTTGAAAACTGATTTGACCTTGATTTATGAACTTGACCTTGAACTTGAATGTGCATCAGCGGATATTAATCATTGAGATCTATCATCATGCAAAATAAATTATAATTATGAACATTGCATAATATTGAATTGGTTTAACTTGAAAGTGATTGGCAAGGTTAAATGGTTTGTTTAAGTTTTTCATACAGACGAACCAACAGATAGACAGAAGGACAGACAACAGTAAAACAGTATGCTCTGGTACAGAAAAACGAACCTAACTATTTTTTTTTTAAATTTTTGTACCCAAGTAATTTTTCAATGCAAAAAATGAACTCCTGGACAAATTTCAAAAAATTCTAAAATTGAGAAAATAAAGCAAAAAAGTGTACACTAGAATGGTTGCCCAAACATAACTTGAGTCAAGCCAGTGGAAGCTGAGTTCCAATATTTGACCATTCAGTGGTTCAGACAAGCTCGATTTAAAACCTTGACCTGTACCATAAGGCTATCTGAAAATTTGTGTCAAATTGCACCTCTTCTCATATGATAGATAAGAATTGTGCCAAATTACTCTTGGATCCATTCAAAACCAATTGACTTAAAATTTTGTCCGTCCAGATGCATGCTTTACGATTTGCTGAAAAATTGCTTGCATACCTCAATGAAAAAAAAAAAAAAAGCTTGCACACAAAGAAGTCCCTCCCCCCCCACCCCGAAAAAAAAAGATGCCTACTTTTGTTGAAATGTTTACTTTGAAGCTTGACAATATTGCATTTTTATTAGGTTTATTTTGTGGATTTTAGGTCTTTATATGGGTATGAAGCTTAAATCCTAATTACATCTTTAATGTTTAAACTGGTTTTGCATATTGATATATGTTGTTCAGTTTTTAGTGTCATACCTCCATGAAATAAATTGTATAAACATATTCTTCATCTCTTTAATAAAGGAGTTATATGGTTTGGACAAATTGGGACATACCGGTACTTAAACACTCAGGCATATGATAAACTTGTCATAGTAACTACTTTGTCTTGCTGAATGTATGCAGGCCTGAAAAAAAATTGTGAGAAAAAGGAGGAATTTTTGTAGAAAAACAGTTTCTTACTTTTCCTAGATAATAATTTCTCAGTATTTTTCTTTGTTTTAAAACATTTACCCTTTTCCTTTCAAGATAAAAGGAACTTAATTTGCAGTTTCAAGTAATTTGCAAGTTTTGGAATGAACTAATTTATTTCAAAATATGTTTTATTGTAAGGTATGTCCCTATTTCATGAATATGTGAACAATTTTTTTTCATGAACAGCTTTAATGTGTGCTTGTGCACAAAATTGCTACATAAAATGTCTAAAAATTGGAATAATTCTTTATCATTTTCATGCTGTATTGATCATTAAATTGCAAGAAATTAACAAATTTTGTTTTTCATTTCATGGGGGGTATGAGTTGAAAATTTGTGTATGAATCAGCTTAGTGTATTCATACAATGTGGTTAGTACCTCCATGGCAATAAAAAAAATATTTTCTCTATCTCAGACATTTGCAAATGAATAGATCTGCTCTCTACCCCCAAATTTAAATTCTAAGAGCAATTATAATGTACATGTACATGATTCCTGAACAAGCAACTTTTCTTCTGTGTACAGTTAAAAAATACCACCAGGGATAATTCTGGCTCAGAAAAGCATGTGCAAAAATAACTTATTAAGCTGAATCTTATGAGAAATTAGAGAATTTTTGAAGTTTTTAATTTTTGGCAAATCGATCGCTTAGCGCAAAACAGTTGTTACTGCCTATATAATTTTACAACAGTTACTGTTTTGCACTGAGCAAACCAATTCTTTGCTGAATTGAATTTTACTTTGCGATTTTTCTCTCATTAAGCCAGTTTCATTGAGATGAGATTGTAAAGAGTTTGGAAATTAGTGATCATAATTTATGAAAAAAATGGTAAATATCTCTTGACATTTTATCATGACTTAGAAGAATAGACTGATAATTAGCTGTACTTCATCTACATGTATATAGATGCATCATATTCAATTTTGATACTAAAGGAGCTTCACACATGAAATCATGTATGTAACAAGGGATTTTTTTCTTCATTTTGTCTAGCAAATGAAACATTGCAAATTCTAAGAGACCCTTGACATGATAAGGGACCATGTTTGAAGTTGAGTTACTAATTTCTGCAAGGGGAAGAGTGCACAAAGCATCCTAAGTGAATAGGCTTCTTATTTTTTGCTTGGATGATTTTTTATGCCCCCGTATCGAAAGATCGGGGGCATATTGTTTTACCGTTGTCTGTCTGTCCGTCTGTCCGTCCGTCCGTCTGTCTGTCTGTCTGTCTGTCTGTCTGCAAAAGTTAACCAAAAAACTTAACATTGCCAATATCTTCAAGCCTATTCCAGATACAAAGCTCATATTTGGCATGATGATAGATCTCAATGATCCGCATCTGCGGATACCAAAGTCAAGGTCATGTGACAAGGTCAAGGTCATCTCTCAAGGTCAAATAACTCAAAAAGTTAACCAAAAAACTTAACATTGCCAATATCTTCAAGCCTATTCAAGATACAAGGCTCATATTTGGCATGATGATAGATCTCAATGATCCGCATCTGCTGATACCAAAGTCAAGGTCATGTGACAAGGTCAAGGTCATTTCTCAAGGTCAAATAACAAAAAAAGTTAACCAAAAACTTAACATTGCCAATATCTTCAAGCCTATTCAAGATACAAGGCTCATATTTGGCATGATGATAGATCTCAATGATCCGCATCTGCTTGTACCAAAGTCAAGGTCAGTTGACAAGGTCAAGGTCATCTTTCAAGGTCAAATAACTAAAAAACTTAACCAAAAAACTTAACATTGCCAATATCTTCAAGCCTATTCAAGATACAAGGCTCATATTATGCATAATGATAGATCTCAATGATCCGCATCTGCTGTTACCAAAGTCAAGGTCATGTGACAAGGTCAAGGTCATTTCTCAAGGCCAAATAACTAAAAAAGTTAACCAAAAAACTTAACATTGCCAATATCTTCAAGCCTATTCAAGATACAAGCTCATATTTGGCATGATGATAGATCTCAATGATCCGCATCCGCTGGTACCAAAGTGCTGGTCATGTGACAAGGTCAAGGTCATTTCTCAAGGTCAAACTTTGAAAAAAATGCTGTTACGGGGGCATTCGTGTTTCACAAACACATCTTGTTTTAATCTTATTTTGTCTTTAGCCCTGAATTTGCACCTTTTAAGATGCATAAAGACAAGACTTTACTTGAACTAATGTGAGCACTTATACCACAATATGTACATTCCGAGTACTTTTATTTAAAAGATATCTCAATCATCAGTATTTTTTTGAGTTCAATTTTAAGACTAAGGATTAAATTTCTAACCTTGTGGTATAGGATTCCAGACAACAAATTCATTATTCTTCTGATATATGACATGGATTATGGATTTTATCAAAAAAGTATGTTACATTACACACAATCAACATTTGCATCTACAGCAAAAAAAAGTAAAATGGTATCAATAGATCTTTTTAGGGTAATCTAAATGTCAAAAAGACAAAAAAATAAAGAAATAACATTTCTTTTTTTCCTAGACAGGTACAAGTTTTTGGGCTGTTCCCCAGTAGACACCAAGTTATGTTTTCATAAATCATGCATAGCTTTTACGTGTTTATAGTTCTTGAAATCCTGGTTACACATGTATCTGAATGGGCAAAAATCTCATGAGTTCAAATTTGCAAAGTGTAAGCTTAACCCTTTGCTGTTTAATCACTGTTTTTTACGTGCCTGTTATTTTATAATTGAGAAAACATTGTGATAAAAGAAGAAATTGCTTCTGACAAGCAATTTCTTCTTTTTCCACACTATTTTCTACCCTACTGAATGGTTATTTTTCAAATTAAATCCACTTTAATTTTTCGTCTGCAAAACCTTTGAATTTGGACAGGTCCATACTTTTGTAAAACAGGAAAGAGTTAAAGAAAATATTCAGATTCCACTTGAAAGCATTTAAGAAATGAAAAGTTTCATATACATGTCATTTAGTAACATATCTAGAAGGGGTTCATTTGCCCTCACCCCTTTCCTCTGCAGTCTTATTAATTTTGTTTTCCTGGAAAAGCTCAATCAATTTGGCCAAACATAGAAAAAGAAAATACACATTTGTTAGTTGAATCTATTTTCAACAAATTCTGTCCTAGTAATGTGAACAAAATTAAGAATTGACAAAGAAGGAATTTAAAAAAAATTAGCTACTTACCGGATACATAGAATATTTTTATAATATATATGTAATTTATAACAGCATGCATGCATGCTTTTTGCTAGACCTAGCTATGGACAAGATCAAAGGCAAAGTTCTGTCTCACACCTGTAGTTCCGCTTTTCATTATACTTAAATTTGTCTCAATAGATTTGTTGAGATCCAAGTCTCATCTTGTACATCAATTCTGGAACATAAAAGTCGGTCCACTTCCGGTGTATTAATATAGTACTGTAAACTGATGGCTGCTTATTAAGATGCCAGTTAACACATGCTTAAGATGATTGTTATGTCTTTCATACATTGTTTTGAAACTTAGCACTGATTTTGCAGCAATGATGTTCCCATAATGGGTTTCACAGTTCAATTACACACATACAAAAACAGTTCAGTCTTATTGTCTTCAAAGAGCCTGGATAAATAAGAATTTTACTATGACAGTTGACCTTAGTTGGGTAAATGAGAGAACTAAAAAAATTCACTTAGTTGAAAGTCATCAACATTCTTTATGAGTTTAAATAGTTGAATGAGATCAAAACTTTTTCTTCTGAAGTGTAACAATTCTCATAGGGCAAATCTTCGAGTCCAGGAACAATTTTAGTAATTCGCAATTGAATATTTTCTACAGAATGCAAGTACTTTTTAGGTGTCTGAAAGACCTTTTGATCAGGGCCACATGCTGGTTACCACGATTCACAGTAGTATTCATGTGGTTATCAAATATCATTTTTAGCTCACCTGAGCACATAGTGTTCAAGGTAAGCTATTGTGATCACTCACTGTCCGTCGTCCGTCCATTGTCTGTCTGTCTGTCCGTCCGTCCGTCAACAATTTCTTTAAACATCTTCTCCTAAACCACTGGGCCAATCAAGCTGAAACTTGGCAGGGATGTTCCTTCGGTGAAGCTCTTCAAAAGTTGTTAAAAGAATTTAATTCTATAAATAACTCTGGTTGCCATGGCAACAGAAAGGCTGAAAATCGCGAAAATCTATGAAAAAATTATTCTCCTCCTAAACCACTAGGCCAATCAAGCTGAAACTTGGCAGAGATGTTCCATGGGTGTTGCTCTTCAAAAGTTATTTGAAGAATTTAGCTCTATAGATAACTCTGGTTTCCATGGTAATGGAAAAGTCGAAAAATGGCTGAAAATGGCAGAAAATCTTAGGAAAAACTCTTCTCCTCCTTAACCACAAGGCCAATCAAGCTGAATCTTGGCAGAGATATTCCTCGGGAAAAGCTCTTCAAAAGTTGTTAAAAGAATTTAATTTCATCAAAAACTCTGGTTTCCATTGTAATGGAAAGGTTGAAAAATGGCCGAAAATGGCTGAAAATTTCAGAAAAAAATTCTTCTCCTCCTTAACCACAAGGCCAATCAAGCTGAAACTTGGCAGTGATGTTTCTTGGCCAAAGCTCTTCAAAAGTTGTTAAAAGAATTTAATTTCATCAAAAACTCTGGTTTCCATGGTAACGAAAAGGTTGAAAAATGGCTGAAAATGGCTGAAAATCTTAGAAAAAATTCTTCTCCTCCTAAACCACAAGGCAAATCAGTTGAAACTTGGCAGGGATGTTTCTTCCGTGAAGTTCTTCAATAGTTATTTAAAAATTTAATTTCATCAAAAACTTTGGTTTGCATGGTAACAGAAAGGCTAAAAATGGACAAAAATTGCTGAAAATCTTAGAAAAACTTCTTCTCTTCCTTAACCACTGGGCTAATTAAGTTGAAACATGGTAGGGATGTTCTTTGGGTGAAGCTCTACTTAAATTGTAAAAATAATTTCATTCAATCAAAATCTCTGGTTTACATGGTAATTGAAATGTCAAAATATTGTCAAAAATATCAGAGAAGGTTAATCTTTGCCTTAACTATTTGGCATATCTTAAACATGGCAGGGATATTCTTAAGGTTTAGGTCTACTAAACTTGAATTCAATTCCATCAATAACTTTGTTTGCAATTAAAAAGAAAATCAAATTGCAGTGGAAGGAAATTAAAGTTTTTCTTTTAAATCAATCAAGGATAATTGACGCACTAATATCGCGTTTGGCAAGCATAAAAACTGTCAGAAAAATCAATTGAATATTTAACTGAGAGTCTTTGATTTTTGAAAACGACACCCTTGCTATGTTAACGCCCACAACTTGCTGTTTGCTTCTTCAAATCACATCAAAGTTTTCAGTTTTAATTCCAAATGGTCAGGGTCATAATTTTCAACATATTTCATAAAATTTCCATTGATTTCCCTTATGATTTACCAATAGTTATCAAATTTGGATGTGTAATAGAGGAAAAGCTTAAAAAGCTCTAAATCTTAATAGAGCTCGGGATAATACACTTTCAACAAATCAAAGTCCGCAAATCGTAAGCTGCAACGGAGACCAAGAAAAAAATTGGAAAACATTGTCAATTTTGTGTGACCTTTGACTACAGGAGAAACAGAAAGAATAGGAGGCATGGTAAAATGGTGTTTAAATTCAACCGGCAAACCATTTTATCTAGCTGTTATGCTCAAATATGGTCTGGTGTGAAAAGACGATGTATCAAACTGGTTTTTAGCTTCACTGGCCGAAAGGCCAGCAGCTATTGTCATGGCAGGGTGTCCAGTGTCTGTGCGTGTGTGCGTCCATGCGTCCGTCCGTAAACTTTTACTTTAAAAATCTTCTTCTCATAGAGTACCGGATGGATTCTAATCAAATTCACATAAATATTCCTTGGGTGACCCTCTATCAGATTCCTTCAAGGATTTTAATTGGTTGAAAATCATGGCTGTTGTGGGCGTGGCTAATTTCCAAATATGGTAATAGGTGACTTTTCTCAGAAACCAATTGATGGATATCAACCAAATTTCACTGGAATGATCATTGAGTGACCCTTTATCAGTCTACATTTTTTTTTTGTGATCAGATGGAAAATACGTATTTTATGGGCGGAGATATATATTTTATATAGTGGAAACTTTGAAAATCCTTTTCTCAGAAACTAACCAATGGATAACAACCAAATTTCACTGGAATGATTATTGAGTGACCCTTTATCAGTCAATAATTTTTTTTGTGATCAGATGAAAAATATGTTTTTTACGGGCGGAGGTCATTTCTCTATATATTATATAGTGGAAACTTTGAAAATCATTTTCTCAGAAAGTAACCAGTGGATATCAACCAAATTTCACTGGAATGATCATTGAGTGACCTTTTATCAGTCAATAATTGTTTTTAGTAATCAGATGAAAAATATGTATTTTATGGGCGGAGGTCATTTCTCTATATATTATATAGTGGAAACTTGGAAAATCATTTTCTCAGAAACTAAACAATGGATATCAACGGAATTTCACTAGAATGACCCTTTAGTGATCTTTAATCAGTCTACAAAACATATTGTGATCAGATCAAAAATATGTATTTTATGGGCGGAGGTCATTTCACTATATATTATATAGTGGAAACTTTGAAAATCATTTCCTCTGAAACTAACCAATGTATATCAACCTAATTTCACTGGAATAATGATTCTTTGGTGATCCTTTATCAGTCTACAAAAAATATTGTGATCAAATGGAAAAAATGTCTTTCTTGGGCAGAGGTCAATTCTTCAGATATGTTAAATGGTGGTATATCCAATATAGGGAAAACAAACTTTCTCAAAGTTAAAACAGATGGATTTCAACCAAATATCATAGGAATTTTATTTCTGTGAAGTTGTAACTTTCTGCAAAAGATATTTGATTAGATGCACAGCGTGTATTTTATTGGAAGAGGATATTAACAACATATAAGGTGAATATTTGATCACTCTTTGGATGATGATAAATTTTTCTAAGACTTATAAAATTTCATAGGTGTAAAGATTACAGATTAGAAGGAACAAAACCTTTGTTGAAATCCAAATGTATAGAAACATGAGTTAAGCCTGAGAATACCCCCTGAGAGTTTGTCAGTTTAGTTGAACAAAGGGTGACTGCACAAAGAGGACAATTGATGTAAAATATGTTTACTGAGGTTTACAGTGGGGTAGAAAGAGTTGAGTTGACTGCACTCTAAGACATTGGGCAGAATTAAATAAATATATTGGATTGAATATTTAACGTTTTATCATCATTAGTTAGAATTTTGTTTTGATGACAAACAATTTTGTGAAGTAACATCCTTTAAGTAGTGTTTAATGAAAAGTGGAAAGATCTACGATCAAAATTTCACTTCCCATAAACCCTTGATGGGCCCCACAGAGATAACGCAGCAATCCAGCAGCCAGTAATCAGAACGAGGCGTCCTTCAGCCAGCATCAACACGTGTTTTTTGTGGATCAGGAAATTAATAATTAATTATAGATTACGGACTTAGCAATTTCTGCTGTCGTAAGTACGATTAAATTCTCACGCGAAGATTTAAATTTCACGGCGTTTTTTAAGACGAATTTATAGCGCAATTTATTCAATTTATTAAAAATTAAGATTTAAAATTAAGCTGGATCCCTTCTTCGGAGTACCTACAATGCGGTCGCGATTAATAGATAGAGAAATAGCTGGACATCTACTGCATTAAGATTTAAAACGGTCGAGAAAATCGGAACAGGATTGCTTTATGTCGGGATGACGGAGAAAGTACAAATCATTACGGTCACGGTCTCGGACATAAAATGGGGTACCCCATAAAATGTCCAGGGGGGTGATGCGTTATCCCCTGGGGTCTTGGAAGTGTTGCGGTGCAATATTTCCAAAATAGCCAATGGTGCAAAACCGAGAAATTCGGGTTTTAAGACCATTTATGAAGAATCGGCGCACGCCAATGATATGATTCTTTGAGACCATCGTCGCTACAACGGTAGTTAGCAATAGAAGAATCGGCCGAAAGGCCAATGATATGGTTCTTTGTGACCGTCGTCACTACGTCGGTAGTGAGAAATTGAAGAATCGGCCGACAAGCCACTGATATGATTCTTTGTGACCGTCGTCACTACATCGGTAGTGAAAAATTGAAGAATCGGCCGACAGGCCACTGATATGATTCTTTGTGACCGTCGTCACAACATCGGCGTCGAAAATCATTATTTAAGAATCGGCCGATAGGCCACTGATATGATTCTGTTTGACTGCCTTCACTACATCGGTAGCGAAAAACATGAAAAGCGACCAAGAAAACACGGATATAATTCGTCGGATCGTCGTGGCTACATTGGTAGTGTGAAATTCTCAGTTTGCGCGGATTGCGCAGAATCGACACAAACTACTAATATGATTATTTGTAACTTGGTCGTTCGGAAACCGTTCAAAATACGGAACCGCTTGTCTTTTACAAAGGAAGACCTGGCTTTGTCATTTAATATGCCATATGACTTATATCCGGACTTTGTAGATTTAAAGTTAAAAACTTGCTCGGAAGGTAGCTTTCGGTCCGCCACGTAGTTGACTACCTGTCGAATTTTTCTACAGTTCCCATGGGAAGATGGACTAAAGAACCATCATTATCATAAACAAATCAAGATAATATCGAGATTCCGAGGGATGGCAGGTCCCTGTTTACTTAACTTATTGATTTCTCATGGGAAAGTTTTGGTTATGCAGTACACCTGTCCAGGGCCGCTGGGTTTTTTGGGATCCCGACTAACTCTTCGCGCGTGTTCTCGATTATGGCGCGCGAACGGGGTCAAAAGTAAGAATACCGCTATACCCACAAAATAATGGAGGTATACCTCTAATATTATATCGGTATACCGATAAAAAATGTGGGTAAACCTATAAAATAAGGGTAAACCTGTAAAAAATGGGAGTATACCGATAAAAAATGGAGGTTTACCGTTAATTTACAGGTGCACCCTTATTATTTTTGACCCCTTTCATGGAAATGTCATTATCCAATCAGAATGCGCGTTGCATCCCGTCTTTTCGGTACTTTCCGTACTTTTCTGCGGCGCTGTTTTGTTTACACTGGAGACCGACAACCGGTTTTAAACCACGAAAAATCAGTTTAACTAGCATTTAAACAACGATTTCAGTAACTTACGGTAAGAATTAAAGATTAAAAACTATTTCGCGATAACACTTTGTTAAACGTTGCAAAGAATTTGTATCAACGAAAAACTGAATTCGTCCCATCGAATTTCGTTCCAATCAATCAGTGACATGAACTTCTACAGAAGGGCACAGAGACATATGATAGAATTATAGAAACTAGGTAAATAGTGCTGTTCCTGTCAACGAATACGAAGAACCTGGCAAGCTCAGCCAGTAATGCTGAAGTAACTATAGAGGAAAAGTTGTGCCCGACATGGGACTCGAACCCACGACCCCCGGAACACTAGCACGGCGCTCTAACCAACTGAGCTAACCGGGCACCTGGTCATGAGTCTACCCATCATCGAACACTACACTCCTCCCCCTTTTAACCAATTGGAGCCGGTCCCATACCGCTCCCAAATGGCCGAACCCAGCGTTCTCCGTTTACTTCTGACACCATTGAAGTAACTATAGAGGAAAAGTTGTGCCCGACATGGGACTCGAACCCACGACCCCCGGAACACTAGCACGGTGCTCTAACCAACTGAGCTAACCGGGCACCTGGTCATGAGTCTACCCATCATCGAACACTACAATGCATTCGGCTGACTTTCAACAGCATGGGGCTGTGAGTTTGAACAAAGGGCCAACTTATTTCTTACCCTGGGCGGGTACTGTTGCCTGTAAAATCAGAGTATCTCTCAGAAAGGGGGCTACCAGCTCTCTACTGGTCTACATATCGACTATCAGAATAGCCAAGAATAGGCTATTCTGCGACATTGAGACCAGTCTACACCCGACCCGAAAGAGGGCCAGAAATAAGTTGGCCCAAAGTGTAGTGACCGACAGTGGGTAGACTCATGACCTGGTAGTAGGTACCCAGCTAGCTCTGTTCATAAGGTTTACAGTTAAAACGGCCTAAAGTCAAAACGACCCAGAGTCAAAACGGCCTGTAATTTGGTCAAAAGGCCCAAACCAGTTTTTACAATTGGTCAAAACGGTCCAAACATTTAACCTGTGCAATTTTCTTTTCTTTTCCAATGAAAATATATTTTATAAAACCATTTTAGCCTTTGTGAAGCTAAAAGCTTATATTCATATATGTTATAACTATGTAAATGATGTAAGTAAACATGGTTGACATTGTTTAAGAAAGGTATCTAATGGCTTCAACGAGGCAGAAAATATTTAATACCCTTTTGTGAAACGAATAGGATTAGGTGTGAAATTACAATCACATGTATAATCACACTTTTTAAAGCACATAATTCAATCTGGAAAACTATTTTGTTTCTAATGTGTGACAGTCCTTTGAAATATCAAATAAAATTACCCAACTTGATCTTTATTATCAATTAATTCTACACCGAACTATTTCCATCATGCTTGTTTGAGATAAACATGATATAGAACCAACAAGCTTTGTGAGGAAAAGGTTAAGGAGATTTGATTACTCCTGATCAAATAACTTTCATTTATCAAAGGGATATTTGGTCTTTACATACATCACAATCATGCTCTTTCGAAAGATATCAGTAACAGTCCATTTCAATTGAAAATAAATAGAATAAATTGTAACACAATGGAATCCACCTACTATTTAGAACTTTGCAAATAGGTGTCAAAAGGAAAAAAAAAATTGTCAAGATCAATTTGCTTTCAATTTTTATTTTATCTATGTTATATGCAATCTCAACCTTCCTTCATATTGAAAAAAAGACAATAAATGATCAATTTCACAAAATAAATCATTAGCGTAACATTTATCTTTTTCACTTTGAATATTGAAATAAAGATCATCATAAAGAGATTTAAAGAATCTTGTTTGGTATAATTTTCAAACACTTATTATTTTTGTGAAAAATTCTTTTTAGGCAGTTTTGACCAAATGTAAAATCTGCTTTCCACCATTTTGATCAAATTACGGGCCGTTTTGACTGAAATTCGGGCCATTTTGAGTCAGGGCCGTTTTGACTTTGGACCGTTTTGACTTGGACCCATTGTTAGAGGTCCGTGCTAGTGTTCTGCAGGTCATGTTCGTTGTGCATTGTCTGTCATCTGTCGTCAGACATCAACAATTTAAGTGTTTACACTCTAGAGGCCACAAATATGGTCCAATCTTCATGGAATTCGGTCAGAATGTTCTTATGGTCACAAGGAAGAACCCTATTGAAAATGGGAAGGGTCTGTGCCACATCATGGGAAAAGGGGCCTAAATGACAATTTTCTTGTTTACACTCAAGAGGCCACAATTATTGTCCAATCTTCATTTAACTTGGTCAGAATGTTTGTCAGGTCACAAGGATGAACTCTATTGAAAATTGGAAGGATCCATGCCATATCACAGAAAAAGGGGCCTTTATGATATTTTTCTTGTTTACGCTCTAGAGCCACAAATATTGTCCAATCTTCATGAAACTTGGACAGAATGTTTGTCAGATCACAAGGATGAAAATGGGGTGGATCTATTCAATATCACGGGAAAAGGGGCCTTAATGATAATTTTCTTGTTGACACTCTAGAGGCTATAAATATGGTCCAATCTTCATGAAACTTGGTCAGAATCTTTGTCAGATCACACGAACGAAATTGGAATGATCTGTGCCATATCATGGAAAAAGGGGCCTTAATGATAATTTTCTTGTTTACACTCTAGGGGTCTCAAATATAGTCCTATCTTCATGAAACTTTGTCAGAATGTTTGTCAGGTCACAAGGTTGAACCCTATTGAAAATTGGAAGGATCCGTGCCATATCACGGGAAAAGGGGCCTTAATGATACTTTTCTTGTTGACACTCTAGAGGCTATAAATATGGTCCAATCTTCATGAAACTTGGTCAGAATGAATGTACCCTATTAAAAATGGGAATGATCTGTACCATATCATGGAAAAAAGGGCCTTAATGATAATTTTCTTGTTTACACTCTAGGGATCTCAAATATGGACCTATCTTCATGAAACTTTGTCAGAATGTTTGTCAGCTTAAAAAAATGAAGCCTGTTGTAAATGAAAAGGATCTATGCCATAGCAAGGAAAAAGAGGTCTTAGGGACAATTTTCTTATTAACAGTCTTAGAAGCCTCAAATCGTAAAAGTACAACTTTGCTGGAACATTTGATTTATTAAATGAGACAAAGATACGAAGGTGAGCCATATAGGACCATCATGGTCCTTTTGTTTAGCTCTCCTGAGAACATTGTGCTCAAGGTGAGCTTTTGTGATCATTGAATGTCTGTCTACCGTCATCCGCCGTGTGTCATGTGTGTATGTCATCCAGCGTCAACAATCTAAGTGTTTACACCCTATAGGCAACAAATATGGTTCAATCTTCATGAAACTTGGTCAGAATGTTTGCCAGGTCACATAAAACTTGCTTAGAAAAGGCTAGAAACTTATGCAGGGATCATAGGAATAGAATAATGTCTTTCTCCGAAAAATTTAATGATCATTAAATGTTTTTATTAAAAGTTTTGCTAAGGGAGGAATCAAAGAGACAAAGGTGAGCGATATAGGACTGTCATAGTCCTCTTGTTTATTGTTCACATTGATAGATCGGGGCATATTGTTTTACCTAGTCCGCTGTCTGTCCATCTATCTGTCTGTCTGCAAAACTTAACAAAAAAAAATTGCCAATGTCTTCAAGCCTATTCAAGATACAAGGCTCATATTTGGCATGATGATATTTTAAATGATACTCATCTGCTAATACCAAAGTCAAGTTCACGTGACAAGGTCAAGTTCATCTGTCAAGGTCAAAGAAGTCAAAGACAGATACGAATCAAGATCAAGGTGACAAGGTCAAGTTCATCTGTCAAGGCCAATATTGTGAAGAAAAAAAATGCTGTTGTGGGGGCATTTATTTTGTCATGTTTCATGTATGTATGTAATGTGTATTTTGCCAATGGCATAATTTTTTGCTTAATGCCTCATAAAGATTATGTTATGTTATGTGTTTCACAAACACATCTTGTTAACTTTTTAAATATTCTCCTCCCTACTAATTTTGGCTAATTTCAATGAAACTTGGCTTGAATACTTCTCATGTGACCCCTCAATATTCATGAAGTTTTGATAGGTACATGAATATGGGCATAGCAGGGTTGGGCCAATGTTCACTCTGAAAACTTAAAAAATCTTTTCCTCCTAATCAATTGGCCTAATTTCAATGAATCTTTGAATGTTCCATGATGTATGACCCTTTACATTGATTGTCTTTCATTATTATACCCCCCACCTGCGAAGTAGAGGGAGGTATATTGGTTTCGCCCTGTCTGTCCGTCCATCCGTCTGTCCATAGACCTTTTCATTTCTGGACTCTAACTCAAGAACCAAGTGATCTACAATCTTGAAACTTTATACAAATGTTGCATATGACCCAAGGAAGTGCCCTATTGTTTTGGGGTCATATAGGTCAAAGGTCCAGGTCACAGTTAGCCTTTGTTCAATTTTTTCGTTTCCCAACTCTAACTCAAAATTTAAGAGACCTACAATCATGAAACTTTATGCAAATGTTGCTTATGACCCAAGAAAGTACCCTATTGTTTTGGGGTCATATAGGTCAAAGGTCAAGGTCACAGTCAATTTTTGTTCAGTTTTCGTTTACGGACTCTAACTCGAGAACCAAGCCACCGAGAATCATGGAACTTCATGCAAATGCTGCATATGACCTTAATATTTGTTACAAACACATCTTGCACTAATAGCACTTACATTTTGACAAAGTGCTTTTGGGGGTATAAGTCCACTCTGCAACAGTTCTAGTTTTCAATATTTTTTTCCCAAATTTCACAATGTTATAAAACCCTTGGGATGCTGAATCAGTAATTTTCCTGCTATGGCAGGAGGTAAAGACCATGATCAGCCTGCACACATGTGCAGTCTGATCTTAGTCTATACCACCTGGTTTCTATTTTGAACTGGAAAAGAAACACAGAAAAATGAATTTTCAAACTATAAACGCTTTGCAATTAGTGCATCCAGTAACTATTCTTTTTTATTCAGTATGACAAGGGTTAAAGCCGGCAGAGAGCAACCGTCAAAGCGCTGTGGTAGCACATCAGAATATTATTAAAAAGGTCCCAGGTTTGATTTCCAATGTCAGCACTCATCCTTTCCAACTACATTGAATTTGTCTTCCACCAATGGGTTGATAATCATATACCTATGGGGTAGCAGCTTGAGGCTAGGAAAGAATGTAATGGTAGTACTAGTGTGAGAAAATCCAGGAATTCATTGTTTATTGCTTCAGCCACCAAGATATAAATGAAAGAGTGTTGAAATCAACCTAAAGCCATCTAAGAATATTTCTTCTAAAATTGCATTAACCCCAGATATGTCAATTTTACAATTTTAACAAGATTCTCTCATGGTAGTATTCCTGTTTACAATTACAGAGATGTAACTATCAGCTTGCAAACTGATTTTAAAATCTATTTTCATTGTGCTATTTTCAAAGATTTTCAGTAGTCAAGCAAAATACACAAGTGAAGACTTTTTCCTCATGGAAGTTCATTCAACACATTTCCCTGAAATTAGGGGCCCAACTCCCTACCCCCATGCATAAAAAGAATCACTGATAATAGTTTTTTAAATGCACATTATTATCATTCGCTCATTGCAATTATTAATTAAAAAAATACTGCAGTAGATACTTTTATGTTGAAATCCTGGGTGCAGTGGTCAAAACTTCACATACAATGATAAACTATCAAGAATGACAGTATGTTGAGATTTCCATTTAGCAACAATACACCAAAGTTGGATGACCAGCTGGTGGTTTGGACTAAATGTTGTGGTTGTACTGGTGTCAAAAATATCATTGATTCTATATCATCGTCAACCATAGTCAGTGCCATAGTAGATATGCTGTATGCAACGGACTACAGAAATGATGGGAAACTATTGGTAGGTCCATGTGCTGCAGCAATATAACTGCAATAATGTTGAAAGTGGTGTTAAACCCTTGAAAATTAATCAAACCAACAGATAAGATTTTACTGTATATATGTCAAGAAAATAGCAACAGTTATAGCATACTTAAACTTGTTCACTAGGTAAAAGTCTTGGTCACCCAATCCTGGGAGTTAATAAAAAAGAAGGGAGAATTGATACAAGTATCATTTTAGTAGTGGTTTTTAAAGAAAACCAAATTCTTTGGGGAAGAAACTTGTGGCAAGGAAGAGGCAAAGAAGAAATGGCATGTGACAAGGGATTTTTAGCTCCACTGGCTGAAAGCCACTGGGGCTATTGTCATGGCGTTGTGTCCGTCGTGCGTCCGTCCGTCCGTCCGTCCGTCCGTGCGTGCGTCCGGTCGTAAACTTTTCTTTAAAAATCTTCTCAAAAACTACTGGATGGATTTCAACCAAACTTCACAAGAATGATCCTTGGGTGACCCTCTTTCAAAGTTGTTCAAGAAATTTTGATCCAATGAAAAACATGGATTTAATGGGCGTGGCTTATTTCCAAATATGGTAAAAAGTGAGTTTTCTCAGATTCTAATCAATGGATACCAATTAAATTTTACATGAATAATCCTTGGGTGACCCTTTATCAGTCTACAAAAAATCATTGTGATCGGATGGAAAATATGCATTTTATGGGCGGAGGACATTTCTCTATAAGTTATATAGTTGAAATTTTGAAAATCATTTTCTCTTAATCTAACTGATGGATATCAACCAAATTTCACTTGAATGATCCTTGAGTGACCCTTTATCAGTCTACAAAAAATCATTGTGATTGAATGATAAATATGTATTTTATCGGCGGAGGTCATTTCTCTATATGTTATATAGTGGAAACTTTGAAAATCATTTTCTCAGGATGTAACTGATGGATATCAACCAAATTTCACTGGAATGATCCTTGAGTAACACTTTATCAATTTACCAAAAATTATTTTGATTGGATGAAAAATATGCATTTTATGGGCAGAGGTCATTTCTCTATATGTTATATAGTGGAAACTTTGAAAATCATTTTCTCAGAATTTGATTTTTGGATATCAATTAAATTTCACTGGAATGATACTTGAGTGACCCTTTATCAGTGTACCAAAAATTATTTTGATTGGATGAAAAATATACATTTTATGGGTGGAGGTCAATTCTCAATATGTTAGATAGTGGAAACTATGAAAAAAAATTTCTCAGAATGTAAATGATGGATATCAATCAAACATTTTTGGTCTGATCTTTGGGTGACCCATTATCATGCAGTCAAAAATTATTTTGATTTGATGAAAAATATGTCTTTTAATAGCAGAGGTCATTTCTCTATCTGTTATTTAGTTGAAACTTTGAAAATCATTTTCAACATCAGTAGAACCCCAAATATCTAAAAATCTAGTCAAAATATTTATTTGCTTTTACAAGAATTTCAAGCCTGTGGAGCAACTCAAGCCATTCATGGCTTTCTAGTTTCCTTTTCCATTATGTTCTCCAAATATTACAATTCAGACTCCTTACTTTGAGATTGGACTACTTGATTCAAATAAGTTGGGAGTCTGATTGACTCCTGACTCACAGAATTTAGTATTGATCCCTAAGGGTTGTGGGTCAAAGCCAAAATTACAAACAAAAATGTTGTATCAGTCTCATTCAGGCATTAGTGTTTTATATGAGCACATCTTGTACTTATTTTCTTCTTCATTTTCTGTAAGATGGCAGCCTTGATAATATTATCATATTGATTTTAAATTTTAAATAAACTGAAGTTACATAATATTACACTTGTTTCAGAAGTCCTGTTTGTTGTCTGTATCAGGGTATCTTATTTAATATTGTGGAACTGAAGAGCTAATTCACACAGAAAACAAAAATAGAGCTTTATAAACTTGCATAATTATGAACATGTATTCACTCAAATTAAGGGAAAATTCAACTAGCTTTTGAAATGACATTCTCAATCATAAATCTGCATTATAATTTCAGCCTTCTTCAATGTAAGGTGCTTAGTATAACCCTAAGTTAGAAAATTGTAAGTTACATTTGTCTTGTATACTAGTTTATGACCAAGAGAAAGATTTTAGGGCCTTGTTTATTGGCATTATTTAGGCTTGTTCTGAATGAAAGCCTTACCAAAGTTACCAATGACAATTCCTTTCAGATATGACAAACCACATTAAAAGGAACTATCGGGGGACTACTTAAAAAAAATTTGAAAAAGAGGTTATATAGCAGAGGTCAACCAGATATAAATAAAAGAAAATTATCTCTTAATGGGAAGGTAGAATGCCCATTCTAGAATCAGGAATATTTTTACATCCAAAATCTTTAAAATCTCTGGCTTATTATTTATCAGTTTCTGTTTCTCTGTCTGTCTATTTTTCTTTCGTGTGGTTATCTATTGCTCTATCTGCAAACCTCAACCATAAAACTTAATATTGCTAATTACTTGAATCTTTTCCTGATGCAATAATCAAATTTTGTATGATGATAGATTTCACTGAATTGATATAAATTATCTTAGGTACTAATTTCAAGGTTATCTGACAAGATCAAGAACATCTTTCAAGGTCAAACATGAGAAAACCTATCATTTTCAAATTACTTCAATTACTTATTCAGCAAGATTAAAGATCTCATTGACAAGTGATTGCATATACTTATGTCAAAGTCATATGAGTAAGTCAGTCAATTATCTATTAAAGACACAGAAAACATACCATCTTAAAATGATATCCAGCTTATTTAGTATGCAATCCTATATATTTGACATGCTTATAAATCAATTTGAGCCTCATATGCAGCTAGAAAGGTCAAGATTATCTGACAAGGTCAGGGCAATCTATCAAGGACAAACAAGGCAAACCTAAATCAAAAACATCATATTCAAAGTACTTCAAGTCTGTCTCTAGGACAAGGTCAATGTCCATTCTATCAAGGCATCTTCAGGGGTCAAGGGGTATCTAATTGATACTTTCTTCAAGTAAAACACTTGCAACTCTTTGTACCACACTATGCTGTCACAGTAAAACAAAGCAACTCTTTAAATTTTTAATTCACTTCTAAGAATCACAAAAGTAATAAAAGTTTTGACCCTTGTCAGCCAAATCATGCCACACAGGAAAGCAAGGATAAATAATTGCACTTTAGCTTGATGGCCCAATCTTCATGAAACTTGATCAGACTCTTGGCCAGGTCACAAGGATAAACATTTTGAAAATGGGAAGGATCCATGCCATATCACAGGAAAAGGGGCCTCAATGATAATTTTCTTTTTTATACTCTAGAGGCCACAAACATTGCCCAATCTTCATGAAACTTGGTCAGGTCACAAGGATCAATCCTTTTGAAAGTGGGAAGGATCCATGCCATGTCATAGTAAAAGGGGCATTGATGAAGTTTTTCTTGTTCACACTCTAGAGGCCACAAATATGGCCCAATCTTCATGAAACTTGTTCAGAATATTGGTCAGGCCACAAGTATGAAGCCTATAGAAAATTGGAAGGATAATTTTGATATCACAGGAAAAGGGACCCTGATGAAGATTTTCTTGTTTACACTCTACATGCTCTTTATCCACTCTAGGGGTTATTTTCTCAGTATTTCAGTATGCTTGTCTTATCAAAGGAAGAATCCCTTCATGAAACTTGTTTAGAAAAGGCTTGAAACTTATGCATGTATCGTACGGATAGAAAAATGTATTTCCTTGAAACATTTAGTGATCATTCAATGATCTCCAAAGCATTTAAATTTGCTTAAGGAGTAGTCAAGAAGATGTCAGTGAGCGATATAGGACTCTTATGATCCTCTTGTTTTCTCTTTTCAGGAAACAGACACCAAAGTGCAAGATTTATCAGCAGTAGAGATTCCACTGAAAAAGTATTCTTGTATGAAGATGATGCTATGCATAATGACAAAGACTAACTAAGTTAAAAATCACAGTGAAGTGTGTCACAGACTCATTAACCACAGAAATAGATGGATGAATTCCAAAAGGCATAAACACTGATGGACAGCTAGTTCATGAACAGAGAAAATATATACCATTAAATTATAAAGATTCTAAATGCCCATGCTGAGAGGAAAGAAATTCAATGGGCCACAAGTTGTTAATGTTATGAGATTCTATTTTCCAAGAGAAAAAATTGCAAGAATGTAGCAAAGAACTGTGTTAAGGTGGTTTCAGTTGACATATTAGAAACTCTTAACATGTGATAAATCAAATTATTAAAACATTCTTGTTTTGTCTAAAATTATACCAGATACATTTGGACAATTTGTGTTTAATTGTTTTAAGCTCGTCTGAGCAGAAAGTGCTCAAGGTGAGCTTTTGTGGTTGTGTGATGTCTGTCATGTGTTGTCTGTTGTGTGTCATCATCGTGAACCTTCTACGACACTCTAAAACCATTTCTTTTGCTCAATCAACCTGAGAATTTGTCAGATTGATTGTCCTGAAGGAATCTCAGTCAAGTTCAAATTGGGTCAAGTGATGTCAGAAACTATGTCATTAGGTCAAATCTTAAAAAAAACCTTGAAACTACAGACAGTTTGTATTGCTCAATCAACCTGTAAATTGGTCAGATTGTTTATCTACCTGACAATTGGTCTGATTGATTGTCTTGATGAAATCTCAGTTGCTTTGAAATTGGTCAAGTGAAGTAAAAATAATTGGTGACTAGGTCAAATCTTATAAAAAAAAACCTTGTGGACACTCATGATTCCATATTATTTGCTAAATCAACCTGAAAATTAGTGAGATTTGTTGTTCTCCTAAAATTCTGGCATGTTTGTCAACTGTTGTCAACAACTTAATGCTCACATGAGCACAAAGTACTCAAGGTGAGCTATTGTGATCATCCAAAGTCCGTCATCCACAATTTCTTCTAATATCTTCTTCTCCTAAACCAGTTGGCCAATCTTGATGAAACTGCGCAGGGATGTTCCTTGAGTCAAGCTCTACCAAAGTTGTTCAAAAATAAATGAAATCCACCCTTAACTTTCCCTTTACACTTAACAAAAAGGGTGAAAAATGAAAACTTCCAAAACTCTTCTTCTCTGAAACCAGATGGCAGACAGCTTTCATATTTGGTATGTAGCATCCTCTAGTGGACCTCTACCAAAGTTTGTTCATATCAAGACACTAGGGTCATATTTGGGCTCCACCAGGGCACAACCCTTTTTTAGCTCAGCTGAGCACAAAGTGCTCAAGGTGAGCTATTGGGATCGTAAAATGTCCGTCGTCAGTCGTCTGTCGTGCGTCGTCCACAATTTCTTTAAACATCTTCTCCTTCTAAACCACTGGGCCGATCTTGATGAAACTTGGCAGGGATGTTCCTTGGGTCAAGCTCTACCAAAGTTGTTCAAATAAATGAAATCCACCCTAAACTTTCCCTTTACCCTTAACAAAAAGGGTGAAAATATGAAAATCTTTAAAAATCTTCTTCTCTGAAACTAGAAGGCAGACAGCTTTCATATTTGGTATGTAGCATCATCTAGTGGACCTCTACCAAGTTTGTTCATATCAAGACCATGGGGTCATGTTTGGGCTTTGCCCGGGCCAAACCCTTTTTACATAGAATCAAAGAGCGAAAATCTTTTAAAATCTTCTTCTCTGTAACCAGATGGCAGACAGCTTAAATATTTGGTGTGTAGCATCACCTAGTGGGCCTCTACCAAGATTTGTTCATAACAAGAGCCTTGGGTCATATTTGGGCTTTGTACGGGTGCATCCCTTTATCTCTTATGAGCACAAAGGGTAAAAAAATGAAAATCTTCAAAAATCTTCTTCTCTGAAACCAGAAGGCAGACAGCTTTCATATTTGGTATGTAGCATCATCTAGTGGACCTCTACCAAGTTTGTTCATATCAAGACCATGGGGTCATGTTTGGGCTTTGCCCGGGCCCAACCCTTTTTACATAGAATCAAAGAGCGAAAATCTTTAAAAATCTTCTACTCTGTGAACAGATGGCAGACAGCTTTAATATTTGGTGTGTAGCATCACCTAGTGGGCCTCTACCAAGTTTGTTCATATCAAGACCATTGGGTCATATTTGGGCTTTGCACAGGTGCATCCCTTTACCTCTTATGAGCATGAAGGGTAAACAAATGAAAATCTTCAAAAATCTTCTTCTCTGAAACCAGAAGGCAGACAGCTTTCATATTTGGTTTGTAGCATCATCTAGTGGACCTCTACCAAGTTTGTTCATATCAAGACCCTAGGGTCACTTTTGGGGTCCACCCGGGTGCATCCTTTTTTACATAGAATCAAAGAGCAAAAAGGCATATCTGTCTTGCTCTTCACTGAAAACGTTCCATGGTATTGATCTTAGGCAATTATCTTCTTTTTGACATCTGCCTTTCTAATTAATGTGATGTCCCAGGGGTCATAGAGACTCAGGTGAGCGATCTAGGACCATCTTGGTCCCCTTGTTTAATTGAATCAAAGGGTGAAAATCCTTAAAAATCTGCTTCTCTGAAACCAGATGGCAGACAGCTTTCACATTTGGTATGTAGCATCAATTGAGGATCCCTACCAAGTTTGATCATATCAAGACCCTGGGGTCAAAACACTTAATAGCCAGCCCAAGTTCACCTAGCTTGGTAGCAGTTGGTTTTAACCACTGCACTCTCTCAGGGACGAGAAACTATCAAGATTGATTGCTAAGACCCTGGGGTCATATTTGGGCTCCACTCGGGCACATCCCTTTGAGCTCATATGAGCATGATGGGTGAAAATAGGAAAATCTTCAAAAATCTTCTTCTCTGAAACCAGAAGGCATACAACTTTCTTATTTTGTATGTAGCATCATCTAGTTGACCTCTACCAAGTTTGTGCATATCAAAACTCTGGGGTCACATTTGGGCTTTGCCGAGGTGCATCCCTTTTTACATAGAATCAAGAGCAAAGGGACATATCCGTGTTGCTCTTAGCTGAAAACACTCCATGTTATTGATCTATTAGCCTAAGGCCAGCGAGCTATTGTCATGGTGTTGTGTCTGTCGTGCGTCCATCCGTCCGTCCGTGCATGCGTAAACTTGTTCTTTAAACTTCTTTTCCTCCATAACCATTGGGCCAGTTTTAACAAAACTTGGTAGAAATGATCCTTTGGTGACCCTCTTCTAAATTTGTTAAAGAAACTTTGATTGACCCGAAAATGTGGACGTGGCATTTTTCACTGTGAAATCTCTAAAAATCTTCTCCCCAAAAAATATTGGGCCTATTTCATTGAAACTTGGCATGGATGTTCCTTATGTGACCCTTTACTTTAATTGTTAAAAAAAACATTTGGGACGATTACAATGAAACTTGGCATAGATGTTTCTTGGGTGATCCTTTACTTTAATTGTTCAAGAAATTTTGATTGACCCCCAAATATAGGCCTTGAGGGCATGGCTTATTTTCAATTGAAAATCTTTGAAAAAAATCTTTAAAAATCTTCTCCTCCCAAAACAATGTGCCAAATTCAATGAAACTTGGCATGTGTGTGTTTGGGGGACCTTTACTTTAATTTGTAAAGAAATTTTGATTGACCCCCAAATATGGGTGTGGCTTATTTTCACTAGAAAAGCTTTAAAATCTTCTCTTCCCAAAACATTGGACAGATTACAATGAAACTTGGCATGAATGTTCCTCGGATGACTCTTGACATTAATTTTAAAAAAAAGTTTGATTGTGCTTTAAATATGGGCGTGGCAGTTGGAGGCTTTTTTCACATTCAAATATTTAGAATTGTTCTATGCTCTTTTAGGGTCAATTTTGACTAAACTAGGCATGAATATTCCCGAATCTGCATGTGACAGGGTGGGGTCAATTTTAAATTTAAAATCTTGAAAAATCTTCCCACAATCAATTGGAATAATTGAATCTTGGTATACATGAATGGCTCTTAACTTAAATTGTTTTACTAATGAATGGTCTACTAATTGCAATCGCCTTAATGTTTGTAATATAGCATGGCAGATTAGTGAAAAATCATACACTTAGTGATGCAAGCATGATAATTTTATAGAAAAAAAAACAATTAGAATGGCAATTATCGTAGACGTCTGTTTTCTATAATCTAATATCTGAAAACTTATGGTAAAAGACCCTTTACATTAAAATTGTCAACTGATGCTAAATCATTTAAATCACGTTTTTGCTTTTAATTTAAAATGCACTTTAGAATAGGGGGGGACTATCCCTGTCAGCCGGGTGTCAGCGTCGGTTTTGGCGTTATGCTTTAGTTAAGGCTTTAGGTGCAACTGTGTCAAATCTCTATTTCTACTGAAGCTAATGGTTTGAAACTTTACACATGCTTCTGTGACCACATTCTTCTGTGACCATAATATCAACCTCTAGACAAAGATTCATTACTCTGATACTGAAATCAGTGAAGGTCAAGTTTTAACCATTAGAGGACTTAGAAATTCTTGGTTAAGTTTTTACGTGCAATTGTTGTACGAGGGGATGATCCAGAAGTTCGTATAATTGGCCCATAACTTTGGCAATTCTAGCTTGTTCGGTGTAAAAATTTTTAGTGTGTGAAGTTCAGTATCTACCAAAAGGACAAATGTTATTTTTTTTGCAAAATTATATTAAGCGGCCTTGAATTTCGTTACCATAGTAACATATGTAGTCTTAGGCGGGGGAGCGTAAAAAAGTTATCGAAATCTGATTCATAAATCAATTTTTCTGAATGTTTTCGTAAATTTTATTTGAAACTTCGTACTGGAAATAAATAAGACGTAAATAGGTAATCAATTGTCATAATTTAAACATTTTTGGAAGAAATTTTACGGACACAGATTATATTTTTTAAAAAAAAACTATTTGCGAGTGAATAGTGACCTGACGTCAACACCAAAATGTGAATTCCGTTTATTTCTCCAATTTTGTCACAATCACGAGTCAATCAACGACCCAGATAATTTGGAAAAATATTAATATGTCAAACAGGGAAGATTTTCTTAAGTTACCATGGATATTCAAAGAAAATCAGGCTTTATTACAGGATTAAGAATGGTAAATCGGAGTCGTCACAATCGATCCTCAATATTATCCAAACATCAAAGCCTAGCATCTGTGTCTACACTTCACTATAAAGACCATTCATAAAGATATTGTAGACAAATTTGAATCCAAAATGGAATGGAGACATTTTTGCAAGTAAATTTAATAGGCGCAGAAAGGCATGCGAGCAAACAGATACTATGTAGAAAAGAGTTTATAATGACGTCGCCCTCGACGTTCTTGCTCCCCCGCCTACTTGCGGGGTCTATGTATCTAATAAAGTCACTTTATAGCCGCTATATAACTTACAAATTTGAAGATTTCCACATTTATTACACAGATGTTGCATTAAAAAGATGTATAATTTTTATTTTGATAGTCATCTTTTCTGAAGATTTATAACACCATTTAACGAATTGCTGGATCAACCCTCGTATTTTTGTGATATATCTGTTTTTCACTCATCGACCGATGAAAAATAACGCCGACATGTCGCCATCGCCAATTTTAATGTGACTATCATTAGCGATTGAGCTAGACGGGCTCGGCAGTTCTGTACTGAAATTTTGATATGTGCCTAACTGAATGTCCACGTGATTTACAGACATGCAAGCCCTTAGCACAACGGCAATCTTATTTCTGTCCTTTTAACTCAACTGAGCACGAAGTGTTCAAGGTTAGCCATTGTGGTTAGGTTGATGTCCGTCGTGCGACATTTGTCGTCAACATTTACCTTGTATTCAAATTTTTGTCCAATAAACTGGATATGGTCAGTATGATTGTAATGATGTTATAATCTCAGGCAAGTTCGAAATTGGTTCAACAAGGATCGAAAACTGGGTCAAATCCTGATGTGTATGAAAGATTTTTCTTCATATGACCAAGAAACTATTATAAGTCGGGCCTCGTAAGACGTTAAAGAATAGTCTTCTGGTAATTCAAATTATGACCTTGCCAAAATTAAATGATTTCCGGTCTTATCTCTACTGACCAAATGTCAGAACAGAAGAGCTTTTGCGATACCGGTTTTCCGTCCTACGACCGTCCGTCTGGCTGTCCGTCTGTTAACTTTTGCTTGTTAACGCACTAGAGACCATTGTCCCATTGTCTTCAAACTTGGTCAGAATGATAGGATAATCACAAGGATTGTTCGTTTCGAAAATTGGGTCAGATCTGTCAAACATCGTGGGAAAAAGGAGCATAATGAAAATTTTATTAACGCACTAAAGTTCGATTTTCTTCAAAATTGATCAGAATGATAATGCCATAACAATGATCATTCCTTTCGAAAATGAGCCCGATCCGTCAAGTCTCACGGGAAAAGGGGCCTAATGAAAATTTAGTTAAAAATCCTTGTAAACACTCTAAAGTCCACAGTTTTCATCCGATTGTCTTCAAACTTGCTCAGATAGATTGTACATGTACTAGAGCTCGACTGGTTCATTGCGAAGATAGGCCAGGTCCCTTAAGCGTCACGGAAAAATGATCCAAATGAAAATTTAATTAGAATTTCTTAGTTAACACTCTTAAGTCCATAGTTTTCATACGATTGACTTCAAACATGCTCAGAACGATTGTACCAATACAATGATGGTTCCTTTCCAAAATGAGCCCGATCTCTCAAGCGTTGGAGGAAAAGGGGCCAATTGAAAATTTAATAAGACAATTCTTGTTAATGCTTAAAGTAAACGTTTAAGTCAACAGATTTCGACCGATTGCTTCAAACTTGATCAGAATGATTGAACCATAACAAGGATGGGTTCTTTCGAAAGAGAGTCTAATCTGTGAAGCGTCATGGGGTCTTTGTACTCTGCATCACGTGACCATGGGCATATTGATGTGATCTGGCAAGTTTATACTGCGTAAAGATAAGGGGATCTAAATCTTAACTCCCTTGTTAAAATCAAAGTGCCTAAAGCGCTGAAGGCCTGGTTTATAAAGAGGCGATGTGGCATTTGAAGGCATGCACTCCAAATTTTTAATCTTTTAAGCAAGGCTTTTTTAGTCGAGAAAACCAAGGGTACATTTACCTATCGTATACCACATTCCAAAATCACTTCAAAGGAAAAATGTCGAACGGTATGCTCACAAAAAGCGTTGAGTCCGCCAAAAACAACTAATTCCCAAGGTATATATATAGATTACTACGCACGATACAACAGCGAGGTGAAATGCAAGCACTGCATTGAACACACAAAGCACTTCATGTCGCAAAAAAGTTGATGACGTATTCTAGACCTAATTTTTTGCGCGCGCTGAGCACAAGACTTACGTAGTACACACGTTGTTCGGTTTTTGACTCGATTATCTTTCTCCTGGCAATTTCCAGGACACAGGGTTGTTTCCTATAGCCTGCTTAACCAGGCTCTTTTATTAATGGATTCATTCACGAGAAACTTTCGCAGAATATTTCATGTCCAGCGACTATGTGCATTTGTGGCTGATTAGTTATATGCCGAGCCAGGATAAATTGAGCCTTTACGTATATTTACGTTATATTCATTATTGACACTTCCTGTATACATGGGAGTTAACGCAAAGTTCACTTAGTGCTCTGCACCATGTGACCATGTACATATTGGTGTGTTCTGAGGATTTTTACTGCGTGATAGAAAAGGTGGTCTCTTCATTTATTAATGGTGTATGGGATACGATGTGAGCGATTAGCTAACGCCTGCATTGTTGAAAGACCCAGGTTCGGTGGGGGCAGCGTAATGGTGTGGAGTGGGATAATTGGGAATTTGAAACCCGACATAGTAATTGTACACGGCAATCTCAATGCTGCTTAGTACATTAATCAGATGTTGAAACCTGTACCTGCTCCATACTTCCGCCAGAACGCCCCTGTCACATTTATGCAAGACAATGCTTGCCCGCATACGGCTCGCATCACGCGGCAATATTTGAATACAAATGGCGTTGGAATCTTGCCGTGGCCAGCCGTTTCCCGTGACCTTAACCCTACCGAGCATATCTGGGATCTGCTTGGTCGAAAAGTAAACTTTGGTATCAAAAATTTGTTTAGGTTAAGGTAATGTATACTCTTCAAACGAGTTCTTTGGCATTGAATACATATTTTCATTAAGACAAAAATATTTTTATATATTTTGAGTAAGATACAGATGGTGAAGCTCGGCCATCTTTCCACTAAATGAAATCAGAGTAAACGTTTATTGATCAAATATTTGAAATGGTGCCGTCGATTAAGACCGTTACGTCGAAAGTGTCGCAGGCCTGACCTCTTGAATCTTGCTCTACAATTTTTACTCCGGAGATTTTACGCCGTCAAGAGATTAAGAAGTTCTTTGAGGTTACGGTACCAGTGAAAAAAAACTCAACCGTCGTTGCGATATTTGCCGTGCTGGAAGAACGTTATTTTAATACGTCAGACTTATCTAGCTCATAAAGCAGTGAGTCGATTAAATTTGATGTTATAGGTGGGAGAAAGTGTGTCCCGAAACAGCAAAATCATTTACAACGGCTTTTGTCTAATGAATCCTGCCTTAATACGACCTTTAGCATGATGTTGTCGTTCCTTCGTACATTTAACCATATTTCATATCAAAAATGTGCAAAGACGTTTGATTCCAAAGACGATTTAGGAGTGGCATTTCATTCACAGCACAGTGAAGAACTTTCATGACTATCCATTGAATTTGAAATTACACGTGCTATGAGAGAAGAACAGATTTTGTTTAATTAGACGTTGACGTCGTTATGCAGAAACCCGATCGAGTATTCATCACAATATGCGCGAATTTCTTGAAATACAATCACTGTTTACAAAACAATCACCTTCCATCGAAGTATTATTTTACATAAGAAGAAATCGATTTTGAATCGATGTCAAAGAACTTTTTTGTAGAGTATATCATTGATCTACAATGATCTTGCACTCATTAGATATTCTTTTTGACCCCTATTATTTGTTGACATATGCGTTTTAAACTCACGAAGTTTAGATTAAAGACAATGTATTAATAAACATCATGCATACGGAAGTTTGGTGCAGGTGGTCTTGATGTTGTTCCTAAACTGGGAGGTCATAAGTTCAGGCCGGATCCTGACCAGTTATACATCTATTTCTTTTTAAGGGCAACGCTGTACCATTAAGTATCATTTAATTTTTATACAATAGTGTTGCATTTGGCTATCGGTTTTTTGCACAGAAATCTTTCAGATTTTTATTTGATTCATAATTTGATCCTTGCTATTCATCATTGTAAATTAAATTTGTGCATTGAGAGGTCGTACTGGATACGCAATCAATTGTGTAGTTCTTTATTGTAGTACAAAATACATCGCAAGCGAAAATGAATAACTGAAAATTTGACATATATTTATATCTAATGCAGGCGATTTTTTTTCAATTTAGAACGGTTTGAGATTAAAAATATATACTTGGTTTGGATAGAATACTCGATTTTTTGTCTAAGTGTGATTATGTTATTAATATCAAATACTTGATTCTTTTCATATCTAATAATTCAACATCATGAAACAAATGATATTTCTATTGGAACCACTTTTTAGTGCAAGCTTACTAAATATTAAATGTTGCTTTCCTTGAGGTATGAAACCAATACAAGTTTTGGTTGGTGCAAACAACCAAAATCGAATTATATAAGAATGTAAAATATTAATTGAAACTGACAAAAAACTGATATCAAAAGAATAATTAAAAGGGTAACTTTATAAAAAAAATAAATGAAAAAAAATCAAAATATTAATTGAGAATTACAATGTTTTCATGTCGGGTATTGAACTCGAACCGGCATCTTATTGCATTTCGGGAAGGCGCTTGTAACCAATGTTCTACAGCGACTTCAATAGTCTATGTGATATAATAAGAATACAACGGTAAAACGATATTTTACATGTCGAAATGCTAGAACACTGACGGAGGTTAATGAGTGCCAGGTTATTTTAGCATAATGCATGCCTTCAAAAAGACACCAAACACAATGCCTAGTTTCTTTTGCGTTTGTGTATATAAAGAGGGGAAAGGGACTGTATTAAAATTTAACATATCACAAAACGCGGGAACATTTTTACGGCATACAAATGAAATGATTGATATTACGGTGTGTTCATATACAGACAGATTAGCCGCCGTCATAGCGCAGTTTGTAGCGCGTCGGACTGTCAATCTAGAGTTCGCGGGTTCGATCCCCGACAGCGGTACTCTTTCTTTCCAATGGGTTGATAATGGTGGATCTATGTGAGATAGCGGCTGGAGGCTAGGAAAGAATGTGGTGGTTGGACTGGTGATAGAAATACCAGGAATCCATTGTTAGGTGCTCCTGTCGCCGCGATATATCTGAAATAATGTTGAAAGCGGCGTTAAACTTCATTCAATCAATCAAAATACAGACAGACAGTCAGTTAGTGTACCCCGCCCACTCCTTTACTACAGAGTATAGCAACAATAAACAAGAGTTGTCCGCGGACAACGTAGCTCGCCCAAACAGCTGCTTGTCACAAGCAGCGCTTGACCGAAGACCGAAGTTCACAGTGGTTTCTTCCAATGTTAAAGTCCATGATTTAATATACATCTGTTTGAGTAGTAATTAAGAAATATAAAAACTTTTTTTGTTTTAATTGCATGTATAAGGTTAGGATAAAGTGAAAGCATACAAGCAGATGAGGTTAGCTATGTATCAAACATGAAGTTTTTTTTTAAAAAAAATTCTAAGTCCAAAAAAGGCCAAGATCAAGGTCAAATTGTGAAGGACCTTGGTCTCTGTAGAAGCCTATCACCTAGTGAGTATGTGTATGAAAGTAATAATGTCCCTGAGTAAAGAAAGCATTTAGAAAATATAAGCAAGGTTAAAGTTTTGGTTAAAGTTTTTCAGTTTAAGTTTTTCCAAGTCCATTCAAGGTCAAGGTCAAATTGTCAAGGCCCATGGTTTCTGTTGAAAGCCTTTCATCTAGTGACTTTGTATATGAAGTAAAGATGTCCCTAGGTTAAAGCATTCAGAAAATATAAGCAAGGTTAAAGTTTTTGGTAAAAGAATTTCGGTTAAAGTATTTCTAAGTTCATAAAAGATCAAAGTCAAATTATCAAGGACCTTGATCTCTCACAAAAGCCTATCACCTAATGAGTATGTATATGAAGTAATGATGTCCCTAGGTTAAAGCATTCAGAAAATAATAAGCAAGTTAAAGTTTTTGGTTAAAGTTTTCAGTTAAAGTTTTTCTAAGTCCACAAATGGTAAAGGTCGAGGTCAAATTGTGAAGGACCTTGGTCTCTGGTGAAAGCCTATCACCTGGTGAGTATATATATGAAGCTATGATGTCCCTAGGTTAGAGCATTAAAAAAATATATGCAAGGTAAATGTTTTTGGTTAAAGTTTTTCGGTTAAAGTTTTTCTAAGTCCACAAAGGGTCAATGTCAAGGTCAAATTGTCAAGGACCTTTGTCTATGGTGAAAGCCTATCACCTAATGAGTGTGCATATGAAGTAAGGATGTCTCTAGTTTAAAGCTTACAGAAAATATAAGCAAGGTTAAAGTTTTTCTGGTTAAAGGTTTTGGTTAAAGTTTTGAGTTAAAGATTTTTTGAAAGGGTCAAGGTCACAGTCTAAAGGTCATTTCGACATGGATGTTGGTCTCAAATGAAAGCCTATGCCCTATTGAGTGTTTCTGTAAAAAATAAAGCCTCTAGGATAAATATTGATAGAAATAAAAAACTTTAACCTAATGCACACGCCGACACCGACATCCGAGGGTATAACAATAGCTCTTCCGAGACTATCGTCCCGGGCGAGCTAAAAAGTATTAGTTGTTAGTTAGTTACAGTTAATAACATCGTGAAATTTACACTCAATCCTCATTCAGTGGCGATCCAAACATTTCAAAGATTCTTTCCAATCACTCGAAAACACTCCGAAATCATTCAAACACACTTCAAATTATTCAAAGCGATCAACATTTCATTCAAATCGCTCAAATCATTCCACTATTATACGGGATGTTGTTAATTTTACAGATGAATGATCCATGAAGTTTTAGTCCTAAAGCGAGGTAATAAAAAACTAATTTCGTAAAGATTGCCGAAATTGGCGATATTGTATTACCCCCCCCCCCCCTTAATTACATTCAAAACTCGATCCTTCCACTCATTCAGTTAGATACGTTAAGTGGGCAATACTATTCTAACTACAGCTTTGTTTCAGCTGTTGTGGCGTCATTTTGCTGGTCTTTTGGTGAATACTGTAAAATAACTTCATTTTCAAATTGACATCTGAAAAAAATATGGATCTGCACATGCAGTATACCAGATTCAACCAGTCCCGCTTCAAGGAAATTGAAAGCGCTAGCTTCTGCGTTAAGGATATTGTAGGCTCTCGCTTTCCGAAAATGATAAGTAGCTTGTCAGCAAAAATGTCTAGACCAAGAGCTTACTTTCAAGATGACTTGTATAGAGAAAATAGCCTATATTTTTCTCATAATCGACAGGATTTAATTCATCCCAGCCAACTCGCTGTTACCTCGCCCCCAGATCGAGCAACTTGCGAAAACGTAAACCGTTTGGTTAAGTTAGCGAGCGCTTTCGTATCCCACGCTTATTGCTAATTTTGGGCATTAAAGTTTCAATAAATCAAAGTTCGGATATTAGTCCTATATGAACCACGGACTTGCTCAGTAAATGTATGATGTATCCATTTGTCTAACACGCAAGATCTTAATGGTCTTTTGTGCATACATATTGTTGATAGGTCATGATCACTTCTTAGTTGGCAGGGTAAAGAACGAGGGTTCGAGTCCGATTATCCACGATTATTAATTTTTGAATAAGAATAATGTGTGTCAAAATGCTTCTTTGGGTAACATACAGGACTGTGTACTTCTAACCATTGTAGAAACGGGAATTAAGCCTAGTTACATTTAGCTTACGGGGCCCGAACGGCGCCCGTAACTCGCCGTATCCTCGCCGGTGCCCGTGCGGCGGCTTACGGTGTCCATGCGATCATCGCATGGTTTTACGGATGCCATGGACACTTGCGATTTTGTATGAAAATTAGTTATACAAGTTTTTTTTTTAAAAAATCGCAAGACCGCGCGGAGACCGTGTCCTGTAGACACGCCGTATAGGCATCGCACGATCGCCGCACGGTCATCGCACGGCGACCGTGCGATGTTTTGCCTTTAAGTCTTTGACGAATCATTGTACGATCGCCGCGCGGGTACCGTACGATGATCGTACGGTGGTTGCAAGGTTTACAGTGCAAATAATTGATAAATCGCACGGACTTCGTGCGATGATCGCACGATTAACTTGAGATCGCCGCACGGGCACCTCAATAATTCTTGTTACAATTTTATGAAAATCCGTGCGGACACTGCGCGATTTTGTGAACACATACGCGGTAGAAAATAAAATCGTACGATGTCAAACATATCATACAAGAAATCGCAGACGGCGACCGTGGCAAATGTAAACTAGGCTTTAGGTTTTGTGGGGGAACGGTGATGCTAACAACTGTGCGACATTTAGTGTTTTTTTTTTTTTACTTAATTTTCGGTCTTTTGGTCCATCTTTTTATCCGTCCGTATGTCCGTATTTTTGATTGACTTTTTTTTCATTCTGGCTTTTCACCTGATTTTACATCCATACAGAAAATTAGTTTGTATATTCATTATTCTCAAACTTGTAAATTTAATCGGGTTCAGATGGGAAAAAAAAGTTAATTATATGTACACGTATGTAACGCTAGTATTACATGTTGTTCTATCTTCAACGCAATATTTGAGAATTCAAATGTGTTGCAGACAAGTGTAGGACAAAACCCCGACAGGACAAAACCCACCGGTACAAAACCTCACCAGACCAAACCCCACCAATACATATTTTAGCGTAAGAGTTGAAAGTGAAAGTGCTATTTAAAAGTATATTTATTTATTCCTATAATTCTGTTATTCTTTACCACACAATTCCATTTTAAAGAGTATTGCAAAGGACAATTAGAATGTACCTTATAAATATAAAGTTTAAAATAAAGCGAAAAAAACTCTTTAAGTGATTTGTTTCTTTGTTTGAATGAGATTTTTACACCGATTTTATATGACTGGAGCACCTAATAATGAATTGATGATATTCCTCACACCAGAACTACCATAACGTCTTTTTCAAGACTACAGCTGCTTTCCCGCATGATTACGATCACCATCCCATTGGTGGGGGGGCAAATAGTCGGAATGATGATTCCTCCATTGGGAATTGAACCTGGTATCTTAAGATTTACAGTCTGCGCGCAATGCTTATCTTTGACAGATATTAAACCAACTTTAAAACAAGATGTATACTATTTTATAGTTTAAAGGAAAAAACTATTAAATTAGTAACTGGAATTTTTCACAATCACCGTTTCAACAAAGTCAAGAAGGAGTCAAAATCTGAAGAAAACAAACTATTCAAATGATTTTGATGAAATGATTTAAAACTGAATGGTGATATTCATTAATTGTATGAAAATATAATTGAATCACTATAGATTCCACTCAATATATTCATATGAAAGAGTACCGGGGTTTTGTCCAACTTGCCAAATGTAATGGCACCTATTTATTTTCAATATTTTTTTCATTTGTATACATAATGAATCCGGCATAATACAATGAATGGAAATTTTGATACATTTTCGAAATATTTCAAAACAAAAATTCTCTGTAATTTCATTTTATAATGAGTGTGTGCCAGATTTACATGCGTTTCTTAGAAGCCAAAATAATAAGATACTGGTACATATCATATAAGACCATTCATTTCATGGTTCAATTAATGAATGTACAGGTCTGCGTTTTGCCCATGGACGTTTTTGCTAGGACCTTTTGGCTAGGGCGTTTTTGTCATGACGGTTTTGCCACGAAGGATATGGCCAATATATTTTCAAAGTAGGATCTTTTGGGCAAAACATGTATTATGAGAGGAAATAAAATTATATGTGACCATTTATTTTCATTTTTTTTTCTTAATTAACTCATTGTCCACACGAGAAGTTTAGTTATTTTGACATATACAAAAGTTTGAGAGAAAATGAGACAGTTTCTATTAGTATTTATACATTCAACTTTTAGTCAAATATTTGATGTATATTACGGATTGCTTTTGAATTTCCCCTTTTACTTAATGATTTATCCTTTTTGTGATATTTTCTTTATTCATTTTTTTTTCTTATTGAGGTATTGATTTTAGACTTAGTCCATTTCCTTTTTTATCATAATAGTGAATATTCTATCTTTTCGTAATCATTATCGAACTAGACAATCTAAAAGGGACATGTATTTAACTTTTAAAAAATCATATACATTTTTTTTTTAATTTATCGGGATATGAAATATTGGGGTATGAAACTAAAAATAAAATCATTTTGTATGAAATCTCGAAGCTGATTCATACGTAAAGTGATACATGTAGTATTTTGGGTGCCATGCCTCAATAAATTAAAAAAATATCTCTCCATACCTCAATGAATTCAAAGAAATATTCTCTTCATATCTTATTACATAATGATACTAAATGATCAAATAAAATATTATTCTACAGTTATACAGTTCCATGGAGTAATGGCTTAACGGGCGCATAGACAATAACTGCGTACTAAAAGTTGTTCTCATCGGGGAATGAAACCAATGTCCAAGCAACTAAAAATGCAAGGAACACAAATAAATTGAATTATATAAATGTTATTTTGATAACCGATCTAGTGAAACATATATTTGATATTTTTACCTTTGGCATATTTCTTTCTGGCATTTTGTACTACATTGAATTTCGCACTAGTCAAAAAAAATCTCAATGTCTTGAAATAAAAAGAATTATCTACCGATCAATCATTCTGATTGATTCTATGATCTATATATATATATATGTGTAAATATATAACGTTATTTTTTAAAAATAGATTAAGTTCTCTAACAGCCCTGTTGATATTAAATCATTTATTCAATTCTACAGTAATGTTTAAGGTTAGCTATTGAAATATCGAGTGTCATAAAACTCGATGACAGGTATACACAGGAAATTGGTCAGACTTTAATTGCCCAATCAATGTTATTATTTTTTTTTTGTTTCACACATATTTGCCCCTTTAGGGTAAAATAACTGTGGTCAGTTAATTTAGAAGTGATCGTTGATTTAAAAAGATGTGAAAAAAGTGAATAAATGGCTCATTTAAAACTATCGGATTCTTGATGTTATTCATAGCAATTCTATACATAATGGATCTTTCGTTTGCTTTTTATTTATTTCTTATATATTGTTTGTTTTCAAACAGGAATCTTTCAAATAAATTCCCTTCATTGACACTAGAATTATCACGAAAAAGTAGCCTATTCATACATTTATTTTATAAAGTTAAAAATAGGATAATCTAACAAGTGCGTGTGACGTCACGGCAACACTAATGAATTATAAAGAAAAAATGTGAAAAAAGGTAGGAAAGCACAATAAAGACTCAATCATTATTTTATTATATTCTACTTACTCAATAATAAAATATTAACATTATTCTTTGATAAATTTGACTTTTTTCATTCCGAAATACTTCCGAAAAACGCCCGTGACTGTGATAGATAATTCTGGATAAAACGCCTTCTCTGATTGGTAGTTGGAAAAATTATAGGTATACCCTCATTATTATAGGTAAACCCATAATAATACCGGTGTACCGCTAAATATTGTAGGTATACCGGTAATAATAATGGCGGTCTACCCCCAATTTGTGGGTGTAGCTCCATTTTTATCGGTATACCGATAAAAATATGTAGGTATACCCTCATTTTTATGGGTATACCTCCATTATTTTGTGGGTATAGCGGTAGTTTGACTTTTGACCCCGTTCGCGCGCCATACTCGATAACAAAGAAAGGGTGGCAGTCATTTCACTATTTAGACGTTTCACTATTGGACGTTTCCTACCAGGACGTTTCACTACTATTTGGTAGTGAAACGTCCAAACAATGTTAAACTATATTTTGATCATATATTACTATAAATTATCAGCCTTTGATAAATCTTATAGTTTTAAATGGATTTATTTGAAAGTATCAAGACCTAACAACATTTTCACTCTTTATTACAATCAAAATTGTTACATGCAAGAAGTGCAGTTGAATAAGTTAAATTCCCTCTTTCTTAGTTGTCTATATTATAAATCATCTGTATGATTATGATATAATGATTTATCATAAAATTATTTGCAATTGTGATGAATGTAATTTATAGCCAAAGCTTTGTTTCTTTTTCAATGTCAGATCAATAGTGTGGGTTTATGAGAAGCATTGTGTATGAAACCCCTTTGCAGCCTGATCTTTCCTTTCATCACAGGAAGCAATGTCAAAGGACTTATATGAAAACAAGATGTGTTTGTGAAACACGAATGCCCCCGTAACAGCGATCTCTCAATAAGGCAAAGGTTAAGTTTTCGGACAGACAGACGGATGGACAGACAGACAGACAGACGGACATGAGTAAAACAATATGCCCCCGATCTCTCGATACGGGGGCATAAAAATAGATCATGTGACGTCTTTATTTAAAATTATATATAAACACTCATTTTCTTGTAAAAAAAATGTTTTGATAATGCCACCAATGATTTTCAGGGAATACAATAGTAATAGTAATTCAGTAATAATTGCTTTCAGATTACTTTTGTGAAGTTATATGATTTAAAATAAAAGTTTTATCAGCAACATTCTCTTTATATGAATGTTATTTCTCATCCATCTTGTAATCTTTCATTTGTTGAAAAAAAAAATATAAGATGGGGAATTTTTAAATTCATAATTAATTCACTTACACATAAACACAATATAAAAGAATCTCTTTCTCAAATTTATCTTTTCCCACACTTATCTTATAATAGATTTTTCACAAGGAGATTTCAGAAATGATTCTGAAAATGCGAAAATGACTTTTATAACTTGATTACTGAGAAAAATAGAAAACATAGAATTTTTTCTTTATCAGTCTACCAAAAATTAAAAAGGTGACATGTATACTGAATATTAACCCTTGGCTGTTACAATCATCTGCTACTTACAAGTATATCAATCTAACATAAAATCCTTTAATTGGCTTAATACAATGTGATGAATCTGAAACAAATGCTGTTTGGAGATGATTTGAGTATGTCTTTGAATTGATAGGTTGCATTAATATAAAACTGTTCTCTCTTTTACGTAGAATTTCATTTTTATCAATCAATCTAATCTAATATCAATCATATATGTATATTTTCTCAAAATGCTCATTGATAAAATCATAAGAATGAAAACAAATAAAATGCCATGAAAATCATTTCAACATCCGTAGAACCCAAAATATCTAAAAATCTAGTCAAAACTTAGATTTTCTATTACAAGAATTTCAAGCCTGTGGAGCGACTCAAGCCATTCATGGCTTTCTAGTTTTTTCAATTGTTAAGTATGTGTGATATAAGTAGGTTTTGAATCCCTCTTTGCTCTAGGCATTTATGGTATGGAACATGAGAGAGAATAAATATTGTTGAAAAAATATGATAATGGCTTGAAATACTGGTAAATTTATGAGAACTTCTGCTTTTTTTCTCACATATATGTTTATTCACATTTTCCCTATTTTCAATCTCATTTCTTTTCATTTGGGACAAAATTATGATTTCTCTTTTTTTTTTCATTTGGTAACCCCCCTTCATTGCCAATATTTAATCTGAAGATTGCATACATATAACATTTATTTCAATTATCTATTTATTTAAAAAAAAACAAAAAACAAATCAGATTAAATAAACCAGACAACATATCATTCAAATTTATGGGAGGATTTTAAAGTGAACATTATAAGCTCAAATCATTTTCATTGGAATTGGTGATGGGAAATACACCCTAAAGCTACATAATTAAAATAAAGATTCACCAATTAAATAATTAATAGCATAAATAACTTGTTTTCAAATATGAAATTAGATGAATAAACAAAATAATGGCATAAAAAACCCTTATATAAAAATGGGTAGTGAAACGTCTAAACAATTTCAAAACAGTAGTGAAACGTCCAAATGTGAAATGTCTCAATAGTGAAATGTCCCTAGTAGGAAATGTCTCAATAGTGAAATGACTGACATTCACAAAGAAATTGTGTTTATAATATCGATTGTTTTTTATAGAATTTTCTCTGATATTAGAATATATTCTCTGTGTAATGGATAACACGTTTCGGGAAAAATAGGATATTGAACAATAAGGGTGAGTAAAGTATATTGTTATTTCGATTTTATTACAGAATCATGAGTTCTGAGAAAAACGAAATCCCCGCTTTGAGCCCCGTGGAAAAGATGGTGAAGAGGGGCGAGGCTATTTTTAGCCAGCTGGAAAAGCGAATGACCGAGTTTTCCGGCATTGCCAAAACAGTCGGGGAGTTGTCATGTGAAATGAAAGGCCTCAAATCGGAGGTAAACAACATGAAGGCGACCGAAAATAAGCCAGGCACGTCTAAAAGAAAGCGACAGGAAAGCGTGTCCGACGACGACGAGGAAACAAACGATAACGAAGGATGGATCGACATTGACACCTACGTGGCCCCGGACAACAATTCACTGACTGAGCCAGATAATTCTGAATTCAATGATTTTGACGAGTTCTTCACCGAAGAACAAGAAGTGGGTCCAGAAATTGACTCCAAACTGGCAGACGTTGTCAATAAAACGGTCCGATTCAAAGGATCCGCTGATAAAATAAAGGACCTTAAACAGACACACAAACGGCCTGTCAACGCTGAATGGCTTCAGGTGGCCAAAATTGAAGAATGCATCTGGCGTCAATTACCTCCTCAAACAAAATTTTCTGATCTTGCTGCACAAAAGTCCCTTGGTATTTTGACACAAGTAGCTGTTCCTCTGGTAAAAGCTTTAGGAATGGCACAAAAAGCAGATCCAAAGTTGAGAGTATTGATCACGGACACCTTCAAACTACTCGCCGACGGAATCCAAACTACCAATCAGACCAGACGAGAAAAAGTGAAAAGAGATTTGGATAACCGTTTTAAGTCTTTGGCAGATAGGGAGATGTCAGCCAACAAGTTATTTGGGGAGAATCTGCCAGAAGCAGTGAAATCTCTCACAGATTTAAAACTCCCAATAGTAACCAGTCCAAGAAACAACAACAGCAAAAGCTACAAGAAGCCTTTTTTAGCCAAAAAGGTGGGGGGTTGGCAAAATTACAGGGGGAAGAAGACAACAAGCAGACAACAATTGAAAACAATGCACAACCCAGGAACCAGGAGGCCACAAAATCAGGGAACCAAATATCTCAAACGACGATAAGTGTAAGTAATAACACTTACACATTAAAAAACACCAAAGAAAATTTTGTAGCAGGAAAAACAAAACTAAACTTAGAAAAATGGCAAGAATTAACATCAGATCAATGGATTTTAAAAACAATTTGTGGTTACAAAATAGAAACAATAGACACTCCCAAACAAATAAAGATTCCTAGCTCATATTACTTTAACCTACAAGAAAACAATCAAATTAATTTAGAAATTAACAAATTCTTAGAATCAAAAATAATTGAACCAGTGGAAAATCATAGTGAGCAGAACGAATATATATCTAACATTTTTTACAGAGAAAAGAGTAATGGAAATATTCGACTTATTTTAAATCTTAAAAGTTTTAATGAACAATTTATTTCTCCTATTCATTTCAAAATGGAAACTTTGCAATCAGCTGTATCTTCTATGAGGAAAAATTGTTGGTTTGCATCTGTTGATTTGACAGATGCATATTATTCTATACCAGTAGCAAAGGAAGATCGAAAATATCTCAGGTTCTGGTATGAGGGTAAAAAATATGAATACTGCGCACTCGTGATGGGTTTAAGTTCAAGTCCTCGGGTTTTCTCAAAAATTCTTAAACCAGTATTTGCAACCCTAAGATCACAAGGTCATGTAAGTTCGGCCTATATAGATGATTCATGTTTACAAAGCTCAACATATGAAAAATGCGAACAAAATATTTTAGATACTGTAAAACTACTAGATTCTTTGGGATTGACAATAAACTTAGAAAAATCAGTGCTTATACCCTGCCAAAAAATAATATTTCTTGGTTTTGTCCTTTGCTCTATTTCAATGACAATATCCCTTACAGAGGAGAGAAAAATAGAACTTGTCTCTCTTTGTAAAAAGTTTATACTAAAAAGAAGAACAACAATTCGACTGTTCTCAAAATTAGTCGGCAAACTAGTGGCTGCAGAACCAGGGGTTGAGTATGCCACTTTAAATATACGGCCCCTTGAGAAAGAGAGAGACAAATACTTGAAAGTCAATAAAGGAAATTTTGATAGTTACATGAAAATTAATCAGTCATGTCACCTTTCTTTAAATTGGTGGATAAAAAATGTTCAGGACAGCTACAAATTGATCTCACATGGAAAACCGAAATTGGTAATTTACACTGATTCCTCAATGGAAGGTTGGGGGGGCTATTGTGAGACTGATGGTAGGAAAACTAGAGGAAAATGGTCAATAGAAGAACAGGATTCTCACATAAACATTTTAGAATTAAAGGCATGTCAATTGACTTTAATGGCATTGTGTCAGAATACCAGTAAAACTCATATCAAGGTCTATATGGACAATACAACTAGTGTTTCATACATATCAAAATTTGGGGGAAAAAAGATGGAATTAAATAATATTGCCCGATCAATTTGGAACTGGTGCATTGAAAGACAAATTCATCTGACAGCTGCTCATGTGGCTGGGTCCTGCAATAAAGAAGCCGACCGGCTTTCGCGCAAATGCAATGATGATCTGGAATGGTCCCTAGATAAGTCAATTTTTGTCAAGATAAAAAACATTTATCTTTACATGACGGTGGATCTTTTTGCTTCTAGAATAAACAACAAAATTGATAAATACTGCACAAGGTACCCTGATTTTCAAGCATGGAAGATTGATGCATTTAGTTTTTGTTGGGACAAAATTTTTTTTCTATATGTTCCCTCCTTTCAGTCTGATTACAAGAATTCTACAAAAAGTGGAAGAAGACCAAGCCACAGGAGTACTCATAGCCCCTCTGTGGCCAACTCAGTGTTGGTGGCCCAGCCTTCTACATCTTATATGGGGACCATGCCACCTACTCCCACCAACACAGACAATCCTGTCATTGCCTCACAAACCTCATCTACAACATCCCCTCAAAAAATTGAGGCTAGGTGTTTTTCCTATATCGGGAAGGCACTCAAGGCACAAGGAGTACCTACAAAAGCTCGGGAACTTATCCTTCAATCTTGGCAAAAATCAACAAAGTTGCAATACAACCGATATGTTGAACAATGGATACATTTCTGTGGGAAATGCCATGATCCCACTCGAGCAAATATAAACCTAATTCTAAAATTTCTTTCACAATTGTTTGAAAAGGGGACTCGTTATAGTGCTCTGAATACAGCTAGATCTGCTCTTAGTACTTTTATTAAACTTTGTAGTAATACAGATATCCATGATAATGGACACATTTCAAGATTTATGAAAGGATGCTTTAAGTTAAGACCAACTTTACCCAAATATACAGTTATTTGGGATGTTGACATTGTACTACGATTTTTTCGACAACAAAATTGTGTCACACTATTACAACTATCACAAAAATTATGTATGTTGTACTTATTGGTAACAGCTCAACGCTGTCAAACTTTACACTTGTTAAATTTGAATGATGTAAAATTTAATTATGATAAGAATCAAGTGACGATTCAAAATAGTTCCGTTCTGAAACAATCAAGACCAGGTTTTCAGCTACAAACAGTCAATTTAGTTAAATTCTCTGAGGAAAAGTTATGTTTTGTTAAGTGTTTAGAGGAATATTTACTAAGGACAGAACCTCTAAGACAAAGCGAGAGGTTAATTATTAGTACAATGAGCCCTCATAAAGGGGTTTCTCGCAGTACAATTAGTCGCTGGATAAAATCTGTTATGCAAAAAGCTGGATTAGGGAATAACTATGCTCCTCACAGTACTAGAGCTGCCGCTACATCAAGGGCAAAACAAACAGGGGTGGATCTGGGTACCATCATAAAGACTGCAGGCTGGTCAAATGCTAAAACATTCGCCCGTTTTTATGACAAAGTCATTGAAAACCCAGCAACAGTTCAAAAAGCAATAATGGCGGGAAATTAATGGAATGTGATTGTTGTACATATGTATGTTTCTTTTACATGATTTCTACTGATGATGCTGTCTAAAGCTTGTGTAAATAAATATTTAAAACATCATTGGTTAGTTAAAATTGTAATTTCAAAATACAAGCTCTCAAATCTCTGTGGGGCCCATCAAGGGTTTATGGGAAGTGAAATTGAAAAATTAACCAAGACTTACCTTCGAAGATGGGAAGTTGAAGGTTGATTCCAATTTCACTGACCATAAACTCCTTGAGGGCTCACACACCCTCCCTAAACCCACCCAATGGGGTAAGTATTTCGAAATTATCAATAAATGTAATTACTTCTAAGCTCTATAAGTGAAATTATCAATATATAAAATAATGACATCCAAGTTTGATAATAATATTGCGGAACTCGGATTCGTTTATCTCTAAAACCTGATTACTGGCTGCTGGATTGCTGCGTTATCTCTGTGTGAGCCCTCAAGGAGTTTATGGTCAGTGAAATTGGAATCAACCTTCAACTTCCCATCTTCGAAGGTAAGTCTTGGTTAATTTTTCAATTTTGCAGACAAAGTACATTGTATAATGTGCAGTAACATTCTGTTTGTTGAAATTTTTATTTTTGGATTTCAGCCAAATTTCACTAGAATGATCCTTAGGTGACCCATTATCAGACTGCACAAAAGTATTGTGATAGGATGAAAAATATGTGTTTAACAGGCAGAGGTCAATATTCTATGTTATTCATTGATCGTGATTTTCTCAAACAGCCTTATCATCCTCTTATTATCATTATCAGGATATTCAGGCCTGTGGAGCGAATCAGGCGCTCAAGCACCTCTAGTTTTCACATATCCTACATTTTGGAGCTCAAAGGGAATTATCAGTCTATGTTTTATGCATTTTTGAAGAAAAATTTGTTTTAGGTGTTGTTTCTAGGAACCGTTTTTCTGCTTACATAAGCTCTATCACTTTCTTCTAGGGACCATTGTCGAACGTTTTCAATTTTTTTCCTAGACTATGTTACAGCTAACAACCCATGAGACAAAAATCGCTACATTGACAATATTTTGAGCTCTGTGTGAATTTAGAGCTATTTGAGCTTTTCTCATGTTGCGTTTTAAATTCAATGAAATAACGGTAACATCTGGAAAGTTGCTTAAAAATTCACATAGCAAATTTCAGGAAAATCCAAACACCACAGAAAAAATTATCTTTGTTTTTAAAGTGGCCGGTTAGCAGTTTTGACTAGTATATAACATCAAATTTAATAAGTTTTTTACATGCATTTATCTTTTATGCCTTTTATTGTCTATACAACATCTCGTGCCGTCAAAATTAAGTGAAAAAGACATATTTGATGATTTTTTGTTGTTTTTCTTAAATAACTCATTGAAGAGACAAAATTTAATATTTATGACGTTAGATAATATATTTAGTGATTCGATTTAAAATGTTTTGGACCAAAATGGTTGTACCAGTGTTTAAAGGTAAAAAGATATTAAGTTTTTTCCTTCTCCTGAAAAGTAGGCTTTTCCCGTATTCGTCCTTATAGAATGGAGCCGACGATATATTCATGAGCAGATGAGTTTGGTGTTGAATTCCAGTTTTTTTATTTCAAAGAAATCTGTAAAAATGATTCTATATTTCGGTTGTTGGTTATATTGTTGTGTCATTCATCTTTGACCTGTCAACATTTTTTATGTAAACATGTGAGCATATCTAAATGTTATGTAATAAATAAATATTTCTGGATATTTGGTGTTCTAAGTTTGAAAGAAAGTAAAATGAAATTGAAATAACTAAAGGCAATATTGTTTAAGATTTCAAGGTAACGATAATGAATAATTAAAATAAAAGCTGCCGGTAAAACCGTTGGTGTTGTTAGCAAAGTCAGTAACGTTGCTGTTTCTGAAACCAGCAGTCACGGTTGAAAACTCAATTACTTCTTTTTTTTTTAAGCTCACCTGAGCATGAAGTGCTCAAGGGAGCTTTTGTGATCTATCAATGTCCGGCTTCCATCTGTCTGTCTGTCTGTCCGTCACAGTGTCAACAATTTCTTTAAACAACATCTCCTCCTAAATTTCTGAGTCAAAATCAACCAAACTTGGCAGAAATATTCCTATGGTGGTCCCTTATAAAAGTTACTAAAATGGAAAGGATCCATGCCATATCACTGGACAAGGGGCCTTAATGACAATTTTCTTGTTTACTCTCTAGAACCACAAATATGGTCCAATTGTCATTAAACTTTGTCAGAATGTTTGTTAGGTCATGAGGATGAAGTCTATAGAAGATGGGAAGAATCCGTGCCATATCACTGGAAAAGGGGCCTTAATGACAATTTTTTTTGTTTACACTCTAGTGGCCACAAATATGGTCCAATCTTCATGAAACTTGATCAGAATGTTTGCAAGGTCACAAGGATGAATCCTATAGAATTGGAAGGATTCATGCCTTTTCATGGGAAAAGGGGCCTTAATGACATTTTTTGTTAACACTCTAGTGGCCACAAATAAGGCCCAATCTTTATGAAACTTGGTCAGAATGTTTGTTAGGTCTCAAGGATGAACCCTATTGAAAATGGAAAGGATCCATGCCAAATCACAGGAAAAGGGGCCTTAATGACTATTTTTTTGTTTTCACTCTAGAAGCCACAAATATGGTCCAATCTTCATGAAACTTGGTCAAAATAATTGCCAGGTCACAAGAATGAATTCTGTTGAAAATGGGAAGGATTCACGCCATATCACAGGAAAAGGAGTCTTAATGATAATTTAATTGAAATAACTCTTATGGCAACAAATATGGCCCAAACTTTGTAAAACTTGGTTTTTTGTAGAAATTATCTTCTTTATGACATCTGCCTTTTTAATTTATGTGATGTCCCAGTGATCAAAGAGACTCAGGTTAGCCATCTAGGACCATCATGGTCCTCTTGTTTTTTTTGTAATCTTCTACGAAAAAGATTAGGTATGTCACATTCTCATATATTGCATCATTTTATCTTATAATTAAACTTCAAATGCAGATATGAATAATTATTAATGAAAAAAAAATAGGAGATTTTGTTTTATATTTAAGGTAGGTCAATCATATTTTGCCAATCAGCTTGTAAAGACAATGTCATGCTGGCCAAATGTTCGAGAAGAAAATGTTCATAAATTATTTAAGAATTAATGGTATCCAACTAAGAACAAGCATTGATGTGAAAAATGGACAGAGATTGAAAACGTTTGCAAACGTTTTGTTATCTTGAACGCAGGTCTACAGGGATTTCGAAAATTTGACATAAAAAAGTGTTGCTTGGATCCTGTAAACAGACATTGCGAAAAGTACAACACAAGTGACAAGTAGGAAAGCCAAAATATTACTAGGTTAAGCAATTGCTTTCCCAAAATTGTGTGTCAGAACATTTATACCTTGTGGGGAAGGCAAAACATCAAAAGTGCACCTTAGATAAGTTATGCGATTCGATTTTTTGATCATCCAAAATATTAAATGAAGTAACAAACTGACATTTTCTAAGCATGTCTGTATCCAGCGTTAAGGAAATATAGACACCAATTAAAATACCTTGAATCATTGTTTCAGGAGCTAGAAAGTCTTTTTTCTGACCATTTTGGTAGGACAACCCTAGCCACACCCAACACGTCTCAACCTTCAGACACAGACTCTGATGATAATGAACCAAGACAGTCTTTTGGTGTTGAAGATCGTGTTCATGCCTTTTTAGACAACCAGCAAGATGTTACGGGCGAAACGGACACAGATAGCGCTGTTGATAATCAGCAGTGGTTGTTGGAAGGTGATGATGCCAGGAAGGTTAAAACATTTTTGGAAAAGGGTTGTAGATACAGGAGAAAAAGTGAATGCAAGTTTTCAATAGATGATATACAGGGTCACATACTTGATATCAGAGAAATGGAAAAGGAAGAAAAGGAAATGTATGTTCAAGGTTGTTTGGTCATGGGTCCTGAATCGGACAAAACAAAAAGAGGAATGAGGTTCAGAGCACAGTACACATATAAGGGAGAGAAAACATATTCTATTATTTATGACATTGGAAGATGGTAACTAGAGTCTATCAGGAAATTCAAAACCACCCATAGTCGAGGTTTAAGACAGCACGGAAATAAAGGAAAAAACGCCTTGACATTTACAGATATTAAAGCTGTGGTACAATTCGTCAGTAACTACACTGAGGAAAACGGCATCCCACAACCAGCTGCCCCAAGTGCACGTGATGATACAGCCCCTATATTTCTTCACAGCAGTACTACCAAAGTTAACCTCTATAGTCTATATAAAGAAAGCTGTCAAGAAGCAAGTGTATGTTGTGTTGGAAAAAGTTCCTTCTTAGCAATATGGAAAAGTTGTCTTCCCCACATAAAGGTAGCCACACCTAGAGATGGTGTTTGTGTTTGTAGAAGATGAGAAAACAAGTGATGGACTCTGTGTCAGAGGAAGATAAACTTCAGAGTGCACATGCTCTTAAATCTCATATTCTAGGAGCCCAAAAAGAAACAGACTTGTACAACAAATGCATCAGAGAAGCAAAGGAGACAAGGTCCCTCCCACCAACAGAAAGAACCAACCAATACACATTTTACTTTTCACGGAATGTATCAATACCTCATCATTCCAGGCAAATGGGCCTGGTGTTTTTCACATCTTTGAGAAAAGTGCAAATATTTGGGGTACGAATAGATGGCAAGTCACAACAATATAATTTGTGTGGTGTCTGTGGTCTAGTGGTAGAGCGTCGGCCTCTTGACCCAAAGGTCCTGAGTTCGATTCCTGGCAGCGGCTATCGATCTTGGTTCTTTCATTGGCCCACACATTCGGCGTGAGTACTGGTGAATTTTCCAGGAAGCAGAATTGAGAGGGATTAATCTAAGTTGTAAGAACTTGTTTCCTAACCAATGTAAAATAAATAGGTTTAAACCAAACAATATAATTTCCTTATAGACAAGAATGAGACAATCAGGGTGGATGGTACAAAAACACATGGACAAAATGCTGTGCTGTCTATGCTAGACCATATATCAAACATGTATGGAGGTGGGGAAAGAAACTGCATCATACATACCGATAACTGTCCAGGTAAGATGAAAAGATAGCTCTCTTTATCTGAATGATCATGTCAAACAAACAAAACAGCAAAAGGACAAAAATGAAAAAAAGAAATAAATAAAACTAAGTTACAAAAAAATATTAATAGGATGCAAATATGAACTCTATTATTTTCTTTTTATTATTCTTTTCCTGAACATTTTGTTACATGCACTTATATGCATGAAAGACTTAAACGTCGTAAATACAGCTGGAAGGTGTGATTTCTAATGTTTAAGTCGCCGCATGTCATCTTTTTTCCCTGTGACTATAATATTTTACAGACATTTGATGCTTTAATTTCGTAATGCTGACAAAGAGGTTAACAAGCCGCTTATTTAATTGCAACATAAATCATACTAAGGTAATTGTAGAGGAGTCAATATACCATATTCTAAAAATTAAATTGTATATATTTCAGGCCAGAATAAAAACCAGTATGTAATTAGATATTTGGCCTGGAGAGTGATGCTGGTCGACATACTTCCATTGAATACATGATGCAAATTCCTGGACACTCAAGATGTTTAGTGGACAGTGGGTTTGCCCATATAAAGAAATTATACAGGTATGTACAGGGGTAATTCCTTCCCTCGGATATTCTTTGTATTCATTTCATTAACTCTTTTAAGAAAATAAATGCAGGCCAAATTCAATTCAAAAAAGTAATTTCACCTTTTGTTAAGACTACCAACATCCCTGTGATAAGAACTCAAAGATTTTTGCGAGCATTTGAGAAAGGTTCCCGCTTCTCACGTTCATTCAGGTGCAAAACGAGGGAAAATGTAAACATTCAATAACCAGGGGTGTGGAATTCCCATACCGGACTTGTCCGACACGGGTATTTCTACCTGTGGGCAAGTATATTTTTTTTCGCCACTTGCCCGTGGACAAGTAAATAGAGGACAAATCTTGGAATGGTGCTTGGTAGAAGTAAGAGAATAATAAGCCAAATGTTTGTATCAAAAGGTAGAAAATATTGTTTTCAATGAAGAAAATGCTGGATTCCAGCATTTTCTTCTTTAAAAACTATAATTTCTCTTACTAACTTTTCTATTTTATTTTGTGGGCAAGTTCATGTTGATCCTGGACAAGAAGAAAATCATGTTTTTACTTGTCCAGGGATAAGTAGACAATATGTGTATTTCCACACCCCTGCAATAACGTTTGGAACTTGAACACATCACTGTTTTAAGCTTAACGGGGTTGAATTAATCTTTGGTTTTGCAATTGGGCCAAATGTTTATAACTCAGTATTTAGTCTACTATTTTTCAGTAGCCATTTAGATTGATTGAATGATTGAATGGGCTTTTACGCCGCTTTCAACAATGTTACAGTTATATTGCAGCTAGAGCACCTAACAACAACTCTCACCAGTAATTTCCTAGCCTCCAGCTGCTATCTCTTAGCCTTACTATTACCAACCCATTTGTGAGAGACAACTAGTTGGGAAGAATGAGTGCCGCTGTCTGGGATCAAACCCGTGACCTCCAGATTGACAGTCTGACGAGCTACCAACTATGCTAAGACGGTTGCCAGTAACCTTTTAGAAAGGAGGTCGATAATATGCCCATTCACTTGTCACCTAGCTATTTTCAGCTCTAACACATTGAATATCATATTTGCCATTTATAGTGAAGAATTTGATTGACTCTGCACAATTTTCCTTCGTACGATACTGAGAATATTTACATTTTTACTTTGTATATTTTAGACGATCAGACTGTGACACTTGAAGATGTTGTGAACCGATTGTCTACAGTAAATAAAGCCATTCGCTACCCGGCATGGTGTTTGCAAGCTTGTCGCCTATGTTCAAACCAATACCTGGCACTAGGTAAAGACTAAAGTAAAATTTTACATGATAACAGCTATAATTTCAGAGAAACTATTCAACACTTAAACACAAAACTATAACATGACTTTCAATGTCCTGTTTCTAAGTAAACTTTTTTTAGGTCACCTGAGCACATTGTGCTCAAGGTGAGCTTTTGTGATCATTGAATGTCCGTCCTCCATCCTACGGTGTGCGTCGTCTGTCGCTCGTCGTCCGTCGACATGCGTCATCATGCGTCAACAATTTAAGTGTTTACACTCTAGAGGCCACAAATATGATCGAATCTTCATGAAACTTGGTCAGAATGTTGGTCAGGTTGCAAGGATGAACCATATCAAAAATGGGAAGGATCCATGCCAAATCATGGGAAAAGGGGCCTTATGTGTCAACAATTTAAGTGTTTACACTCTAGAGACCACAAATATGATCCAATCTTCATGAAACTTAAACAGAATGTTGGTTAGGTCACAAGAATGAACCCTATCGAAAATGGGAAGGATCCATGCCAAATCACGGGAAAAGGGGCCTTATGACCAATTTTCTTGTTTACACTCTAGAGGCAACAAATATGGCCCAATGTTCACGAAACTTGGTCAGAATGTTGGCCAAGTCACAAGGATGATCCATTTTGAAAATCCAAAGGATCCATGCCATATCACAGGAAAAGGGGCCTTAATGATATATTTCTTGTTAACACTCTAGAGGTGGTAAATATGGCCTAATCTTTATGAAACTTGGTCAAAATTTTGGCCAGGTCACAAGGATAAAACCTATTGAAAATGGGAAGGATCCATGCCATATCACGGGAAAAGGGGCCTTAATGACAATTTTATTGTTTACTTGCTAGAGGTCACAAATATGGCCTAATCCTCTTGAAACTTGGTCAGAATATTGGTCAGATCATAAGGATGAACCCTATTAAAAATGGGAAAGATTCATGTTATATCACAGGAAAAGGGGTCTTTATGATAATTTTCTTGTTGTAACTCTGGAGGCTACAAATTTGGTCTAAACTTCATGAAACTTGGTTTTTTTGTAGAAATTTTCTCCTTTATGACATCTGCCTATTTAATTGATGAGATGTCGGTCGAAGAGACTCAGGGGAGCGATCTAGGACCATCTTGGTCCTCTTGTTTGATATAGCTGAAACTGGCACATTTCAATTTTTTTATATAGATTAGTTTTATGGTTAACTTTTCAGCTTTCAGAATAAATCAAAACATGTGAATGTAATGATATTTTTAGAAACTATTACTTAATCTATTACTTAGGATTTTGCCTGGGTTTATCATATTTTGCAGTAGATGTAATCATGAATAGGAAAATTGCATATTTCTTGCTGTTCTTATTTTCTTCAGTTTTTTACCTATTCAACAATAAGAAATATTAAACTTTTTTTTCTTTTTTATTTTCAGGAAATACCAGTATTTTAAGTTTTATCGGATTCGATAGGTTCCGTGCGAGTGAGAACAGCTGTGGACCAGATGGAGAAGGGTGCTCATCTCCCTAAAACCCAGGAATGCCAGGATATCGACAAATTTACCCAACATAATTGTACCCCAGGGATTTTTTGAAGAACATGCTATGTATCTTCATAGGACAGTGAGGCAGTATGTATGACCAGTGTACCAGGATGTGACATGTCCAAACCTAATTATTTGAACTCGACACCTGCTGCATAGATATAGGCATGTATATAATATGTGGACACAACTAATCTTTATAACTAGTGCAGTTATCACATCAGGGTGACTTTTACTAGACAAGGGTTTTGTTAATAAGTGTAGTTTTTTTATGCTCCCCAAATGGAGAGCATATAGCTGCCGCTTCGTCTGTCCGTAATGGACTGTTCTGTTTTTTTCAAATTAGCCAATCAGAGCGCAGCATTCCTTCAGTCCAATACTACTTGTTGCTATACACAAAGCGTGGTGTCCCATTTTCTTAAAGGGAACCTAACTGTCAAACTCGGTACGTTCTTAGTTTATGACAAAATTGCAAGTTGATTGAATAATTTGACGCCAAATTAAAAAAAGTGAAGAAAATCAATCACAGCAAGGTCAATTAACTAGAAGCTGAAATATCAGAGGCTACATGTATTTGTTCTATAAACCAAAATCCTATCTTGGCAGTTACCATATAACCTCAAAGATGCATGAATTCAGGTCATATCAGCTAAATAATAGATGATCATGTTGCTTTTCATACGCCCGAAGGGTCGTATTATGTTATGGCCTCGGTCGCCTGTCCGTCTCTCTGTCCATCTGTCCGTCTGTCTGTCCATCCATTAGCAATTTTTTGTGTGCGCAACTCCTTCTAAACTATCAATGGGAATGAGCTGAGACTTGGCACAATTACTCCCTATGATGTCTAGTTGTGCATAAGACCTTTGAATATTCTTGAATATAACCAAAATCACTGTATTTTGTGTGCCCAACTCCTCCTAAACTATCATTGGGAATGAGCTGAAACTACACACAATTACTCTCTATGATGTCTAGTTGTGCATAAGACCTTTGAAATTTAAATCACTACAGTCATTCCTGAGAAATCCTGAATTATCTGCTCTTGAATGTAACAAAAATCACTTTTTTCATTGTGTGCAACTCCTCCTAAACTATCAATGGGAATGAGCTGAACTAGACACAATTACTCCCTATGATGTCTAGTTGTGCATAAGACCTTTGAAATTCAAATTACTCCAGTCATTTCTGAGAAATCTTGAATTATCTGCCCTTGAATATAACCAAAATCACTGTTTTTTGTGTGCGCAACTCCTCCTTAACTATCATTGGGAATGAGCTGAAACTACATACAATTACTCTCTATGATGTCTAGTTGTGCATAAGACCTTGAAAACTCAAACAGCTCCAGTCATTCCTGAGATATCCTGAGATATCCTGAATTATCTGCCCTTGAATTTAACAAAAATCTCTATTTTTTGTGTGCGCAACTCCTCCTAAACTATCAATGGGAATGAGCTGAAACTAGACACAATTACTCTCTATGATGTCTTGTTGTGCATAAGACCTTTGAAATTCAAATGGCTCCAGTCATTCCTGAGAAATCCAGAGTTATCTGTCCTTGAGTTGATGAAAAACAAAATATCTTGTCAGCTTTCTCCTTCATTTTGGATGGGAAGGAAAGGAAACTTGTCATAATGACTCTGTAGGTTGTCTATTTGTGCTTAGGACTAAATATATTTTCATATTTAAAGTAGTTCCTGATTTATCTGCCCTTTAATACACAAATAGTTTAAATTTACAGATTTTTTTGTGCTTGTGTGTGCACAACTCCTACAAATTTAATTGGATTGAGATGAACCTTGCCATAATGTAACCCTGATATTTGGTTAAGCATAAGACTTCAGAAATTCAAAAAGCTTGGGTCTTTCTTGTATTATCTGCCCTTGAATCGATTGAAATTCACTAAATTATTTTGTGAGCAACTCGTCACACTTTAAATTGGAATGAACTGAAACTTGCAAAATAACTGTTTGGCATATAGTTGTGCATAAAATCATTTTCAATTTACACTCAAAAGGTCTTACTATGTTATGGCACCAGTTGTCTGTCTGTCTCTTTGAAATATTTTTTGCTATCATCCAAGCTCACGTTACTGACAAGCCAATGTTACTGACAAGCCCCATTGGCCTTATATGCGCCGCTCTCAAAGCTCTTGTTTACAGTTTCTTTCAGTAATTTTTATGCATCTGCATTTGTACAGAAATTTTGAAAAATAAACCAGCTTATCATTACCAGTTCTACAATGCACATGGTCTTGGTTTTGCGTTGATATACAAGAATCTTTGACATGATCAGATGTTGTAAGAAAATAATGAATTCATCTACCTAATTTATTTCATTAATATCACCCGTAAACAACATTGAATGATTTTAATTAAACCCTGAAGGTACTGATTGTAGAGATTAAAATCTGGAACTGATATTTCGTGTCCTTATATGGATTGATGGAAAAACCTAGCTAAGACCCAGAATTGGTGATTTTATGTACATTTGGTTAGTTTTATGTTCACGAATACTTATAAAAAAGACTTTAATAAACATATGATATTATTCATGGCTTATAGCAATGCTAAAAGTTTGGTGAAAATGATCTTTAGTACAGGCGTATCAACTAAGTACATTTTGTACTTTGATCATCTTTTGTTAAAAGTAGGTCAATTCTTGAACACATTGAACACGTATTTTTTTGTCACAGGAATGCTTTTAGCATGTTAAGATGTTTGGAAAGCATAAAATATTGGTTAGAAATATAATTCCGGCAATCTATATATCAAAATTTTTAGTGAACTTAGAGGAATAATTGAAAATTGAAGAATTTGGCAAGACAAAGACCCAGAAACCTCGATCACACTCGCATTGTGTTCAAGCTGTTTAAAAGACTAATTTAAGATTTAAGAGACTGACTACCCAAATTTTTTTAAGATCCGCAAAAATGACTGAAGTATCTGTATTTCAGCTTGTCACTTGTCAATTATAAGAATTAGAAGCGTGTTCCTTGTTCAAAGATACCGGTATGGAATTTTTCGACCGCTTCATTTTGGGTCACAATGGGACACCTAGCAACTGTAAACAAAGTACTTCAGCAGGTGTGCAAAAAACCGGTAACGTCCATTCCATCCGTCCTTCCATCCCAGCGATTTCTCCATAACCCTTGGGCCAAATCAAATGAAACTTACCATGTGAACTTCCTATGATATAATGTTGATGCATCTGTTACGGTTTTTGGATTTGAGGCCTTGTCATGGGGAAAGGGGACTTAGGGTAAAATGCATTTTTTCTCAAATTTCTCCTAGTCTAATGGTCAGAATTTAATGAAATTTCATATTTGAGGAGCAAATCAGATGACCTTTACAATAAACCATTTGAAATTTTCGTACAAAAAAATATATCATGGAAAAAGGGGGCTAAATCTTTGTTACCTTTACCTTAGCTTGAAAAATACAGTTATTCTTTCATTTCTCCTAGTCTTATGTTCAGAATTTGATGAAATTTCACATTTGAGTAGCAAATCAGATGCCCTTTACCATAAACTATTTGAAATTTGTGTCTAAAAATATGTAGAGCAAAAAGGGGTTGTAATGTTTGTTACCTTTATGTTAGCTGTATAAGATAACACCTTATTTGAATCCTTGCATCCTCATCACAGAGCATATCTCCTAGAGTATAATAGCTATCAACTTGAAACTTTATGGCTGGATAGATCTTATGGAGGAGAAGTGCACTGCAGAAGAACTAAAACTCTTGCTTGCATATTTTTGGAGTTATTGCCTTATGTCTGGAGCACATCTCCTAAAGTATAATAGAAATCAACTTGAAACTTTATGTATGGATAGATCTCATGGAGGAGAAGTGCTATGCACAAGAACTACAACTCTTGCTTGCATTATTTTGGAGTTATTGTCCTTTGTTATCTTTGATACTAAGATATTGTTTGGAGCATATCTCCTTGAGTATAATAGATCTCCTTGAGTATAATAGCTATCAGCCGCCGTCATAGCGCAGTTGGTAGCACGTCAGACTGTCAATCTAGAGGCCCCGGGTTCGATCCCCAACGGAGGCACTCATTCTTTCAGACTTTTTATCTCTCTCCAATGTGTTGAAAACATAGAACTTTGTGAAATAGAAGGCTAGAAAAGGATGTGGTGGTTGTACCGGTGAGAGAAATACCACAAAACCATTGCTAGATGCTCGAGCCGCCGTGTATAACTGGAAAAATGTTGAAAGCGGCGTTAAACTCCATTCAATCAATCAATCAATTATAGCTATCAACTTGAAACTTTATGTATGGATAGATCTCATAGAGGAGAAGTGCAGTGCACAAGAACTACAACTCTTGCTTGCATTATTTTGGAGTTATTGCCCTTTGTTATTTTTGATACTTAGATTTTGTCTGGAGCCAATCTCATTAAAATCAGATCCACCATATTGCCTACCGCTACGCCCCTACCTGTGTAACGGAGAGATAGCGTAGTGGTTTCATAGAGATGATTTTAATGAGATTGGTCTGGAGCATATCTCTTAAAGTATAATAGCTATCAACTTGAAACTTTATAGATGGATAGATCGCACGGAGGAGAAGTGCTATATACAAGAACTACAGTTATTGCTTGCATAATTTTGAGTTATTGCCCTTTGTTATTTTTAATACTTAGATTTTATAGGAGGTAAATCTCTTACAGTACAAAAGAATCCTTAATCTATAAGGCTCCAGTTTACTATCAAGCTATCGCTGTTGGGCATGACCATGTCCAACATGGCTTTTGTTTTTGTGACAATGCCTTATTCGGGGAGCATAATCAGTCTCTGACCACTCTTGTTTATTCTGTTAAAAAGTACAAGGTAATAGCATAATGACGGTGCATAACGCAACTTGATTGTGATCGTCATAATGTTGTTTTCCTTTTTTATTTGGCGATGAGGGTTGGTATGTTCGAAGCGTCACAGAAAGACTCTTTTTTTTTTGATAATTTTTGTAACGTGGGAAGGAATATTTTCAAAAATGTTATTTAGATATGATAGAAATATATAGCATCAAAAAATAATAAATTAGTGGAGAACGACATTTGTTTTTAGTAAAACCCTCTTTTTTACTATTAAATAACATTTTTGATATTCTTTACCTTTAAAAATCACTCTCAAAACATTTATTATTACAGTTTTTTGTTTTTTAAAATTGCATGTAAATTATGACATGAACTTCTGAAAGTTTGGCAAATATTTTATTGGAAAAAAAAAATGATAGAACAATATTGTAGAAAAACATTATTTCTTTGGATTACGAAAATTTCACAAGAAATAGAAAAAAGGCAATTAAGATGAATGCGTTTTGCCTTTCCAATACAGAAACTGAAATAAATCCTAAAGTTTTGATATTCTTTTCAGTTATGGAGTGTAAAAAAAGGCACACAGCCATTTATCTGGTAATATCAACCCAGACGTGTTCGTTACCACAACATCATGAACATTTCATGGTAATTTTCTCAAAGTTCAGCTGCTGTGTAGTCTCTATCAGTGAACTCAATTAAAAGATGAGTCCACAATCCCCTCTAAATAAGAATTATATATAGAAGCCACTGGGGCTATTGTCATGGCGTTGTGTCCGTTGTGCGTCCGTCTGTATGTGTGTCCGTGCATCTGGTCGTAAACATTTTCTTTAAAAATCTTCTCCTCAGAAACTACCTGATGAATTTCAACCAAACTTCACAGGAATGATCCTTGGGTGACCCTCTTTCAAAGTTGTGCTTTCAAAGAAATTTTGATCCAATGAAAAACATGGATTTAATGGGTGGGGCTAATTTCCCAATATGGTAAAAAGTGTGTTTTCTCAGGTTCTAAATGATGGATACCAATTAAATATTACATGAATGATCCTTGGGTGACCCTTTATCAGTCTACATTATTAACATTATCAAAAATTATTGTGATTGGAATAAAAATATGTATTTTATGGACTGTATCATTTCTCTATATGTTATATAGTGGAAACTTTGAAAATCATTTTCTCAGAATGTAATTGATGGATATCAACCAAATTTCACTGGAATGATTCTTGAGTGACCCTTTATCAGTCTACCAAAAATTATTGTGATCGGATGAAAAATATGTATTTAATGTGTGGTGGTATTTTCTCTATAATGATATATAGTGGAAACTTTGAAAATCATTTTCACAGAATGTAATTGATTGAAAACAATTAAATTTCACTGGAATGATCCTTGAGTGACCCTTTATCAGTCTACCAAAAAAAATTGTGATTAGATGAACAATATGTATTCTATGGGCGGAGATCATTTCTCTATAGATTGTATGTTATTTATTGGAAACTTTGAAAATTATTTTCTCAGAATGTAACTGATGGATATCAATCAAAATTCATTGGTATGATCCTTGAGTAACCCATTATCATGCAGTCAAAAATTATTAGCATTGGATGAAAAAAATGTCTTTTATGGGCAGAGGTCATTTCTTTATATAATATATAATGGAAACTTTGAACATCATTTCAACATCAGTAGAACCCAAAATATCTTAAAAATTTAGGTTTGCTTTTACAATAATTTCAAGCCTGTGGAGCGACTCAAGCTCATGTCTTTCTAGTTTAACATATCGAAGAAATGAAAGCAGCAGTTCCATTGTGTCTTGGCAATGTAATTTATTGCAACGAACATGTCAATTACGAAAAATAATATTTTCATCTTAAATCAATTGTGCTGAATTAATCTTCTAGATTTTGTATATTGGAAGAAATTATTCTTCTTTATACCATTGCTGCACAAAAATTAATTGCATTTTTGATGAAAAGGTTTTACAAGTTTGTATCCTTTTGTATAGACCCCGGTGACACCCAATGCACCCGCTTATTGAGAATGAGTGTTTGTGTCTTTCCCAATCTAGGATTAACTGACTGACATAAGGTTTCTTAAATTAAATGACTAGTAAAGGCTAGGTTTATCAGACAAGTGATATTATGTCCTTGGTTTATGTAGATAGAAGATAACCTGTAACTAAGTTTGATATACTACATTGACAAAAAAGTATTTTTGGCAGGCCATATCAATTCAACCAATTTGCTTGTTGCCCTTTGTTGACTGACAAAGAATAGGCCATTTACCTGCTTTTAACGGGGGCATAAATGTTTTTTAAACACCTCTTTTTCACTTAAAAAAGAATTATGGCTTATTATTGCTTTTAATGCCATTTATGAATGAATTTTCATAAATCTGTCTGGCATAAGTGCCAATGGAGCGATACTGGCCCTCTTGTGCCTCTTTCTTTTTCAAACTTTTACTTGCATAGAGGACATGCTTTGATTGAGAGATCAGACTCTGGATCAAGCAACTTGCCACAGTCTGGATTTGTGGTCAATTGGTCAAAACCGAAACTATAAACTGAAAAAAAGTACACCACCTATTCACACATAGGGCATGTGCATCTGTTGAGTGATCCAACCTGGCCTCGGGGGGACCTACCTTGCCACTTTCTGGGCTTAAAATCTGTTGGTCAAGGTCATATGGTACAAATACATCCATACAGATGCCATTTGTTGGTTTTTAGCAAACTTATCAAGCATAGAGCACACGTTTTGGCTGCATAATCTGACCCAGACTTGCCCATGTGTAAAGGGATCACCTGAGCCTGCAACATTCTGAGGGATAGATAGGTCTTTCAAGGTCGACCCGAATTGCCCCATTTTAGCTCACCTGAGCTCAAGGTGAGCTTTTGTGGTCGCATGATGTCTGACGTCCATCCTGCATGCTGTGATCAACATTAATTATACCCCCCCCCCCAACTACGAAGCAGAGGGATGTTTATTGGTTTCACCAAGTCTGTCAGTCCATCTATCCATCTGTCCATGCGTAGACCTTTTCGTTTCTGAACTCGAACTCTAGAACCAAGTGCCCTACAATCATAAAACTTTATACAAATGCTCCTTATGACAAAAGCAAGTGCCCTAATGTTTTTGGGTCACATAGGTCAAGAACAAGGTCACAGTCAGTCTTTGTTCAATTTTCGTTTACAACCTAACCGGAGAACCAAGTGACCTACATTCATGAAACTTTATGCAAATGTTGCATATGGTCACATGGGTCAAAGGTCAAGGTCACTTTATATCATTGTTTTTTTTTCAATTTTCATTTCTAGACTCTAACTCAAGAACCATGCGACCTAGAATTATGAAACTTCATGCAAATGCTGAATATGACCTCAATATTTGTTACAAACGCATACTGCACTAATAACCATTGGATTCTGTCAAAGTCCTTGGGGGGTACAAGTAGAGGCCATATTCTTTGCTTTATCAGCCTGAAAATTGACCAGAATGATTGTCTTGATAAAATCTTGAATAAGTTCAAAATTGGATGGTTCAAAAACTGGGTCACAAGGTCATGAATGAGGTCAAGAGGTAAGATCTAAGACAGCTCAGGTGAAGAGTCCCTCATGTTTCAAACATTTCACGTCTAGAGCAAGCCCTTCTGCTTAGTGATCCAACCTGGGCCCATGCAAGTGCAAGTGTAGGTCAAAACGGAGACTGAAAAGGACATAAAAGTTAACAAATTGTTCAGGCATAGAGCGTATGTATCTGCTGAGCAATCTGACCTGGGATATGCTTGTGCCCAGGGTAACCACCAATCTTGCCTTGTTCTGAGTTTTATATCTGTTGGTCAAATCAATTGGTACAAAAACACCCATATATATTTTTTTGGGGGGGGGGGGGGATGGTGTTGTAATAAACATAAGGCATAGAGCTTTGCTTTGGCTGAGCAATAAGACCCGGGCTTGTGCGATTGCCTTGGAGACCTTAACCTGCGATGTCTATTGGTTCTTGTGGTGTTCTGACAAATTTCAAGGGAAAAAGAGCCATATACAATAATTCTTTGTAACTTCTCTACAGAGTTCAACAATAACTTCAAAGAAAAAGGAATTAAATGAACTTCCAGCTTATGAAATCAAGGAGTACATGTTAAAATTAGGGAGTTCATTTTTTTTTTTTTTTTTGGAGGGAACATCCTGGAAAAGAAGAATTGCTTGGTTTTTTTTGCAATAATTTCCCTGCAAATATCAGATGATTTTTTTCTTTTAAAATAATAACAAGATACAACCAAACATTATATGTAACAACTTTGGAATCAAAGATATCTAAAACTTTGACAAATAGAGTTTATGATTAGAATTTTGATCAGATCTTTCTTGATCATATGTCTTGGAAAATATTCTTTGACCAGGGTGTCCATCAGACTTATAACTAGCAGAGTAAAGGAGTCTTGCCCACAAAATAAGGAGTCTGACTCCCAGACTACCCTTAGTGTCGACTCTTGCTCTACAGGTCAAACTTTCAGTTCAACTTTTTGAAATATCTATGAATATTTTTCTGGCCATAAAGAAGATAATTATTGATTCTTGGGAGCATTCTATCTTTCATCAAAGGAAAAGGAGCAGTAATTATAACTAAACTTCAGTTTATCTGTGTCCATTAAGATCCATTTATTGTGATTGGCTGAATTTTGTTTTTTTTTATTTCTGTTAACAAAAACAATTTCGAGTACGAACTTTTAATTTAAAGCATCTGTATGACTGAGTCCGAGTCCATGATCTGTTTCATAATATACAGTGAAATCATAACATTTTTGATTAATGTTATTGAATTATAATATGTGAAGTGATTATTTGTTTATTTCATGCAAGTATGAAACTAAAAAACCTGTCTTGCATTTTTGTTCAGTGTGATCAGTTTTTTTTTATTTCATAAGTCCATTAAATCAATATATAATCTCTTCATTTCTTAACCCTTGTCATGCTGAATAAAAAATGGTGGCCATATTACACTCAAATCAAAGTGCTGAAGGCTCTAAAAGAAGAAAATGGTATTCAAACATTTTCCCTGAAAATACAATGCTCTACACAATTCTTACTGAAAAAAAATTAAACAGGTGATGTAGACTAAGATCAGACTGCACTTATGTGCAGACTGATCGTTGTCCTTTTCTCCTGTCAAAACCGGAATATTCCTGGTTCAGCATGACAAGGGTTAAATGAAACCATCTGTTGTGAAGATATAAAGATAAAAGAAACTACTTATTTAAAGTGATTTCCTTTTTACTAATATTTTCTCTAGTACAAAATCACAAGGACATGTTTTTATTATGTACTTACAGGTCGCCCTGTAAGAGATCCAACAGATTATGTACCATCTCTGTTCTCCTTTACACCTGTCACAAAGAAGAATGAGCAAAGTCATCAAGAATAAGGTTGACAGACATACCAGGATTCAAGAAAGACAACACCAGCAGAGCAGAAAAGTTGCAGCTGCAGCCCTTTTGAATTTTTTCAACAATGAAAATACAGTGCCAGGTGTAAGTACACAGACTATAATACCAGAACTAACAAAATCAGAGAATAAGGGAACTCAGACAGATGTTACATTTCCCATTATGAAAGGTATTCTGGAAACACACAATGTTTTGAAGAACCAAAAAGACAAGTTATTACAATTAGCAAGTGACTATGAAAATGTTTTGAATGATCAAAAGGACCTCCATTTTGAATTGGGAAATCTACAGGAAAAAATGTCAGACTTGGAAAAGAGTAATGAAGAAAATGTAATGAAAGTGGAGATGCTACAGAAAACAATGTGAGATAGTAGCTGGAGGCCAGGAAAGGATGTGGTGGTTGTACTGGTGAGAGAAATACCAGGAAACCATTGTTAGGTGCTCCAGCTGCTGCGATATAACTGAAAAAAATGTTGAAAGCAGCGTAAAACTCCATTCAATCAATCAATCAATCCAAATAATGAGACATTTATCATTGTTTATGAATCTGCAAAGAGTCTAACAAAAAGAAAAAATACAAAACTTGATCTTAAAGATAAACTTTTATTGACTCTCATAAAAATAAGAAGGAACTTAGCAATGGAAGATATAGCATACAGAATCAGTACAAGTTTATCTCAAGTAACAAAAATATTCCATTGCTGGCTTAATGCACTCTATACATGTATTTCAATCGGTGTTTAGTTCTTTGGCCTGAAAGTGATATGACAGAATGTTTTCAAAACGATAGATTTAAAAAAGTAAGATGTGTAATTGCTTGCTGGTGTAAGCCCAACTGGTGCCATCATATTTCTCTCCAAGTGTTGGGGTGGTAGAGTGAGTGACAAACAAATTACAATGGAATCTGGTTTTCTAGACAAATTATTACCAGGAGATGTTATTCTAGTTGACAGAGGATTTACCAGGGACGAGGAATTTCAGTTTAAGGGTGCTACATTAATAGTACCAGCTTATACTAAAAGACTTTGAAATAATTAAAGGAAATCTTCCACTGACTCTTATTAAGTCTAAAACTGAAGGTAACTCCTACAATTGATAAAATTGTGCAGGTTATTGGTGCTATTGTTAATATGAATGATAGGCTTTTGTGATATTAATATACTCCTCTCATGCTTGATAATTTAACCCTTGTCATGCTGAACCCGGAATATTCCTGCTTTGGCAGGAGCTATAGACAAACATCAGCCTGCACATATGTGCAGTCTGATGTTAGTCTACACCACCTGTTTCTCATTTTCAAAGTAGAATTATCAATAGATTTAGTTTTTCAAATGAAAATTGACCTACAGTTGGTACTTTCAGTGCTTTTTGCTCATTGATTTTGATGAAAACTTTTAGCCAAAATTTATTCAGCATGACAAGGGTTAAACCTCTGTAAGTTGTATTTAATCATTTTAAGTGCTGAATGCACTGGGCATAATTTTTAAAAATTTTTGGTCTAAAAAGGAAAATCATATGGTATAGTAGTAATGTACATTTATCAATTATCACTTTCCAGCAATGTTTAAGTATTTCTTTATTTTTTTTTTCCATTCTTTACATTATTTTGTTTTTAAGTCCTTTTTATTTTTACTTGAAAATATTGTGGAGAAAGAAGAAATAGAGGATAATTGTTTGTTTCAGTGTAAGATTGATTTTCTCTTTTCATAATGTTTTTAAAACATTGCATGGTTCAATGTTAAAGTGCACCAATTTGAATTGCTGATTTACAGTAGTATGGACAAGACTTAAATTTAAAAATAAACCTGGAAAGGTTTCATCATTTTACCACTTAAATCAAACAATGTTACATAAAATAAGTTAATGATTTAATACTACTTGTACCCATCCCGATTTATGCATATAGATTAACTTAAAATTTGGTTTCATTCTTAATGAAAACAATTTGAGTATGCAGTTATAATGAGTTATTTAGTAATGGTTGTCATTAATAAGAGATGAAGATAATGTTTCAATCAATTCACTGAGGTATGAAACTAAAACAAACAACAGTAACTAGTTTTATGTCTTTATTAGACTATTGAAAGTGTGATTATGTTTCTATTTTTGTGCCTTCATGAATTCAAAGAACAATTTCTACTTAAATCACTGATATACATGTATATCTTACTCTGTCAAGAGCTCTATTTGGGTGAGCAGGGTATGACACTTTGGGTAGTCTGGGAGTCCAAGACTCATTGTTTACCATTTTGGACTCCTTCATTTTGAAAGTAAGGAGTACTACAGTCTCCTAGGATTATACGAGAATGATTTAAGAAAAAAATGCACAGGGTGTATTTTTGCTCAACCCTCGGAACCAATTATATTTTCACAACTAAAGTTGTAGAAGATAACAATTACCTGCATATAGTCATATTTTGAAAGAAAACCATTCGTGGAGGGAATAACTTGTGGAAAAAAGAAATTGCTTGTAACAAGCAATTACTTCTTTTCAACAATGTTCTCTCATTAAGGAATTTTGACTCCCTATTTGAGCTTGGACTCCCTGATTTCATAAGTTGGGAGCCTAATGGACTACTGATTCACAGAAGTAAGTGTTGGTATGTGTTAAGTTTTAAAGCCAAAATATATACACATTAATGAGATGAATTTTATCAAACATGTCTTATAGACTAGTGAAATTATCAAATTGATAAATTCACTGTTTTGCTAGATGGGATCCTGCTTTCATTAATTTCCAAGCATTGTTTGGGGTTTTTTTTTAGTTTTTGTTTGAATCGAGTTTTAGGCTGCTTTTAACAGTTTTTCAGTCATATCTCAGATGCTGGAGCAGCTATCAACAGATTCCTGGTATTTCTCACATTAGCACTAAATTAACATCCTTTCATAGCCTCCAGCTTTTTTCCAATTGGGTTTGAAATTTTAATCCCTTGGTTTGAGACAAATAGCGGAAAAGTATATGTGCAGCTGATCGAACCCTTGATTCAAGTTTGGGAGTAATATGTGCTCACAAGAGCACTACAAAGGCCACTGATTTTGCTTTTGAAAGCGTTACTTCGAAACAAAAATTTCCTTCCAACCCATTGAGAAACCAGTTTAAATGCATGATATTGTTTTTATGGAATGGCAAAATGAAAGTACAGAATAATATAAGATTGCACTGTGCTATGCTAGTATGTGCAGTCTCATCTTAGTCTGTACTATCTGCAAATAGGTTTGTTTTTTAAATGGTGTTTTATGCCGCTTTTTACAATCTTTCAGTTTCAGTCATATCATGTCTGCTTGATCACCTAACAATTAATTCTGGAAACTCATACCAGAACAACCAATTTATCTTTCCTAGCCTCTATCTGCTATCCCATATAGGTCTACAATTACCAACCCTTTGGAGGGTGACAAACAAAAAGGATGCATATTGTCTTTCAGCCAGGACCTCTAGATTGACAGTCCAGCACACTACCAACTGCCCTATAATGGCAATATGAGAAATTACTTGTCACACACAATTTCTCTATTACCAACATGTTTTGAACTCTTTGACATGTAATGCCACTGAGTTGTTAACATTTTCAAAGTTATGGAAATGCTCTCTAAAATCTTTCTGGATTTACCCTGACCTGTCTAGAATTTTTAGATGGTTAAGCAACTTGCTATATTTGTGCAAAACTACATTGCAAGTGCTAATAAATGTATAGAAGCTCAATAGATTTGCACTGACTGTGCGTGTTAAGCACAGACTCAAAATCAATCATTCTAAATGATACTTCAACTTTTTATAAAACATAAAGGCTGTTCACTTTTAAGCTACAATTTAAAAGACCCTTAAGATTCTAAGCCTACATAAATAAAACCAAAAATATAGCATAATGGCGAAAAAATCATTGTGGAAAAAGGACAAATTGCTTGGTGAAAGCACTTTATCTTTCTTACAAATGATTTCAACTTCAAATATTCTCTGGAGAAAATTAGTAAAAATCAATGTGTGCTTTTTGAGATAATTTTCATCACAGGGGCCTTGATTTTCAATTTTATATTTCATTTGCTTTTAGTTAAGTTTGTTTAGAAAAAATAAATGAAACAACACCAATTACTTCACAATCATTAGTTTTTAATAAATGAAATGTGTTAAATATAGTTAATCACATCATGAAATTGACATTTATGTCAATCAATACCATGCAAAAACATTCGCTCAGCTTTCCAATTCATTCCAAACACTCACTGCAAATATAATCAAAAACATTTCGAAATCAAAGTTCAAATGATCAACATTTCAATCAAATCCTTCGAATATTTGCATGATTTTGTTGTCTGGTGTTGATTTTTAAGTGTCTGGTTTTTTCCATGAATTCAGAAAACCTACCTGAAGGACCTAAGAGCCCTATTTCTTACAGGTTCTCCCTGATAATAATAGGTCCTCCACAAAAGATATGTCTATTTTCAGCAATTGAATAATTCCATTGTAAGGAAAACTGTGTTTGATAAGACGAAATTATTTATAAAAGGCAATTTCTTCTTTCCCAAAATGATTTCCATGGATAAATGATAAAAAAAATTGGAAAGGGCAAACTATCTTTTCCAAACTAGACGTATTGGAAACTAAATGGTCATTGAGTTCAGACATGAAGTACCTACAGTGTTATAGCTTCTACCTATGATTAGACACTAAGGGGAGTCTGAGACTCATTGTTTACCAGTTGGGACCCCTTCACTTTGAAAGAAAGGAGTCCAATGATCTCCCAAGAACACATGGAAATAAAAACAATTGAACAGGACAGTTTCCCTTTCAACCCTTATGAAACATTGTACATCTTTTCATGAAAAAAATGTTGAAGATAATATTTGCTTGCATCTAGAAGTACTTTGAAAAAAGGAAAATCATCTTTTGGAGAGAAACTTGTGGAAAAGAAGAAGTTGCTTGATACAAGCAATTCCTTCTTTTCCACAATGTTCCCCAATAGTAAATTTGGACTCCTTACTTTGAACATGAACTCCCTGTTTTCATAAGATAGGAGTACAATAGACTCCTTATTCACAGGAGTTAGTGTCTATCCCTGCTATCAGACCTCGTTACAATTATCCACAGGTCTCAGGTCAATCCTGTTATGCACATGTTCATAATCTATCTGTGATTTCACACAGCCATTTTTAAACTCCACTTTCATTATAACCCCCCCAACACACACACATGCACAAACACAAATAAACTGATGAAGAATCATGAAACTTCATACAATTGTTGTCCATCACCCAAAATAAGTGCCCTATAAATAATTGGTCAAACTAGTCTAAGTCACAAAACTGTTAGCCTGCATTGCAACAGATCAAATTAAGTTTGGCCACCATGATGGCATGGTTTAAACCTATTCATTTTACAGCGATTTGAACACAAGTTGTTACAACTGTGATAAATCTCTTTTGCTACATGAACCAATACTTGCACCAAATGTGTGGGCCAAGGAAAGAATCAAGATCAATAGCTGCTCTTGTAAATTAAACTCAGGACCTCTTTATGAAGAAGCTGATGATTTACCTCTCCACCACGTACACCACTATGGAAGGCATAACACTGGCACAGCACGAAACGGTTGTAACTGCCTACAAATAAATAGTTGGACAACTTTTTCATGATTAGCTATCAAATTGTTTATATTTCTGTGACCTCACATAGAAAATGGAGGAATATTGCTGAACTTTTGTCAGTCTGTCCATCTGTCTGTAAAACATTGATTGATTGATTGAATGGAGTTTAAAACCGCTTTCAACATTTTTTTCAGTTGTATTACGGCGGCTGGAGTATCTAACCATGATTTCCTGGTATTTCTCTCACCAGTACAACTATCACATCCTTTCCTAGCCTCCAGCTGCTATCTCACATAGGTCTACGATTATCAACCCATTGGTGAGAGACAAAGTCAGAAAGAATGAATGCTTTGGTAGGAGGTTTAGGCTAAGAATAGCCAGCACATTATGACATACTGTAAACGGCTTTATGTTGGCGGTGTCCACATTTGGGGGGTTTTCGATTACAATTTATTGGTAGTGAATTATTTTGTACATCTGACCTTAATGCCATTTAAAACGCTTTATCTATATTTCATTTTTTGTCGTTCAAAACAACGGAAGTATAAGAAAGTCAATTTCTAGAGTAATGTCAACTTTCTAAAAACATAACAATATTTTGTTTTCACACCTTTTGTTAAAGCTATAACGCATGTATAAGTTTTCACACTTTTTCGCTGTTATTTTCATTACAGTGTATCAACCAACTTGGATCTGGAATCGTGAGATTTAGGGTTCAGCGCAATACAATTGTAAGTGCCTATAATTTATGGCACTTACAATCGTATTGCGCTGACCCGTCGGAATGTAAATGTTGTCAGCAGTTTTTCTTATTCCAGTTTGAATAAGTATGGTCTGCATATCTTTGACATAAATTAAATTAACATTGACTAAAATGAATAGATTTCATATCCATCATAATAAAAGAAAAATTCTCATTTAATAATGAAAAATATTGGTGCTGGATTAATTTTGGCGCATTTTAGCTTGACCACCAATATAGTCAAAATAAAACCACCGCCAAAATTGCCCTGTTTACAGTATGTGTAGTCTTATCTTAGTCTTTACCACCTGATTTTCCAATTAGACCCAAAAGCGTTTGAAAAAGGAAGTTAAAAAAGATATATGCAGACTCTTGATTAGCTCATCCAATGCTTTCATCTCTGTAATCTTTAATCAATTTTAGCAAGATTTTAATTCAGCAAGAAAGGGATAAAAGTTGCAAGGCATAACTAGAGCACAGATTGCCCAACATAACTGAATCTACTGAAAAAGAGCCCAAATCAAGATTTTAAGGGATTATCAACAGTCTTCAAAATTCAACATACACATTTTAGGAAATGAATTTTAGACTTTTTTGCATCGTTTTTCCTTTTTCAAGTTGGTTTACAGGATAGACAAATATATAATACGTTCTTAGTGTATTATATGGAAAAAAATATCTTAACGAGATTGGGAGAATTGAAAATTGTCGAGGCTCTGCCGCGACAATTATCAATTCTCAGAACCGAGTTAGATATTTTTTTCATACAATACACGTAGTATGTATTATATTTATCTTATAACCTCTATTTGTCTTCTTTTCATCGATGTATCTAACCAAAATGCAAGTTTCTATAACCGCATTATATGATTGTTCTAAAAATAACTATCTGATATCATAAAAAATATCATATGGGATGTTATCACACAGATATTTGTAAAGTTATAAGATAAAACCACTTATCAACTGGTTTTTAGCTCCACTGGCTGAAAGCCACTGGGGCTACTGTCATGGTGTTGTGTCCGTCGTGCGTCCGTCAGTGCGTCCGTTCGTAAACTTTTTCTTTAAAAATCTTCTCCTCAGAAACTACTGGATGAATTTCAACCAAACTTCACAGGAATGATCCTTGGGTGACCCTCTTTCAAAGTTGTTCAAGAAATTTTGATCCAATGAAAAACATGGATTTAATGGGCGTGGCTAATTTCCAAATATGGTAAAAAGTAAGTTTTCTCAGATTCTAATAGATGGATACCACTTAAATTTCACATGAATGATTCTTGTGTGACCCTTTCTCATTCTACAAAAAAATATTGTGATTGGTTGAAAAATATGTATTTTATGGGCAGAGGTCATTTCGCTATATGTTATATAGTGGAAACTTTGAAAATCATTTTCTTGGACTGTAACTGATGAATTTCAACCAAATTTCACTGGATTGATCCTTGAGTGACCCTTTATCAGTCTACCAAAAACTATTGTGATCGGATGAAAAATATGTATTTTATGGGCGGAGGTCATTTCTCTATAGGTTACATAGTGGAAACTTTGAAAATCATTTTCTCAGAATGTAGTCAATGGATATCAATCAAATTTCACTGGAATGATCCTTGAGTGACCCTTTATCAGTCTACCAAAAATTATAGTGATCGGATGAAAAATATGTATTTTATGGGCGGAGGTCATTTCTCTATAATATGTTATTTAGTGGAAACTTTGAAAATCATTTTCTCAGAATGTAACCGATGGATATCAATCAATCTTTTTTTGTATGACCTTTGGATAACTCATTATCATGCAGCCAAAAATTATTGTGATTCGATGAAAAATATGTCTTTTATGGGCAAAGGTCATTTCTCTTTATGTCATATATTTGAAACTTTGAAAATCATTTCAACATCAGTAGAATCCAAAATATCTAAAAATCTAGTCAAAACTTTTATTGCTTTACAAGAATTTTAAGCCTGTGGAGCAACTCAAGCCATTCATGGCTTTCTAGTTCAGTTAGTCCAACACATGACAAGTGATCCCACTCTTTTGAACAATCTCTGGATTTACAAGGAATCATAGCATGTGAAGCATATTCACCACAGAAACATACTTTAGTGGCCTGTTGGCTCTCTTAAGGCTATCCAGCACCTCTTGTTGAAAAATTAGGGCTAATTTTAGGGACAAAAATTCGAAAAATAAGGGCTAATTTAGGGCCAAAATTAGGAATTTAAAACATCAAAATTGACCTAATATTGCATTTTTCACAGGAGAAAGCTTACTGGATATAATGTTACATGTATTACAATAAAAGAATCAAACAGTATCATTGCTTCAGGTATTCTGTTGAATATGGTAAGGAAAAATATAAATTCTGTATATTCTTGTCAAGTTCAACAACTAAAGCCAAAGGCATTCTTCTGTTCTATTGCCTTTCACTTGAATAAAATTTAACCCTTATCATACTGTTCAAGATATGTCCTATCGTAAGCAAAGGCTTTGGCAGACAATATAGACTAAGAACAGCCTGCACAGACATACAGTTTGATCTAAAACCATACCCTGCTCTCTACATAATAATAGATATGGTAAAAATTTGGGCAAGACTCCTTGAAAGGTCCCATAAAATATGCAATTTATTTAAAGCAAAACTTAGTTATGGCATCAAAATCTCTTTCCACTTCAAATGCCTAAAGAGACACAACACAGCTCTGATCATTATACATGCACTGTTATAGAATTTCAGAAGGGTTGTGAAATATTCAGGCAAAAAAGTGCCCTGTAAACAGTTATGTGGCAAAAAGGTATTATCATGGACAATTCTCGGAAAAAGAAAATAATAATTTGGACTTAATGACACTGTTGTTGATTTGATTAATGTCAAATGTGTGAACCTTTGAATGTATAAGAAGAACCTTTCAAAAAGGATCTATCTTTTATAAAATACCATCATAAGCACCACCATAGACTTCACCAAAATCATATGACTATTAAGCTAGTTTGAGAAAGACTGAGCCAAAACTGTTGTCTGTAGAGTGGTTATAAGGAAATTATATTTGAGAACCCCTTGTTTTGCTAGATTGGACAGCATATAGACAGATTCATTATACAATAATACTGTTTATCTTTTCTTGTATTCAAGCATTATTGCTCAGGCACATTTAGAGTATTTAAGCCAAAGTTTGATCTTAAAAATGGGAAAGAAAAAAAATACATGTAGTCATTAAGGTACTTAAAATGCTTATAAAATTTGTTCACAGAGCTGTCACTATGACATAACCATTTCCATCAATTCAGAGAAAGGTAAAGCCACAATTTTGCCAAGCAGAGGGGCTGAAAGGAAATTTTCAATCACATCTTTGGCTTTGTCAAAATATTAATTTCAATAGCAAATGATTTCATGAAAAAGTTTGAGCTAAAGTTGTATAGAAATTGTCAATTAGACAACTCTCTATTATGAAAAGAATGTAACACTATATTCACTGAGGGTGCTTGTCAGTCCATTCTAATGGTTTCTGCTTTTGTGCTTTATGAAGTGAAACCTCCACATGACCGACCTCAATGACAATATTGACCTGCAGAGTTAAAGAATCAAAAGATTTCAGATATTCAACACAGTTAGAATATAGTTACAAAGGATTGTTGAGAAACTTTAATATCAACACATATTCTCTCAGTCAGATGGTTGACCGTGAAAAACTGAGAAGGAAAATTAGGAATTGCAAGAAAAAATAAGGGCTTTTTAAGGAATTTGCCTTGTTTTCTTAATTTTTTAAGGAATTTTAGCCAAGCTGAAAAAAATTGGGATTTTTTAGGAATTTTAGGGACGCTGGACAGCCTGTCTCTTCAATATTCAACTTTAGTTTATTTGTTAAATATTAATGTAATATTGCTTAAGTTTATCCAGTGTGACACTGACAAAACTAGCATCAAAAATTATTCTTTCAACTTGAAATCCCTTCATTGTCCAAACAATAAAATCACAAAAGTCAACTTTTACTAAAATCATTTGCCCTTGTCAGTTTTCAAGGACCCATGACAAGAATCACTAGGAACATGTCTGCTTAGAAAGTAATCTTTGCTGTCAATTTCACATGGATGCATGTCTTTGTATGAATAGGGGCATTTAATTTCCACTACACCCTTTCCACAGCAGTCACATGAAACAATAGAATCAGGGGTAGCTGCTATAAATGGATAATTCTCATTCATTATCAGTCCACATTTCCTGTCTTTGAAGTTCATATGGGTTTTGCCGAAACAATCGCTGTACTGCTCCAAGGCTGACTGCTCATGATATAATCCCCATTCAGTTGTAGGAGTTTGTACAACGGAGCTATAATTCATTACCTTCTTCAAAAGAGAAACACTGCTACAACTATTCACATTGCTGTGGGTGATTTCATGAAAATTTTAAGCAGTTAAGCGACCTTTTCTATACTGGAACCACAATGCACACTTACTCTGTTGTTTGGTCATGGCTTCAACCTTCTCTGCCTGACTGGATGTTACATTAAGGCTGTCAAAAGAGGTTGAATATTTCATTTTTAATTCTTCATCAGAAAGGAGAAGATTTTTAGCACTATATAAATGTGTATGGTCCTGAGAGGTTCGGCTGTGTCTTTGGATTTGTAACTGAGAAAATAACTGCATTCTTATTACTCTGTTTTAGCTTCTATAAAAATGGCTATATATCTGAAAATTCTTCCCTCTGTCTATTAACTGGAATTTCTTGTAGTTGGTGATGAAAAGTTTCCCTCTTTGGTTTCTTGAATGAAATATCTTGTACTGTAGCAGCTTCTACCTGCAATATACACACTTAGGAATAGCACATATGTTATCTTTACCCCACTACCATACAGTCTTACAATTTGATGTACATGAAACAAGATATGTTTGTGAAACACTAATGCCCCGTAAATGCTACATACATAGTTTGATACAATATGGTATTCAAAAGCAAACCTTAATTCAATTCTGAAATCCATGATAATACTAAATCTAATGTACAGCCTAAAATTCCACATATTTGACCTTGAAACAAAATGACCTTCACTGATGACCTTGAACTTGGTACCAACAAAAAGGATGCATGACAGGTACACCTCCATGATAATAGCTCTCTGGCCTTCGGCTAGTGGAGCTAAAAACCAAAATGTAGATAAATTTTGAGGAAACATTATTTTCATATTGATGAAAATGTTGGAACTCAGCATTTTCTTCATTAAATACAATGTTTTCAAACCTTTATTATAACCAGCATAATTCATCTCTTTGATAATTTTAGTTCCATGTCAAGGTTTGCCGTAGTATTTACTTGTCCACAGACAAGCAGCCCAGAATAATGTACTTGTCTTCAGAAAGAAACACCTGTGTTGGATAAGGTAGACATGGGAACTCCTCACCTCTGACTAAACATAGAGAAAAGATAGAAGTTTCTTTTCACTATATAGGTACTTAAATTATTTTTGTTTTTTACTTTACTGGTGCGAATAAGCATCCACAACAAAATATCTTTGAAATACAAGAGAACGGGGATGATCATATATTGCTCAACTGTGTATCTTTGTCTAAATAACTATTATCAAATTTTCCAGTAAAAGTCGTAATTGTACTTTTAAGACTTGTGGTCTCTAGAGTGTTAACAAGAATAATGTCATTAATGCCCCTTTTTCCATGATATGGCACAGATCCTTCCCATTTTCAAAAGGGTTCATCCTAGTGACTTGACAAATATTCTGACAAAGTTTCTTGAAGATTGGAATATATTTGTAGCCTCTAGAGCGTAAACTAGAAAATTGACATTAAGGCCCCCTTGCCTTTGACATGATACAGATCTTACCCATTTTCGATAGGGTTCATCCTTGTGACCTGAGAAGTATTCTGACCAAGTTTAATGAAGATTGGTTCATATTTGTGGCTTCTAGAGCGTAAACAAGAAAATTGTCATTAAGACCCCTTTTTCCCGTGATATGACACAGATCTTTCCCATTTTCAATAGGGTTCATCCTTGTGACCTGACAATTATTCTGACAAAGTTTCATGATGATTGGTTTATATTTGTGGTCTCTAGAGTGTAAACACTTTAATTGCTGACGCCTGCTGACGGATGACGCAGGACAGACATTCAATGATCACATAAGCTCACCTTGAGCACAAATCGCTCAGGTGAGCTAAAAGAATCAATATGAATTTGTGTTATCCCCAATCATCTAGGACTGTCTCTATGTGTACAACAAAACCCTCATTTTTTGCTCACAATATTTAAGTCTTCATGTTCTCACTAATTTATACATCTGCAAACTATTTTTTTGGTATACTCATTTAAATATTCTAATTAAGATCTGCACAAAGTAGTAACCCCAAAATAGGATTTTGAGAAGAAAATGTGTTTTTTTTTAATCTTGTTTCAATTTGACAGCTCCCTTGTTTACAGTATTTTCTTTTGTATATCTTCCGCACTTTTGTCTTCCATAAACGAAGACCTTTCATTTAATTTTCTCTCTCATACTCCTTTCGTTCCTTTGCAGTTGGTACTACTTATGCTTAGTTTTAAATAGGAAATAATGCATTACCTTCTTTGTAAAGTTCTGATGCCATCTGCACGGCACTGATGTACATGAAACTTTATTGAAATCAAGCCGTGTGCATGCTTCACTTTAAATAATAGGGCTGCTACATGGCTGCAGACTTCCCCTTGTCTAAAAAGAGATTAAATCATAGAAGTATTTTCCAACATTTTCAAACTCATCTGAAGAAATAAAGAGATTTCTTTTTTGATTACTGTTCAAAATTATTTATTTAAAAAGATTAGCATACTGCTGTGTATAAATATGTAGAGCGAATTCATACAAGAGTGATTTTCCAAGTACATTGCAGGATGATAACTTTGCATCTTATATAAAGTATTATAGAGATCGAAAAAGAATTAAATTTCTAAGATATTTCTTAATTTACAAGATGAATTGAGATTGTGACTAGTGGATTATGATAATTTTGAATGCCCTATTTTTCACTTGCTTTTGATGCTAATTGCTATGGGATACATTGAGAGAAATAAGAAATTGCTTGTAACAGGAAATATTACCATTTTGCATTATGTTTTCTTTTACTTTAAAGAACTTAAACAAAATTTTAAACTACTTTTCAATCTTAGATTTTGCAATCATTGGCAAAGCGGCATGGACCAAGGAAGACTTGCTTTCAGGTCAGGTACTAACCAAGTAGAATATAGGGTTCATTCATGTTTTTAGTTCCGCTGGTTGAAAGCCACTGGGGCTATTGTCATGGCATTGTGTCCGTCGTGCGTCTGTCCGTTTGTATTTTAGGGGCGGAGGTCATTTCTCTATATGTTATATAGTGTAAACTTTGAACATCATTTTCTCAGAATGTAATTGATGGACATCAACCAAATTTCACTCGAATGATCCTTAGGAGACCCTTTATCAGTCTACAAAAAATATTGTAATCGGAGGATTATATATATTTTAGGGGCGGAGGTCATTAGTGGAAACTTTGAAAATCATTTTCTCAGAATGTAATTAATGGATATCAACCAAATTTCACTGGAATGATCCCTGAGTGACCCCTTATCAGTCCACAAGAAATTATTGTGATAAGATAAAAAATATGTATTTCATGGACGGAGGTTACTTCTCATTATGATATTTAGTAGAAACTTTGAAAATCATTTTCTCAGAATGTAACTGATGGATATCAATCAAACTTTTTTTTGTATGATCTTTGGGAGACCCTTTATCAGTCTGCTAAAAATTATAATGTTTGAATGAAAAATATGTCTTTTATGGGCAGAGGTCATTTCTTTATATGTTATATAGTTGAAACTTTGAAAACATTTTCAACATCAGTAGAACCCAAAATATCTAAAAATCTAGTCAAAACTTTTATTGCTTTTCAAGAATTTCAAGCTTGTGGAGCGACTCACACCATTCATGGCTTTCTAGTTTTTGAGACACAATCATTAATTTTATTGATTAGCACCAAACTGTTTTGTAATACTGCTTGGTTTAAATATTTCCAAAAAGGTATTTCAATCTACAAATGTATTGTTTATCTAAAATGACCTGGCACTCATTAACTTCCGTTAACGCTCGAGTATTCCCGCATCATTACCCAATTTCATTCACCGTTTTAGTTATTATTTCACATCCTCTTCAAAAAGTCGCGGTAGTACAGTGGTTACAGACGCCTTCCCGTACACCGATAAGTTGTTGGGTCGAGTTCAATTCCTGACAGAGACACATGTTATAATCATTGTGATTATCGTTAACATATTGATTTTTTTCGTTTTTTTTTTAAAATTAGATTTCTTATTATTAATTTGTATCTTGTTTGGGCTTTTTTGTCAGTTTCGATCAATATATTTTATTCCGACATTATTCAATTTTGTGTGTTTGCACCAACCAAGATTATTGTATTCTGATCGAGAGTAAGATTTTTTTCATACCTCAATGAAAAAAATAATAAGTTGTTAGTAAGCTTGTACTAAAAAGTAGTCAAGATAAAGATCTCATTTGCTCCATGATATTGAATTATAAGATAGAGATAAGAGTTAAACAGGAATTCGATTAACGTGTTCAAACCCTCTATGTGTTTTCAATTTCATACAATCATTTTTTTTTAAAGTGCCTCTTCATCTCTTAAAGAAAGATCTAGATACTTTTCAAAATTTATATTTTTTTTCAGTAATTACCAATTATTAATGGACAGGACTTTACAATACTTAGTAGTCAAATTGAGGCTGACGGAAAGGCTGTGCCGAATACAAATAGTCCTAGGCAACACTGTTCAAAATATCAAAAGTATCAAAATCGGTACTCAATTAAGTGTTCCCCAAAAAAGAAATAGAAATATTTATGGTCATAGTCCGGCTTGAACTCGTGGTCTACCGATTATGGGAACGCAGCCTAACCACCACCGCTAAATTTCCGTGTGTACTTTGAACTGTGATACATATTTTTCCATCTTAACTTCGCGAGTATAAGTCTATATTAAGAAACATTTTACCGACTATCAATAGGGGTCAAAAGGAATATTTAATGAGTGTCAGGTCATTGTAGATAAATAATAACTTATTATATGTGTATTCAACTGGAATTTTTCTCACTGTATACTGCCCCTTCCTGAATTTTGGGTAGACTATGTTAAATCTGGGATGTCCATCCTCAGTTTTTGCTTGGTCTCTTTGGATGTTCTCATTGAAGTGAAGAGCTGATAGCCATTACCTGTATAATCAAAGTACTGAAAGTACTGATAAGTTGGAATGCGTTCAATTTGCCTAATTGTTGAATAGGAGATGTTATTTCAAAAATTAACAGTGATAATAGACCCTGCCCAGCCATTCATTTCAGAAGAGACTTAAAACTAGCCCTGCCATGCCACGGCCATATTTATGGGCTAATCAAAATGTTGCCAACAATTTTTGAAGAGGGTACTCAAATGAACATTCTGGTAAAGTGTCATCAGAATCGGCTAGGTGATTCAGGAGGAGATGTCATTCAAAGATTTCTGTTTCAGAATAAGCCCCGCCCTGCCACGCCCATATTCATTGGCCAATCAAAATTTCGCGATTTTTTTTAAAAAGGGTCACCCCAGAAACTTTCTTGTATTCCTGAACCAAGCGGTTCAGGAGGAGATTGCGTTTAAAGATTTTGGGTTCAAAATGAGCCCCGTCCTGCACGTCCATATCTATGGGCCAATCAAACAGTTTTTGAAAAGGGACACCAAGGGAACATTCTGGCAAAGTTTCATTGAAATCAGTCCAATAGTTCAGGAGGAGATGAAGTTTTATGATTGTTGACGACGGACGACGCACGACAGACGACGCACGACCGACTCCTAAAATCTCCCATTGATCACGTTGTGCTCAGGTGAGCTAAAAGCTTAAGATTTTCATATCGTTATTGTAGACGGAAGTGTTAGCGAGCGCATATTAACCTGAACCTTTATGCAGAATAAATAATTAGGCTCATGAATACAAATTCGTAGATACTTCGGCACTTGATGATCAGGCATTGACATTCCGTTATATTATATAAATTACAGGCATGCGTGGACTTAATAGTATACCGATACACAGGTCACCTAGTCATGTTGCAAACAATTCAATTTCAATAATAATAATAATAATTATAATAACAACAATTTTTGCTTGTGTGAGACTGTGTGAGGGGATTTAATTTCCAGTCAAAAAGCATAAATTGCATGTAAAAAACGAAAATTCTATCTTTTTTACCCGCATCTAAAGATTATTAAATAGGAGACTCCATTTATGTATTGGTTCACTCGTTCATGAGGGTGACCAAATATCGCCGTTACAGTAAAAAGCATAGGCAATAACGGGTTACCAGAGCTAACACGTGCCCTCCAACTTTACGATTGAATTCCACAGGTTAGTCGTGTTTTGCCGAAGGGAAAAGACAGGATTTTTAATTTATTTAAATCACAAAGTCCATGTTCAGGTCAATATGTTTCCACTATTGTATAAAACGATTTTTCAAAAGTTAAATGTGTAATAAGGTCAATCAAAAAGAGAAACTAGACCCATAAAAGAAGCTATTTCATAATTCTACGAAAAACAGGTCGTGACATTACCAAATAAGCAGATCACGTGATCGGCCTGTGCTATTGCCGCAATAACGAGAAAAAATATCGCGACATTACCAAATAAGCAGATCACGTGATTGGCTAGTGCTTTTGTCTAGGTTAACTTTATCGGACTTGACTTATCACATGATTCCCAAATATAGTAATGCAAACATGTGATACTAGTAAATTCGTACTCAACTTTTAATAAATATCGTTAAAAACATAAATTAGCGTGTTGATAATATGCATGAAGTTATAGATGTGTATTTGTACAGCATTATTATTTTTTGATGAAATAAAATGTATGTCTATGTCAAGTTGAGATATAAAATAGGCCCTAAGAGTATTCACATCCTGTTCACGTGATGTGTGTTATCAAAAAACCCGAAATGAAATTATCTTGTGTTCATTTTGCGGTTTTGTTAAATCTAAGTTGGAATTGCTCCGCATTCCAACTTAAAAATAAAGATTTTAAGAGAGCAAAGAAATTATTGTTTTGTAATTTTCGATTTTTGTTGTGTTTTCCCTTAACCAAATATTGTTGTCTCAATATCCCTGTTACCATATGCTTCCTCAATGAAATTCTTTTTTAGATAATATATACATATCTGACCCATCACTTGAAAAGGGACCATCTGGGTAAGGTGTGAAAAATATATATTTGGGAAAAAATGGGTCCAGCATTGGTAATCTAAGGGTTGCAATTCTAAAATTTCTATACAGAAAGGTTAAATGATAATTAGATTCAGATAGGCAGTCAAGAATGAAACATTTTGACCCTAATCAGTCTGCGCTATTCAAACTGTCTGATTGGGATCAACACTTCATGTCCAAATGTTTGCGGCAAATTTGCTGCAAATTCATTTTTTGTATGCAAATGAGCTTTCTTGCAAACAGTTTGCCGCAAACTTGCAGCAAACTGTTTTCGCAAACTCCTGGCAAACTCTCTGCAACCTTGCCACAAACATCCTGCAAACACCCCACAAACAGTTTTTTGAACAACTCTCTTACTATAAATAAGGTATTTTTTCCATTTCTAATAAGTTTCTTTTGTAATCCATGGGTCATAAATGTTTTTATGTGCAATGTTTTGGTTTCTGAAGGTTTTTAGTAAAAAAGATATTGTGGAGTCTGCAGGATTTGAACCGGGGTTTTCTAGTTAAGGTCACAAAAAATATTTTATTAATATTTAAATCTGAGATTTCTTTCTCAAACTTCATGATTCTATATTCATTTGTCAGAGTAGACCTATGCTGACCTTCAACTATACCTTAGATCACTATACTTTTACCCTATCTAAGTAGTAATTTATAAACCATACCTTTTTAACTGCTATGCTCAACCACTGGACCACTGAGGCAGATGGTTGAGATGATCTTTTAATATAGTAATAAACTTAATGTGGCTTCTAATCTGCTGCAAACTGTTTGCGAGAACAGTTTGCTGCAAATTTGCTGCAAACAGTTACCACAAACAGTTTGCTGCAACTGTTTGCAGCAAATTTGCGGCAAACTGTTCTCGCAAACAGTTTGCAGCAAGTTCGCAGCAATGATAAAGTAGTTAAATTTATATATGTGAGCTGTTAAGCAAAAAAGAACCATGTTAGGAGGGTGAAAAGTTTCAACTTGGGGAGGGACTACACTATCTGGGTAGGCTGGCTAGGTTTAAAACTTCTCCGGTTTATGAATTTTCGGAATTTAGAATGAATATTCCTTAACCATATATCAATGTTTTCTGTGTTGAACCTCTGGGTAACCTCTGCTGAATGATCTGACCTCTTATTTTAATATTCACTTTATACTTTACCAAAATGGTATCTTTTCATGTTTGGGATGGCTTTTGAATTATTTACAGTTAGCTTCTTTGAGCATTTGCACAAAAATTTATATATCTTTAATAGTATTTAATGAAAATGATATATATTAGTTTAAAAATGGAGTATTCAGCTGCTTTAGGTACCGGTGTCCCAGGGTAACCTGTCCCCAAAATTCTTAGTAAATTTTCTTCCAACAGTATTTTCACAATTAGATACAGTGTATGCTTAGATCAGAATGCACATATATTCAGGCTGATCTTAGTCTATACTTTCTGCTAAAACCTTATGGAGGCCTACAGCAGAAAATACTTAGATATGCATCGGAAGGTTTAATAATGACTCAAAATAGCTATTTACAATTGGGATGAAACTTATAAGATTTTTTTTCAAAGTTCATCTTCTTGCAAACTTCCTGCTAAGTGCATGATCTAACTAATGAAAAAAAGTGTTCTTGCAAACTTACTGCAAACTTCCTGTTTGCGAATAGTTTGCAGGAACATATCTTTTTATCTAAGGTGTTTGCAGAATGTTTGCAGTAAATGGATTTTCTGCCGCAAACACATGTTAAGTTGCTGCTAACTGTTCTTGCAAACAGATTAGTTTGCGGCAAATTTGCTGCAAATTTGCAGCAAACTTTGTTATCTGTAAGGGGGCCGTTCTATAAGGACGTATATGCAAAATTCCATTTTTTCTTTTATTGTGTTTTTGCACACATATGATATTCCCGTGTCTTTTGCGAAGATGCTTGACCTGATAGCTAATCGTATCCCCCCAAAAAAGCTTCATGAACTTGTAAGATACGTCATTTTCGCACCGGAAGTGGTCGCAAAGTGAAGTTCAAAAATGAAGTATTGACAAATTTGATAATTGCTTATGTTTCCTTATGATAAAAGTTTATTTTTAAAGATCAGTTTGAAAAAGAACACAACATTTACCCAGGCCAGATAATTCGTGTGTCTCAGTTACATACATAAAATTTGTTATATGCGTTTTTCACTTTTTTCGAGAAACGTCTCACGCAACGGCTTTCGGCGTCTCGTATGCACCCGATTAGATTTTATTTTACAGGCAATTTGTCCTATATCTTATATAACATCAAATTTAATTAATTTTTTTCATGCATTTATCTTTTATGCCTTTTTTTGTCTATACGTCATTTTGTTCGGTAAAAATTAAGTGAAAAAATGACGTACTTGACGATTTTTTTGTTGTTTTTCTTAGATAACTCATTATAGAGACAAAATTTAATATTCATGATGTCAGATAATATATATTTAGTGATTCGATTTAAACATTTTTCAAACAAAATGGTTGTACTAGTGTTTATAGGTAAAAAGATATTAAGTTTTTTCCTTCTACTGAAAGTAGATTTTTCCCGTATTCGTCCTTATAGAATGGAGCCGAGGCTATGCTAAGAATCATAACTGTGAAATTTGGTTGAATTCTGCCCAGAATATTCAGAGATGATGTTTTAAGAACAAGTTAAAGGACAGACGGATGGACGCACTAACGACAGTCACCAGGTCATAACAATAGCTCTGCTGGACTATGTATAAAGCAGCTAAAGAATTGACAGATTTCTAGATTCACTGATCATCAGCATTTGGTATACCGGTAAAATAAAGATTTCAAACTATGAATACATACCTACACAACATTCCATGATAGGAAAACCTGATCAACTTCGGAGCAAAGTGATTCATGACTGAATGGTATCCCTCCAAAGCTGAGGTTTGGTGATGTGGTGACAACTTTGGAATATCCTTCCTCATTTGTCTACTGTCCACAATACCATCCAGTTTCTCAAACACTTTTGTCCCTGAAAAAGAAAATTTAATTTGGAAAAAAAGATAATATTTTTTTATGTCATGGAGGTATGAAACTATACCTCATCACACTGAGAATATGCGAAACAGATTCAAATACGAGTATGAAGATGTTTTAAGATTCATATCTCTATAAAATAACTAGTGTAAATATTATCTTTATATCTTATAATTTGATATGAAAAAAAATCTGATTTTAACAAAATGTGACAGAATTCTTTATTGAGTACTTTGTGCACAAACCCACAAAAAGAGATACAGACGCAAAACTGTTTTCATGGAGTTATGAAACCAAATTTCCAGCCAATCAGAATGTACAAATCTTTGTTGGCAGAACTGAATTGACCATTCTGAAATTCAAATTTTAGACTTGTTTCCCTTTAATTCATTTACCTTTAATAGTAGACCAAGAGGACCAAGATGGTCCTAGATCGCTCACCTAAGTTTCTCTGACCCCTTGGACATCACATCAATTAAATAGGCAGATGTCATAAAGGAGATAATTTCTACACAAAACTAAGTCTTTTGAAGTTTGGGCCAAAATTGTGGCCTCTAGAGTTATAACAAGAAAATTATTAAGACCCATTTTCCGGTGATATGGCATGGATCTTTCCCATTTTCAATAGGGTTCATCCTTGTGACCTGGCTAACTTTATGACCAAGTTTAATAAAGTGTGATTTGGTTTTTAGTTTCTTTCCTATATGAAATCAACAAATACTCTCTGCATCTCTTAAATGTAGGAGTAATTCCCCAGACAAAATCGTAATGACTGAAAGAATAACAGACACATGGATTCACTATCCTGTAACACCAACATATTTTCTGTCACTTATGTTACAATCACCACAAAGGAATAATTAAACTACCGTAATAATTCAAGTAGAGCCCCATGCTCTAAGAAAACCCCATCTTCCTTTTCGAAGGTTAACCCTTTGATGTTTAATCCCTGCTTTTTACGTGCCTGTGATTTTATGATTGAGAAAACATTGTGAAAAAAGTAGAAATTGCTTCTGACAAGCAATTTCTTCTTTTTCTACACTATTTTCTACCCTACTGAATGGTTATTTTTCAAATTAAATCCATTTTTACTTTTCGTCTGCAAAACCTTTGAATTTGGACAGGTCCAAAATTTTGTAAAACAGGAAAGGGTTAAAATCAACCATTTCTGAAGTGATTTTACAAAGTCTCTAAAGGCCCATATCAACAAAATCAAGATCACTAAAATTTCAACAGAGGTTTTATGCACATTTTCACTGATCAGATAATTTTTTGTGTGGATTATGTTTATTTTTGGCCATTTTTTCACTGTCTTAATCAATATTTATGGCTCAGTGCGAAACAGTTCTAACAGCCTATATGCTTAAATTCAGTAACAAATGTTTTAACTAATAATAATGTCTTAATCAATAAAAATCAAATTTTCCAGCAAAAGTCATAATTGCATATTAATGATTTGTGGCCTCTACAGTGTGAACAAGAAAATTGTGATTAAGACCCTTTTTCCTGAGTTTATTCTCTAATGTGATAAGTGAAATTAACCAAGGAGTCTCCCCTTCAATAAAGTTTTATGAAATAATTTGATTTACTCATAGATGTGTCCATGAATAAAGCCTGGTAGATGAGGAGTTATATGCAAAAGGTTAAATCTCGGGGCAGAGCCCTAAAATTTTGGTTTGCATATGACTCCTCCACCCCATTTATTAAAAGAGCCTTCAAACAATTCTACAGTCAGAAAGTTTCATGGAATTCAAATGATATTTGCTGACTTTATCAAATTTACAAAAATATTTTGTTTGAGAATTCTTAAAGCCCCCTTTCCATCCTATTGTCTCTATTTGGTTAGCAACAATCCATATGACCCTGAAATTGTTTTTGGAAAATTCAAGAGAATAAAATGATATTTGTGCACTTTATTGGATAAACAAGATTGCATCAAATCCAATTCCAGAAGGCCCATTTCCCGTCATTTTTTAATGGTTGATCCCATTTTCAATAAATATGACTATTATGACCAAAAAACCAGTATGAAAGTTTCTAGAGAACTGAATAAAATTTGTGGACTTTATCAGGTAAATAATGAAAATTAAACAGATGAAAGGGCGCATAGGAGGGAAATACACCATTGCTAAAGTTCTCCTAATCTCTACTCAGCAGAGCTAAAAACTGTCATTTTTCATCCTAGCATTGACACATACCTGCGTTACTTTCAATTTCTATTCATGATACATAGTATCATAATAAAAAGTACATAGTTGAAAAGTTATTATAAATGCTTTAAATATTTTTTTTGAAAATCTACCCTCATGTACCTTGTCAGGTTTCAAATTCTGTCAAGTTTTCACATAATCACACATAAAAATTTACCTGCTTTTAATCACTTTTTCTGCCTTTCTCTTCCCTCTAAATCACCATGTTCACATGTTGTATAAACCGCCGAGTGCCCTGTGTGAACATTTCTGATGTGGTTAAGAACTGACAACCATTTAGCCATAGTAACTTCTCCATCTTCTCCTTCTGATGATGCTGCTGTCCAGTATAGATGGTTAACTACACTCTTTATTCACCCCGTAAGCTCCCTACAGTCTTTCTCTCTGGACAAAGAAACCAACTTCTTCTTTAAACCTGTAACATTATGGAACAAACACTACTAATTCCTTTTGCAATTTGTAGCATAGAATGACAATTTGCTTATATATATCAAATTTTAAAAAAGATTTTATATGCTGAAAATCTTAAAAATTGGCATGGACATTAAAGTGAAGACAAATCTGGCAAAACTGCAAGATTATCATCAGAATATATCATCATTGTAATTTAAAAAAATGACAAAATAAAGCCTGCGTAATGATCAATTATTAGAATTTAGAATTACAAAGACAATATTCCCCATTGCAATGATGAACTTGATGATCACTTTCTGCAACAATAGCCACTGACATAAATCTTAGTCTAAAATATCCATGTCTTGTAAAATATGTAATCAAAATATAAAACAATAAGATGTGTTATAATACTAGATATAACACTATTGCCTCCAAAACAGCAACTGTTTCTTAGTTTGAGCTTTGTAAATAACCTTGACATAAAATGATGTGAATCAATGAGATGTTCCTTCATATCAAATGTGAACATTGTATCTCAAATATTTTTGAAGTTATGGGATAATGTTAAGTTTGCAGGTTAGATTTCAATAAGGTTAAGGGTAAAAATTATGACCTTCCTCAGTTGAGTATTGATGTTAACTAGCTGCATTATGCCATACTTAATATTAGCATTGTTACTTGAATAGGATTGAAGTTACAGGGAAATGTTTAGATCACTGGTTAACTTTGCTGGGCAGTCCGTCAGTCAGAAGGATAGACAGAAAGATGGACAATGGTAAAACAAAATGCCCCATATCTATCCGTGCCTGAGCATAAAAAGGTAACACATAAATGACTGTTGATTACCTAGGTGTCATAACTTATAATGGCTCATCCATTATAAATGAATAATTTGATTGGTCAATTATACCTCCATCAAAAGACAGGACATATAATGAGATCACCTGTGGCATCGAGCTGGCAGTTAGAATCCATTTCTTTATCTGCAGCATTACTCCATTGACTTATGTTCCTCTCATGAGTATGGAGTGCAGTGTACAAGAACTGTTACTCTACCTACCTTAATTTTTAGCTCACCTGAGCACAAAGTGCTCAAGATGAGCTATTGTGATCGTACAATGTTCATCATTCCTCGTGGGCCGTCCACAATTTCTTTAAATATCTTATCCTCCTAAACCAGTGGGCCAATCTTGATAAAACTTGGAAGGGATGTTCCTTGGGTCAATCTCTACAATGTTGTTCCAATAAATGAAATCCAACCTTAACTTTCCCTTTAACCCTAACAAAAAGGGTGAAAATATGAAAATGTTCAAAAATCTTCTTCTCTGAAACCAGAAAGCAGACAGCTTTCATATTTGGTATGTAGCATCATCTAGTGGACCTCTACCAAGTTTGTTCATATCAAGACCCTGGGGTCATATTTTGGCTCCATCCGGGCGCAACCCCTTCTACATAGAACCAAAGAGCAAAAATCTTGTAAAATTTTCTTCTCTGAAACCAGATGGCAAACAGCTTTCATATTTAGTATGTAGCATCATCTGGTGGGCCTCTATCAAGTTTGTTCATATTCAGACTCTTGGGTCATATTTGGGCTTTGCCTGGGCACATCCCTTTTAGCTCTTCTGAGCATGAAGGGTAAAAAAATGAAAATCTTCAAAAATCTTCTTCTCTGAAACAAAAAGCAGAAAGCTTTCATATTTGGTATGTAGCATCATCTAGTTGACCTCTACCAAATTTGTCCATATCAAGACCCTATGATCATATTTGGGTTTCCACCTGGGCGCAACCCTTTTTACAAAGCAAAGCAAAAATCTTTTGAAATCTTCTTTTCCGAAACCAGAGGGCATGCAGCTTTCATATTTGGAAAGTTGCCTTGGTAGTGTATATGGTCACCTACTGACAACATATTTATTCTAAGTTTCATAAATAACCTACAGTTTCTAGATTTGTTACAAAGCTGAGACTAATGCCATGCAAATTAAGTCAATTAGACTGTCTCAAAGCGGAATAATATCCCCCTACAAGAGTTTGTCCATTATGAAAAGCCATTTTCCATCAAAGGGTCTTTTCTCTGCTAAAAATCAATGGATCCTAACCAAAATATCACTTGCACAGCTCTGCTTAATACTGATGACATCTGTAAATTTTGAATGAAATCTGCCCTTTAGTTGCTGAGAAATTGAAAAAGCTACAGACAGGCAGATCCACCAACCAATGGAAGGACCGACAAGCTGACTCCTATACTCCTGACTCCCAATGGGCAGGGAGAGTGGGGGGTATTAAAAATGTTACAAAACCATGAAACTTTCACAGGATTATTCTTCAGTTGAAAGGAAGTTTCATTCTGAAACACAGTAAACACAGGCTAAGGAGCCCTTAGAAATAATGCTAAAGCTAAATTGAAGGGAAGATAAAGCCCTTGGCTATTTTCACCGTATACATTGTTTTTACAGCATAAAGGTATCCAAAATATCAGTCTAAACAGAAAAAAAACTTGATAGTCACTGTCAGTAGAGTATCTCATGCCCCCATGGGCCTCTTTTTTAAATCTCTACCTTGAAAGGCCATTTGATTATATTCAAAACAATTTAATTCATCCAAGCTGGAAATGGTCTCTTGTTCAATCATTTGCAATGTAAAAATACATTATACCGGTTGTTCAAATCCATATGAATGATAATAAATAATATTAAGAAATACCTGAACTAACTGGACATCCAACACCACACCTTCATCGAGATCTAACAAGGTATAGCTGCCATATTTTGCACTGTGCCCGGGTGTATCTGCTCGACCATCTCCACCAACAGCAATTGATCTTCCTTGTGAAACAACATCGTTTATGTAATCTTCCTGATAATTTTGCCAAACATGTTCTATTGCTGGATACAAGAAATATTTTTGATGTCCCATGAATGTTGTACGGCTGATTGTGGCAATTTTACAGTATTTCATTATTCTTAAGGTCTGGCCCCGGAATCATACCCGAAAACAAGATACCAGCAGAAATCATTAAATTACCAACAGGTTTACTTCCAACAAAAGGCTAACTAAACTACACTCTGTCAAAAAGACATATTTCACACTTTTGCTGTACTTTATTCATAAAACCATTGGTATAGCTTATCTTTTCTTGTGTTTGACTGGCACATTTTGTACATACATGTACTTGAAAAAGTTGCAAAAGCTTACTTTCAAATAAAATGTATTTACTCTCTTTTTCTGAAAAAACTGTCAATGGTTCTTCCAATCTGAAAACAAGAGGACCAAGATGGTCCTAGATCACTCACCCGAGTCTCTTTGACCCCTGGGACATCACATTAATTAGATAGGCAGATATCAAAAAAGAGATAATTGCCTAAGATCAATACCATGGAATGTTTTCAGCAAAGAGCAAGACAGATATGCCTTTTTGCTCTTTGATTCTATGTAAAAAAGGAACCACCCGGGCAAACCCCAAATGTGACCCCAGGGTCTTGATATGAACAATCTTGGGAGAAGTCCATAAGATGATGCTACATACTAAATATGAAAGCTGTTTGCCTTCTTGTTTCAGAGAAGAAGATTTTTGAAGGTTATCCTATTTTCACCCTTCATGCTCAGATGAGCTAAAAGCAGTGCGCCCTGGAGATGACCCAAGGGTCTTGATATGAACAAACTTGGTAGAGGTCCATTAGATGATGCTACATACCAAATATGAAAGCAGTGTGCCCGCTGGTTTTGATTAAAGAAGATTTTAAAAGATTTTCGCTCTTTGATTCTATGTAAAAAGGGTTGCGCCCGGTTGGAGCCAAAATATCATCCTAGGGTGTTGATATGAACAAACTAGGTAGAGGTCCACTAGATGATGCTACATACCAAATATGAAAGCTGTCTGCCTTCTGGTTTCATAAAAAAAGATTTTTGAAGGTTTTCATTTTTTACCCTTAGTGCTCATAAGAGATAAAGGGATGTGCCCGGGCAAAGCCCAAATATGACCCAAGGGTCTTGATATGAACTTGGTAGAGGCCCACTAGGTGATGCTACATACCAAATATGAAAGCTGTCTGCCTTCTGGTTTCAGAGAAGAAGATTTTTACAGATTTTCGCTCTTTGATTCTATGTAAAAAGGGTTGCGCCCGGTTGGAGCCCAAATATGACTCCAGGGTCTTGATATGAACAAACTTGGTAGAGGTCCACTAGATCATGCTACATACCAAATATGAAAGCTATCTGCCTTCTGATTTCAGAGAGGAAGATTTTTAAAGATTTTCCTATTTTCACCCTTTTTGTTAAGGGTAAAGGGAAAGTTAAAGGTGGATTTCATTTATTTGAACAACTTTGGTAGAGCTTGACCCAAGGAACATCCCTGCCAAGTTTCATCAAGATTGGCCCACTGGTTTAGGAGAGGAATGTTTAAAGAAATTGTGGACGACGCACGACTGACGACGGACATTCTAAGTGCTCAGGTGAGCTAACAAGAGGGCCGTTGGCCCTGGGTTGCTCACCAGAGAAAAAAGCTTCATTACCTAGGTATGTCAATGCAACCACAGAAAAGAGATTTTCACTTATTCAATCAGATAACATTTGAAATAATCCCCCCCCCCCTTGCTCCTCCCCTGGTAATTTTTTATTTAAGCTTTTTCATAAAAGGTCTATGATCAGCTAATCTATGCCAGATATACAGGCCGAGTCTGAGACTTTTAAAGTTTTCTTTAATGAGTTGATCAATCCATGTCAAATATAAAGACTGTAGGGATTCAAAATTCTCAACCAAGCACTCCCCCCTCTCCCAAGATGCTCTGCACCTGGTGAATCTACAGTTATGATTTTAGCTAATTCAATTAATGTCCATATGCTGATCATCCATACCAATTTTCAAGTCTGTAGGACTCCTGGTTCATTAGAAGAAGTTTAAAGATTTCAAAAATGATCCAAAGTACTACCCCCTCCCCAAGACACTCAGCACCTCGTGAACCTACAGTCATGATTTTAGCTATTATAAATGTCAATATATTGATCACCCATGCCAATATTCAAGTCTGTAGGGTTCCTGATCCAGGAGAAGTACAAGATTTCAAAATTGATCCAATGTACTACCCCCTCCCCCCTAATGCTCCGCACCTGGTGGCCCTACATTCATGATTTTAGCTACTTTATTTTAGATCCATATGCTGATCATCCATGCCAATATTGAAGTCTGTAGGGCTCCTGGTTCATTAGAAGATGAAGGTAAAAGTCACAAAATTTTCACAAAAGTACTCCCCTCTTGTGCTCCGCACCTGGTGGCATTACAGTCATGATTTTAGCTATTTTTATTAAGATCTATGAGCTGATCCTCCATGCCAATTTTCAAGTCTGTAGGGCTTGTGGTTCAGAAGAAGAAGAAGATTAAAGATTACAAAATTTTCACAAAAGTATAACCCTCTCCCCCCTGGTGCTCCGCACCTGGTGAATCTACAGTCATGATTTTAGCTTTTTTTATGAAGTCCATATGCTGATCATCCATGCCAATATTCAAATCTATCGGGCTCCTGGTTTAGAAGAAGAATAAGGTCAAAGATAAGAAATTTTCACAATAGTACTACCCCCTCCCCCCTGGTGCTCCGCACCTGGTGGCCCAACAGATATGATTTAGCTATTTTTATTAAGGTCTATAAGCTGATCCTCCATGCCAAATTTCAAGGCTGTAGGGCTGCTTGTTCAGAAGAAGAAGAATTTTAAAGATTTTCTTAAATTTTTAACTTTTGTTGCCATAGCAACCAGAGTTTTTCACCAATTTCAATTCTTTTAGCAATTCTTAAAGGGGATCACCTAAGGAACATTTCTGCCAAGTTTGGTTAAAATTGGCCTAGCAGTTTAGGAGGAAATGTCATTTAAAGAAAATGTTGACAGATGACTGACGCCGGACGGACGCCGGACAAAAGGTGATCACAATGCTCACTCAGGTGAGCTAATTAAAAAAAAACAAAGCTATTCATCAAAAGGGACCATCTGGGTAGTGCATAAAGTGTCGACCCTAGTCAGACTGCGCGGCCTGCACAGACTGACTTGTGTTGAAACTTTTCGCAATGTGCTTATTTTCTGAATCTAGAATTATCAATCTACCTCAATGTGAAAGAATTTTTGAAATGCGACCTCTAGTTTCCCTTTGCTGGACCAAATCTCTTTTTCAAATATTCATTTACAAGGTTCCCAGATGGTCCCTTTTTGAGTGACGGGTCACAATTGTAAATAAGAAAATGATAATTAATACCAGGTCTAACTTTTTTCACTCTATTGCCATGGCAACCATAGTTCTACACTGAGTTGATCATTTTGAAAGTGATTGACCTAAGAATCTTTTCTATTAAGTTTGCTTGAATTCTAATGGAGATTTTAGGAGATGTTTTAAACTTGTTGACGGGTTGATTGACAGATGTATACCCACATGGACACCAGACATTGAAAAATAACCCCCCTACAAGCCTTACTTATAATTACCCTTCATCATCTTTGTAGTTTGAGTCCTCTGACATAGGTGATGATGGAGGTTCATAATTTGGGTCCAAAATGTCATCATCTTTCATTGGTGAGTAAAATGGATTCACTGTTACTTCTTGATTTTCCTTTTCGGAAGTCTTTGGTGGAACATTTTTCTGTAAGTATTCTGGTCTTACTAATTGGAATGCATCTCTAGTTGTAGATTTTTCCTTTTGGATGATCACTGGCCCAGTTTGAATGGCTACCAGAAAAAAAGGAAATGAAATATGTTAACGAAATACTAATGTCCCAAAATTGCAATTTTTTACTAAAACTTAGACCTTGACAGATAACCTTGACCTTGTCACATGACATTGATGCATGACCTTGGTATGCAGATGTGTATTGTCGATGTACATTGTCATGCCAAAGAATGAGCTTTGTATCTTGAAAAATTGTCAATATTAACTTTTTAGAAAAATAGTTAAGTTTTGCAGACTTTTGGACAAACATAAGTATTTCAGCCACACAAAAGATGGAAACACAACAATAAATTAATATGACCCCAAAATTATCAACTCAGGGACATGAAAAGACCTAAATTTACATTTTTCAGCTTTATTTCAATATTACACTATTTTGATTATTTCAAATTAATGCAATAGCATTTTGTGAAACTATGCAATATTGAGGGTCCAAATTTTAAAACATTGAAGAAAGTATTCTTTGATAAACTTCTAGTAAAGACTTTTTATGCCACTTCAAATGTAAAAATGCAGTTACAATCATAATGAAATTAACAAACCAAATTATAATATATTAAATTAATGAGATGGATTTAATTTATGTTTATTTGGATCCAGAAAAAAAACAACAACAACTGGATACATTATTATTTTCTACTTACTTTAAACAATACTGATTTTTTTTCTTAAAATAGTATTGCTTTTCATATAACTAATTCTTCATAGTACCTCTTGAAATCATCTTTTTACATGCCTTTTCTGCCTTCAATTGTCTTGTTTGGCATTGCTTGGAAACTTGCGTTGGTCTCACCTGGCAACTTACAGAGGCAGTAAAGGGACAGGAAGTTTCAACATCCATTGGCTGCAAAAAATAATTATTTTGATGTATACATTAACATTTTTAAGTCATATTGCAGACTAAATTTTAATTATTCATAGGCTTAATAAAAATTACAGGCAAATCTGGGTGATGAAAAGCCTGGCCAAAAACTTTTTAGTAACAAACTTTGACAGTGATAAACTTCAATAAAAAGCATTTTTGTAGGACATATTGTTTAAAGAAAACAATGTCAACCAAAATAAAGGATATGATTATCAGACAGATATGCCCCAAAATCATCTTTTGTCACAAAATGTTGACCTTGATAGAGGACTTCTAACTCTACAGATCAACTTGAACCTGATACTTACCAGGGCTCGTGTAAGTGTTTGAAAGTAGAGTGTCACTGACTCCTAAACCATGAAATTCTGGGGGTCAAAACTCATTCTAAAGGGGTCAAAACAACAGAAAGGGCAAATTGTGGGAAAAATTGTACAGGTTTCAGTGTTACTTGACGTTTAATTGTAATGATATAGAGGAAAAAATTAATTAATAGAATACTATATAGTATCATTGAAAATTTAGGTGATAAAGCCCAGTTTTGACCCTTAGCATTTTCTCCCAAGGGGGTCAAAATGACCCCCTTTGAAGAAATTTCTAAGGGTCAAACTAGGATATTTTCAGATTTTTGAGGGTCAAAACCCTGATTTAAGGGTCAAACACGAGCCCTGCTTACAGATGCACATCATAAGATCTATCTTCATGATAAATATCAGCCTTTTATCTAATTCATGAAAATGTTAAGTATGTTGGTAAAATTTTGAGAAGTTTGACCTTAACCATATCAGATGACCAGTCTTCCCACTGCTTCTTTAACCTCAGGGTGAAATTGGGTATTTTACAGTATATGTGCAACCCTCCATATGACACAAAGAAGGCATACAAGTACTTTCAAAATTTTAGGGTACAAGCTTCAATTTTTTTGGGTGAATTACTTAACCTAATGACCTCGAACACTGTCTCAGCAGAAGCACATTATTCAGAACAAGCACCATACCAAAAATCAAAGTACTGAAAGTACTGATAAGTTGAAATGCGTTCAAGAGACGGTGACCTCAAGCCACTAACGAAGCTGACGCCTTCTGCCCACCACAGGTGATCCTGTCTTTTGACGGGCGTATATAAATCAATGTATTTCATATCGAGAGGCGCTTAAACCCCTGAATCGCTATACAGGACTGAAACTGATGAAAGAAAACTGATAACAAGAGGGCCTGTATTCGATTGGTCCAGTGGATCGCATCCAAGAAACTTTCTGGTACAGTTTCATTCAAATATTGTCTAATTGTTGCAGAGGTTATATCATTCGAAGAATAGACAGAGATGATAGGCAATACCCACCCATTCATTACAAATTAGCCATGCTCTGCAAAACCATATTTATGGGCTAATCAAAATTTTGCTAACAAATTTTTAAAGAGGGTCATCAAAGGAACATTCTGGTAAAGTCTCATTGAAATCGGCCCAGTTATTCAGGAGGAGATGTCATTCTAAGTTTTCTGGCTCAAAATAAGGCCCGCCCTGTCACGCCCGTATTTATTGGCCAATCCAAAAATTCGTGAACAATTTTTGAAAAGGGTCACCGAAGGTACCCAAAGTTTCATTGAAATCGGCCCAGTGGTTCAGGCGGAGATTTCGTTCAATGATTTCGGGCTCGAAATAAACATCTCCCTTCCACGCTCATATTTTTGGACCAATCATACTTTCGCGAACAATTTCTGAAATGGGTCACCTAAAGAACATTCTCGGAAAGTTTAATTGAAGAAAACCCGCCCTGTCACGCTCATATATATTTGCCAATCTAAATATCGCGAACATTTTTTTTAAAAAGGGTCTTCAGGAAAATTCTGGTAAAGTTTAATTGAAATCGGCGTAGTGGTTCAGGAGGCGATGTCGATCAATGATTTCGGGCTCAAAATAAGCCCCTCCCTTCCACGCTCTTATTCATGGGCCAATCAAAATTTCGCGAAAAGTTTAAGCAAAGGGTCACCTAGGGAAATTTCTCGGAAAGTTTGATTGAAGTCAGCCAAGTGGTTCAGGAGGAGATGTCGTTCAAAGGTTTCAGGCTCAAAATAAGCGCAGCCCTGCCACGCTCATATTTATTTGCCAATCTTAATATCGCGAACAATTTATTTAAAAGGGCCACCCCAAGAAAATTCTGGTAAAGTTTCAATGAAATCGGTCCAGTGGTTCAGGAGAAGATGTCGTTCAAAGAGTTCGAGCTCAAAATAAGCCCCGCCCTACCACACCCAAATTCATGGGCCAATCAGAATTTAGCGAACAATTTGTGAAGAGGGTCATCGACGAAACACTTTGGCAAAATTTCGTTGAAAGCAGCCTAGCGGTTAAGGAGAAGAAGATGTTTTTTAAAAAAAGTTGTAGACACACGACGCACGACGGAGTCAGTGTGATCCTAAAAGCTCCTCTTGAGCACGTTGTGCTCAGATGAGCTTAAAAGGAAGAAAATGATACGGACCATACATGCGACTTATGGACGCACAGGCGGACAGTTATATACTCAAAACAGTTTCTATGTTATTTTTTAAATGACTTCTGCTCCATTTGAGTTATCAATTTCATTTTCACTTAGAATTGTCGCAAAGTGACCACAAGCGCTTTGTCCTTGATGAAAAGCTATTTTCGCAGTGAAGTCTTTTACTTCATGAGTTGAAATACCAAGACAATTTTTGGACGAAGTTCAATTGTGACTTCGACATTCACGACTCCAAAATTGGCACACTCTTGGGTCATTGACAATATTTGTGTCGATTTTTATGATTTGAGTCAATTGGTTGTTCAGTTGGAGTGGAAACTGTTAGCAGTTAAAGTCTACTCATGATCCCGAAACAATAGGGCATTTTTTGGGGTCATGGGCAAAATTTGTGTAAAGTTCCGTTATTGCAGGTCATTTGCAGAAAACAAACGGTCAATGGACTGACAGACAGACATGATGAAATCGATATATGCTCCTCTACTTCTGAGTAGAGGGAACAGTTAATAACATCGTGTTAAGAACCAATCAGACGCTTTAAATTTCAATAATATCAGTGAAATCGCGATTTGGTTCTTACTTGATTCATTTTGAATGTACATGTTGATCTTATTTTTTGTTAGTAATTTTGAGCGTTTTTGAATGGTTTGGGTAAGTGTTTGGAATGAATGAATGGAGCGCTGAGTGAGCGATTAAGTATGTTTTTGATTGAGATGAATGTCAATTTCACGATGTAACTAACTGTAAGGTGTTGCTCTTAATAAACATTCATGTAGATAACTGCAATATGACGAAAAACAAACGACAATATGTTGCAAAAATAATTATTAACTTTAAATGTGCATCACCCCTTCAACAAAAGCTGAAGAATTTTATTTTGTAACTGTAGACAGAAATGTACAATATAACAATTTGTCAAAAGCTAAATGTGTAATAAATTCGTTCAGAAAGAGAAACTATACCTCTCAAATTAGCTATAACGTAATTCTACGAATAACAGGGAGCGACATTACCAAATAAGCAGATCACGTGTTTGGCCTGTGCTATTGCCACAATACTGAGAAAAGAGATCAGGATATTACCAAATAAGCAGATCACGTGATTGGCTAGTGCTGTTGTATATAGCTGACCTTATATCACATGATTTCCAAATATAGTAATGCAAACATGTGCTACTAGTAAATTCTTACGCAACTTTCAATAAATTTCGTTTAAAAAATAAATAAGCGTGTTAATAATATACATGATGTGATAGTTGTGTAATTGTACAGCATAATTACTTTTTTGATGATATAAACTGTATGTCTATGTCAAGTTGAGATATACGAAATAGGTCGAAGTGTAATAACATCCTGTTCACGTGATATGTGTTCCCAAATAACCCGAAATGAAATTATCTTGTGTTCATTTTGCGGTTTTGTTAAATCTAAGTTGGAATTGCTCCGCATTCCAACTTAACAAGGTATGCATCTTCAATAAGCTTGATGTAATAAGCAATGTACAGTTTATTTATTTAGGATAGTGCTGACAGACAGACTGGCAGACAACAGAAAAACAAATTGCCTCTGATTTTTCAATACCAACATTTCTATCTTCTATATGCATGTATTTCTATTAAAAATATATATAAAAAAATGCATTCAGCTACTGTGAAGGTAGCAGATATAAACATTTACCTTACAAATCATACAAGATCTATCTCTGTACTCTGTAAAAAAGAGAAATGAAATGTTTCCAGCAGAGGTAAATCAGGTTAAAAAATAAAGTTAAATGAATAAATTACCTCACTTGCCCCATCATCCACTGTTGTACCAATATTCTCACAGTTTTTTTTCTCTTCTGTATCATAAGCAGTAATTAACTGAAAATGAGCAAAGTTATAGAGGATATTCCTTTCTTTCAATATAAGATATTTCATTGAGTGAAAAACAGGACTTATAATAAAATTCAATGACCCAGTGTGAAAACAGTTGTAACTGCCTATATGTTTAAGAATGAAAAAAAGATTGATCTTAGTAGAAAAACAAAAATTTATTCCATTATTTAGGCAAAGATGACACCAAAAGTCAAAATGTTTAGGACAAGTTTTACTGAAAGCCCGTCATTTTGGATGTAAATCTATCTGTAGCTGTGATAACCTACTGTTAGTTCTCGATAAATTGCTGGAAAAAAATTACGGGAATAAATATCCATTGTATCAAGCTTGAAGAGGGTCACAATCTGGCAAAATGACCCTATCCAAAAAGATGAGGGAAAGCCTGTATTAATAGATTTGAGCCCTATTCTCAGAAATCCATGTCATATATGCAGTGGTGGCTCTAGGATATCTGTAAAAGGGGTTTAAACATACAAAAAAGGGGAAGGGGGTCATTTATGATTCTCCTAGTATCATCATACACAACTGTAACATTTATCCAGCTGTATTTAAAATTTTACTTAAAAGGAATTTCCTATTTTTAGACATCATAGAGTCTGCCTCAACTTTTTCTACAAAAGTCAAGTAGAAGGCTGACATCCTAAGATCAGACTGTGAAGGCTGATCAGGAAAAAAGTCTAACAATTTTCACTTTGGGGCCAGACTTCAAAAACTCAATATTTATCATTGTGGGTTTAAGCATTTCCCCACAAAATCTAGGGGTCCAGCCCCAAATCCAGGGGCCATGGGCAAGTCTTTTTCCTTGCTGATCTAAGTCTATCCTTTGCCGAACCTTTGTTCGCAAATGGAATATAGCTCTTCAGCAGAACGGTTTACATAAATTTATCATGAATGAAATTATGAGATTGAGTGTAGGTGGGGGGGGGGGGGCACTTCAAACCCATGAACCCCATAAAATCCATGAACCCCATAAAGTTCGCCCCTGCCAAAGGGTTAACCCCAAAATTAAACAGAGCATAAATCATTTATGGTAAAAGTACAGTATCTAGATCTTCATAACTGTCATATCTATAGTGTAAAATGGATGATCATGATGTGTTATTTTACTTTTTCAAAACTAAAAATGATTGATTCAATCATTTCAGTTTTTGAAAAAGTAAAATAACACATCAATTTGAATATTACTAAGATTACTTAGTTACCCTGTGTGCTTCTCTTTTTAGATATCCCCTTCTGATCTTCTTTGGTGGACGCTTTTGTGAAACTGTGTCTTCTCTTGGTGAAAGCATCTCTAGATAGTTTTGATCCTGTGAAGCCCTTTGATGTAGATGGTGTGCATGGACGTGGTTCTTTGTGAATGGTCGGCACAGCGTGCTTATTTAGTTGAACAGCTTTTGGAGTAATTCCCATTTGCTCTTACTCAAAGAAGTATTTAAAAGGAAAGCAATCCTTTGTGAAGTGATCCGAACATAGACTACTCGGTCGGGCCAGTCCATACGTGTTTCACTTTCACGAAGCCAGTCCATTGCTTTCTACGTGTACAATCTTTCGGGAAATAATGCATGGAAACTCCGTCAACATGCCGGTTTACACAATTATTTACCTTTAATTTACCTTCCTAGGACTGCAGGTAAGCCTTCAGCTTCTAAAGGTCCGTCTCTTTTTATTCTCTTTATGTTTGTGTGAGTGTTGTAGCAGCTCGCAGTGAATTTGAGCACATGATATTTCCAGTGGTTATTGAGACTGTTTTTAAACGAATTTAGACTGGGCGCAGTTACTACTTCATTGCTTAATGAGTTCCATACATCGACTACACGATTGGTGAAGAAATGCTTTGTGATTTCTGTATTGAACCTTCTTTTGTAGAGTTTGAGACTGTTCCCCCTAGTTTGTGAACTTCCAGCCAATTTAATTAGCTCCATACTTGTATTGTCGAGATGATGTAATAGTTTGTACACTTGAATGACATCGGCTCTCTCTCTTCTGAACTCGAGAGAGGGTAAACCGAGGCTAATTAATCTTTGGCTGTAGTCTAGATGTTTAAGACTGGGAATCAATTTTGTTGCCCTTCTTTGAACATTTTCAAGAGTTGTCTTATGTTTCTTCATGTAGGGAGACCAAACTGGACTAGCATATTCGAGATGTGGGCGTACCAAGAATTTGTAGAGATTGAGAAACATGGTCTTGTCAAGAAATTTAAAGTTTCTGCGTATGATTCCCAAGTTCCGATTAGCTTTCTTCACTTTAGATTGGATGTACGAGTTGAATTGAAGGCTTCCATGAATTGTAACTCCTAAATCTTTCTCTTCAAGCACACTTTTAATTTCCTCTTGGTCTCTGGATAGATTATATATGGGGCCCATCCAAAACTGAAATCAGATTTAGTCTGAAACAAATAGTTTATCATCAAAGTTCTGTTTTCAAATCAAAGTATGCCCGATTTTTACCTTACTTTGATTTTGTTTTTCGCAGCGTCATTCTCAGTTATATTAGTGACGTCATATAAACCCACATGCGAAATGATGCGCTTTCATGGATGCTCCATTCGGCAATTCTCGGGTGATCTCCGAGGTCTCCGATCTATAAAATGTTAAATGTAGGTTACGGAATCGGCCGAGTTGAGACGAATGATGGATGCTCCCGTATTATTCCCGAGGTCTATTCCGTAGAATCGCCGAGGGTTCCCGATTGTGCCATTCGGAACACTCACGATCAATCTCAGATGCACTCGGGAACCCTCGGCGATTCTACGGAATAGACTTTTCAGTTTACGGAAAAGTCCGAGCGAAGTTCCGAATGCCACGGGTCAATCGGGCTGACCAAATGACCAAAAATTACTAGTCTTACGTCCGAGGTACTTTTCAGTTTACGGAAATGGCCGAGCGATGTTCCGAATGGCCTCGGATGTACAAATACAGACTATTTTTGAAAATAACGGAAAAACCTTTAAAAACTCGATGACGTCACTTAACTTGATGGCGTTAACCCTCGAAACTTTGAGTGAAAACATTCGACGTCGCCAACGCTACTCGTTTGAAGTCACTGACGTGAAACCATCGCATTCTTTTATAAATGTATACAACTTATATTCTTAAATAACGGCTGAAAAATCTTAATTTTTGAGAATAATTCTTCATTCTCAAAAATTAAGATTTTTCAGCCGTTATTTACTTTAAAGAATATAAATCTAAAGATAGCGTTGATTCGCTAGTTTTCTTACACTGTTTCCGCCTAACAAAAATAACATACCCATCCGGCTTACATACATCCGAGGTCAGTTGTAGATCACGGAAATAGCCGAGTGATGTTCCGAATCACACTGCTTTATCGTCAAAATCAATTGGAGCTCGCTAATTGGATTGTTACGAGAATACCGTTATCTTCCGATAGGTGGCATTTTTCAAATACTGACCTATCTGATTTGAGCATTCTGGGTAGTGTAATTCAATTCAGGAACCCTCAGCGATTCTACGGAATAGACCTCGGGAATAATACGGGCGCAGCCATGAAAGCGCGTCATTTTTCACGTGGGATTTTATGACGTAACAAACATCAACAACCCCGCTAAGGATGACGTTGCATAACATAAAATCAACGTAAAAAAGAGGGCATATAATTATTTAATGATTTGTGATCAAATTATAATATACCCAAAAGATCTCTATAGACATTCGGAAAAAAGTAACAAAAATGTCATTTTCTTCAAGCGTATTAAATGACCGAAGTACCACCAGAAGCCGAATTACCTAAAATACGACCCAAAATTACTACACTTACGTCCGAGGTACTTTTCAGTTTACGGAAAAGTCCGGGCGATGTTCCGAATGGTGTTATTCGTGACAGCTCTGCCGATTCCGTCGAACTACTTACAAAATGTCAGCGGCCATGAAATGCTTCAATTTTATCGGTTTTCCACAAAATCTATATTAGGAAACTGTGTACAGTATTAATAGATCTTAAGCAAACAATTTAATATATATATAAGCAAACAATTTTAATATATATATAGATTATGACTCGATAATCTCACCGCAAAAGCAGTGAGATTATCAAAAACTTATACCCTGCTTTTGTGCATTTCATCCTATCTGACGTCATCTATGCGGGGCGAAATAAGTGACGTCACAATGAACGTTGCATAGAAATCACGCGCAAAATGACGCGCTTAACGATAATTTGTCCTAGAAATTTCACATTTGTCTCATTTTTTACATTAAAGAAATAGAATAATCGTTTGTTTTTCGTGTAAGATCGGTTAAAATTTCATTTTGTGAACAACAAAAGCTATATTTTCACTCGTGGCTCTGCCACTGTGAAAATATAGCTTTTGTTGTTCACTCAATGAAATATAAATCGATCTTGCACTGTAACAAACGATTATCCTCTCTCTATATATTTCTTTAATGCTTTTCGGTGGTTTATCGAGAAATAACGGTAGATTATCTCTTAATAATCTCACCACAAAAGCAGTGAAATTATTGAACTGGTACTCCGATGTCTGTGAGAGACAACGGGTAGTGTATAAATTTTACGGGAATCTGATTGGCTGTGTACTGTTCACGACAAGTAAGTTATTACAAACCGTAAGAATTTTCCCATCATGCATGTCGATATCCGTTGAAATTTGGCGGCATTGTTTAAAATGGAAATACCGAAATTCTGTTGCTTATATAAATATGCTCTTAACGAAATAAACATACGAAAAAAAAAACAAAAAATCAACTCATTATTTGCTGTTTTTCGCTGCATTCGTCCTGATTTTCGATCAACTCCATGTCGCAAATCCGTTACCAAACGCTTTACGATTTTCTAGCTTCCGTTTAACGTTGATCAAATGACGTCACTACCGGGTCACATGACCTTTCGAAAGTTTGTAAAATACCTATATCGATAGATCTAGGGGCAGTAACCCAGTCAATGAAATTATCAAAATTTTATGCCCTGCTTTTGTGCATTTAAACCTATCTGACGTCATCTATGCGGGGCGAAATAAGTGACGTCACAATGAACGTTGCATAGCAATCACGTGCAAAATGACGCGCTTTATGAAAAATTGTCCTAGAAATTTCACATTTTGTCTCATTTTTGCATTAAAAAAATAGAATAATCGTTTGTTTTTCGTGTAAGATCGCTTAATATTATATATATATATATACTTTCGCAATTTAAACCAATATTTTTGTCAATTAATTTAAGGCCAAATTAAGTTTGTTTCCAACAAAAATGAAGTTTTAATTGAAATTCTTCATTTACTACTTTTTGGCGATAGAATACGGAGTTATGCGTACGAGGTAGTAATTTTTATCACAATCTGGATAAGTGATACGGTCCCGAAGACAAGTCAATCTTCGGAGAATATGACATGCACAGACAACGGTATAAGATAAGAAAATTACCATATGACAATTTTCATTTTGAATATGATAAAAAGAAAAAAAAAATGTCGTGTAATGCAGGCTAAAATAATTGTTCATGAGAACGACAAAATGTTAACAAATTGTCCATGGGTCGATAGATGCAGTTAACGGAATGGGGCAACACTGGGTTACAAGAAACCTGCCAAACTTGGGTCAAAACATTTATATTTATCAAAACTATATTTTTTTTCGATTCTCATTCTTTTTTCTACAATGCCACCAGAAACGTCCACCTCCAGTATTTTATGCGCTTTGGAACGAAATTTGAATGAAAATAAAGGGATCTATTATGGCATCGCTTTTCCTAACAAATTTAGCAATAGTTTTTCCCCCTTTATAAAAACGTACGTTATTCCCTGTTAAAAAGTGTGTTTTCAAGACCTAATCAATCGCTTTAAAATCTTACGTAGAATTGTGGCTTGATTTGATCGATTTAAATTGCTGGTCGTTTTGAGTTGTTTCGAAGTCTTTTTAACAATTTTGGAGCGCCTAAAAGCATTGAATGTTGCTCTGAGTGAGCCAATAAGATTAGTTTTTAAGTTGGAATGCGGAGCAATTCCAACTTAGATTTAACAAAACCGCAAAATGAACACAAGATAATTTCATTTCGGGTTTTTTGATAACACATATCACGTGAACAGGGTGTGAATACACTTCGGCCTATTTTGTATATCCCAACTTGAAATAGACATACATTTTATTTCATCAAGAAGTAATAATGTTGTACAATTACACAACTATCACTTCATGTAAATTATTAACACGCTAATTTATGTTTTAAACGATATTTATTGAAAGTCGCGTACGAATTTACTAGTATCACATGTTTGCATTACTATATTTGGAAATCATGTGATAAGTAAAGTCCAATAAAGTCAGTCAGCTTTTGACAAAAGCACTAGCCAATCACGTGATCTGCTTATTTGGTAATGACGCGACCTGTTTTTCGTAGAATTGTGGCATAGGCACAAGCCAATCACGTGATCTGCTTATTTGGTAATGTCGCGACCTATTTTTCGTAGTTTGTTAAAGCTTCTTTTAGATGCCTAGTTTCTCTTTCTGAACGACCTTATTACACACTTCAACCCAATAGTTCAAATTTAAACCATCATTAGAAACGCGCGCCATGTACAAATTATTTATCTGTTTTAAAAACCCGATCCAGTAAATACCCTTTTTTTGTTACTTCTCTATAAAAACAGAGCCCCATTTCCAAATCGCGCGATAATTCCACTTTGTGGTGGACGCAGCAAGGATCGATGAAGGTATAGATCCACAACTTTAAGTGCGTGATTTAAGGTAAATTTTGTCTATATACCTGTACAGACAAAATTTACCTTTGATCACTCACTTTAAATTGCGGGTCTAAAGGCAAACATTTATCTTCTCTTTCTGCTTTTGTCCATTTTCTTTAAACTTGCTTAGACATAAATGCATTTTTGCAAACATACGCACGTACACAATCCTTTAAATACCATTGAAGATTATCACAAGTTAACTACAGCCTTTATTTTTATCATATATCTGAACGAGTTTACCAACCCCACATGTTTTGCCATCAGGGGCCACTTTCAAGAAAGGTACTTCGTCCGAAATTTGATCGTATCGCAATCGTACGATAAAAAATGGCCGTTAAGAAACATTTTTGGCTTTCAAGAAACATGTCGTATCGTGTAATTTACAATCAAATTTGCGACACCTTAAGGCTAGTTGTAAATGTTGCGATTTTGCCTGTGCAAGCATAATATTTTGTCGAATTTCATTCTTTTTACGCCGCTGGAGGCGGTCGAATATTGGCGTGTTCATCTCCGTCTGTCCGTCCGTCCGCCCATCCGTCCGTCTGTACGTACGTACGTACGTCCACTGTTCATGTGAGCACAACTCCACCAAAGTTTCTGGTTGGATTTGGATGAAACAGAATGTTCCTAGTCACCCGACCTTGCGCATAAAGTCACGGTTTGGTGAATTTCAGCCGTGTCATGAAAAAAAGGGGCCTTCATGTCAAAAAAATTGTGAACGCAACTCCTCCCTCATTTATTGACCGATTTGGATGAAAATTTCACAGTATGCTCTCAGTTTATTCATCATCTTGTTTTTATTATTATTATCAATTGCAGTTAAAAAAGCTTGAAATCCCCATCCAATCAATCAGCCATAACGAACAGTTTGAACTTGACAATTTAAATATGTAGTCTGCAATTGTTTTGAATTTGGTTCTGTCAAAATAAGTTGTGTCTACAAGTTTTTTTGTGAAACAGCAGCAGAGTGGCGGCGTATACTGTGACTATGACACTCTTCTTACTCTAGCAGAGGGTTTTCCGATTATTAAGCTTTAAACATGCCAATTTTCCAAGTACAATATAGTGAAAAAAATATACCGGGAAGAATGGATGCACAATCAGTTTGTAGTTTGATTTAGCTCTATGATAATCGTGCGATTGTCGCAGAATATAGTGATATTAAATTGTTATGTCTATCGTAGGATCTAACCCTTTTTTGATCATGGCTAAAAACGATTGCTTAACTTTACTTGTTTTAGGGAGAAAGAATAAAGATTAACTAGAAATGTTTCATCATACGTATCTAAATAAAAAAAGTTGTCTCAGTAAAGACTCTGTTGATCCATTCTTCAGGCGAAACTTATTTGAAAATTCCAGTATTTTCGGTCAACACAATATCATTTACAACCATCTAAAAAGCTGCAAAATCGCAAACAATAATATGGGAGTATTTCCTGTTAGGTAAACGCAAAGTGTAAACCTTTTTTTCAAACAGTGAATAAGTCTTTAGTAAAGAAACGAAACTTCAATGTATCGAAGTTTTATATTAAGTAACACTGCTACGACAACGACAACTTACGCATAAAAGACTGATTATAAATACTTTTATCTGCAAGCGTTAGAATGGGATAACCGAATTTTGATACAATACGTCCTCTTCATACACAAAGCTTCACAGATAAAAGCAATTGTGAACCAATATTGAAAACAAGAAAAAAGTAATAGTCAATGAGAAACAAAATTAGGGTCTCTGTTGTTGCATCTATCCTTTTGTAGAATTCAGTATGAGAATAAAAGTTAACATTTTTACACAAACCACAATGATAATTTAATATAATGATAATGATAAAAAGATAAGAAGTTAAGACCTCGAAACATTCACCCAGAACTTGGTACATGTGATCATGCTCATTTCACCAGGAGGTATCAGGTTCAATTAGTCTTGTAATGCTCCACACATCCGGCGCGACAGCGCAGCGAAACAAATAATGAATAATATTCATCATTTGTATCTGGACATACAAATAGACATTCTTTTGGTCTGTATAGTGATCATATGTTCTGTGATTTAGGGAACAGTTTACCCCCTAACGTGTAAGTTTATACCAGATGATCTGCACGTGCAGATTCAAAAGATCAATTTTACGATGACCAAATTGTCTTTGATTTTCAAAGATTTTTTTGTGGAAGCCATTTACAACCATCCTAAATATAATGGTACGATAATCATTTGATTAATCGTACGACTTTTCTTCTTGGAAGAGGCGCTGTTTGTCTTGAACAAATAGCTCAGTGATCAACACGCAAAATGTAAGTGTCCAGCCTAGGTAAGCGTGGGTTTTGACCACGTGATAAGCATAACAGAATTTGATTGGTTGTCAGCCCTACAACTGGTAGATGACCGTTCGAGAAAAAATCAGAGCAGTAATATTGTAACTGCTTCAAATTTATTATACAGCTAACCTATTGTACGTTTCAACTCCTTTACTCAGCCGAAAATCATGATAAACACTGAAAATACTAACTGGTAATTACATCAAATTTTGTATGAGCCTCTTCTTTATTTGTCGCAAAAGTGAATAAGATAAAAAAAAGTTTATAGATTGTGACTTAAAAGGCCGTTTCTTCGGTGTTTGAAAACAAATAGTTTGGCTCGAACACATTGCTCAGCGGATAAGGGTAAAAATGTAATGTGTTCAACTGATACGATTTCTGGAAAACGGTTTATATAAATCGGATGAACCCGATTTAAAAACTGGTCCAGTCTACCAGACTTCTTATAAAACGTTGGTAGATAATGAGCCATTTTGATGTACAAGTTCACGGACCCTTTATTCACATATATTTTGAGAGTCACTGGCCCGTTCGAAATAATTTATAGATCAAAAAAGAAACTTTAGCAAAAAAGAAACTTAAGATACTTCTTGGTCTGATTTGAATAACTAACAGTGACTATAGGCTAACTCTATTGACATGTGTTAGTCGGGCTATCGATATAGCCTACTCAGGCGCAGGATTTAGCGCGATTTAAGCGAAACATGCTTAAGCGTCTGTCACTTCCGGTTTTGGTCACATACTCGCGCTGAGCTACCCAATTTTTATTTTTAGAGCTTTTTGTTACTCTATCACACTCAGGTATTAACACGAAAAAACAAAATTGTGTGCACATCTTTATTAAAACGGGTATGCGACAGCCACCGAAAAAGTGCAGAAATCAGACAACGAGTCTGCATAGAGCTTGCACGCCACTCTTAAAGCTGCTCTTTCACAGCTTTGGAAAATGCGATTTTTGATTTTTTTTAAATTAATCGGAAATTATGGCATCATGGTGTAGAAAACTTTAAAATAATAAGATTCGATCTGGTAAGGCAAGGAAAAAAGACAGATATTCCCGAATTTAGCGGATATCCATTCAGAAAAAATGTAGCATCTACTAACGCCTAAAATATTATTCTTAAATTTTGAGCTTACTGTTTACGCATGCAATTTCTCCTGTTTCACCCATTCCATCAAAGTTCAAGGTCGAAGTATTTGTCAATTGGAAACCTACATATTGATACATGCTAAAAATTAAACATTATACATAAAAAATAACAATTTTGTAATTTATACACTGGGTATAAATAGACTGGCTCCGTCACTGACCTTGTCGCTTTGAACATTCAAGCTACATATTTTTTTTGAAATGGGTTTTTTGTTAGTGCCATACCGATGTGCGATTCTTTAATATCGGAAAATGCAAAAATCTCCAAATCTAAGAACCATTATTGGTTTGTGGTTTTTTTTCCTATGAAAAACTGTTAAAGAGCAGCTTTAATTTTGGCTATTTGGGAAAGGCAATTCACATTTTATCTTAATGGTTTATAACTGTCTGGTTTTCAATCATGGGTTGTTATGGGTTTGTTTGCTAGCTCAGCTATCTTTCATCCAATATTTGACAAAAGCCATTGTGATAAGTGTCGTTTTTCTCCCACAGAATGGTTGAGTGATACGTCTTAGAGAAAATGGCGACTTGTGGCTCAGATGAAATGTTCTAGCCGTGCCGCGAGAAACGACAAGTAAACCGTGGATAGGTGCACGAGCCGTCGAGTTTTAAATGTAAAAACTATTGAAAGCGACTGTTAAACCTATTTCATTATTTTACAAAAAAACTGGTTTGCAACTACTTTAGGTATCGCTCGAGATGAGATAGGCCCCTTGTGACGTCATCATGCCAAGAATATTGATCCCTTTTAAGAAATGCATTCGGGACCGTGGCTATGATAGGTAAATTTAGCACTGGAACTAATGTCATAAATCAGACTTGTTATTAGTTAATAGCCATAACTCCCGTGGTTTGTTTTCTTTAGTCAACCAGAGGTTGGAGCTGACTCTTAATGTCCTGTTATATCCACCGTACATCAATGTAATGGAACGACTTTGGATTAGTGTCTAGTTCGTCCCGAGATCCCATTTTTGGGTTTTCGATACATTTTGTTCCCTTCAGGAACTCGGTTAAACATGAACATACAACACATCCAGACTGCCGCGAGTCAAATTTTGAAGAAGATTCAAATGAATTATTCAACTGCGAATATGCAATAATTGGCATCGTTGTATAGTATAACAGAAACTTGAATTTTAAATCTATAAACGTAGTTTCTCCTTTACAAATTCATTTGGAATTTCGTCAGACGACTAGCGAAACCTTGTAACTAACGCTTGAACTAAGCTGTAGTTATGATGTTTTGGGGGCCCATAGACAATTTGCTATTTTTTTTTTTTTTTTTTATAAATATAATATAAATGTACTTATAATATTCTATTTTGTAATCAAAATTATTACTCGACCTCAAATTTTCGTAATGATTATTTGTCTATTTATTCATTTAGCTTCAAGATTTAGGTCCTTTCCATCTTTTTGAAGGTCGGTTTACATTAAAAGTTAATATAAAATGGTTCGGACGTGTTACTGAAGCCGGTTGAGGTACAGGGACCGTTTGTACTACCTTGCCGTACAAGGTAAACAATTAACAGAATGTGGAAGGATAAACAATAAATAATTCATGCCAATTCTTTTCTCAGGTCTGTTAATATTTACCTAGGTGCTCTTTATGAATTTAGATATACCCAGAGTTTAATAACCTCTAACATTTGCATCCACTGTTATGGAAACCATTGTGCTTCTTTAGCCTTATTTGACATTTATAAATGCTCTTGTTGGTACTTTTGAATATCTGATGCACCAATAAAAGATAAAATTTAAAAACTGATTTGGCCAGAATTTTCCCCATTTCAAATTATATTTTACATATAAATTATTTTCTCCATCATATCTTTCTATTTTTTTAAGTTCAGAAAATATGAATTTTTTACTAAAAACTCTTTTAGTATGATTACCATTGTGATAAAAACTAAAGTAAAGGCCTTAGACAGAGTCAATAATTCTTCTTTTTTCAATCCATGGAAACGGTATGTCAAACTGTAAAACCTAATGGATGTGTCAAATGTCTTTTAGGCTCATTTAACTTTGTTGGAAAAGTTCAAAAGATAGTGTAATAACAATCCCATGTTTTGCAGTACTTTATTTAATTTTGCCCAATGGACTTAAAAAATTTACCCGAATGAACCAACATCAAGATACCTGTATGGTAGGTATTGTAATTAGACAGTCATAGCATAGATCCATTTCTGTATAACTTTTGTCGTGTTATTTGGATTTGAGAAATTCATCAGATAAATAAAAATTAACCTAAGAAGAGAAAAATTAGTTGTTTCGCCAATATATAAATGAATATCAAAATATAACTATCATGGGCTGTCAAATGCTAGTAAAGGGTTATTAACAGGTAATTGTTTAAAAAGTGCCAGAGGCTATAGATTATCTTAGATGAGACTGGCACTTCTTTTAATTCCTTAACACCTTTAAAATTATCATTATAACACTTCATGTTCATAAGACATTTTTACTAGTTTGAATTTTCAATACTAAAAGCAAGAAACAGAATGTTCTAAACTAGGGGAAAAAAAAAACAACAACAAATAAATACTTGGGTATAAGACAATAATAGAAGTTTCCTATAAAGCCAAGTGAAAATTTAACATTTTCATTATTTTTCCCAATACATTATCTGTTTTAGGAAAATCTTCTTCTCAGTTTAAGTTCTATCTAGTCACTCCAATTATCTGGAAAGTATTTTCTTATGGTATATTTGTATTCAATACTAAAACCTAGGACCATTATTTTAGTATAAAAAATTGCAATATATAACTATCATTGAATATATTTTTTATCAAAGCTTGTACTTGCAAATACAACAAATGTAATCATAATGTAATCGAGATGTAATCATGATTACAGGGCTTTTTGCAATGAAATCGATTAAATTACGATCACATGTAATCAGAAATGCTCCGATTACCGATTACAATATGATTACCTGAAAATTGTAATCAATTACATGTAATCATGATTACCGATTACGATTACCCCAGGTCTGATTGGTAATACTGGTGAATGAAATACCGGGAATCCATTGTTAGGTGCTACAGCCGCCGCGTTATAACTGAAAAAATGTTGAAAGCGGCGAAAAACCCCATTCAATCAATCAATTGGCGTCCACCGTAAATAACCCACATGCATAGGGATTTTGTGATATGGCAGTTGATGATGTTGAAAAGAAAAGTTTTTTGGACGAACCTTAATTGCCGAGAGGGTGTATGTAGCTGGGTTGTGTGTAAGGGGGTTGTACTGCCTTGCTGTACAAGCTAGCTTTTTATAGCAACGTGGTCGAGCCCTCGCTTTTGTACAAAGAGGTCCCTGGTCCGAACTCCAACGGGGTCGCATATTTATTCACCGGGAACATTACTTATATAAGCATTGACAGGGGATTGTTTTATAGACCTCATTTACAATTGAAGAGCTGTTTAGGGTTATAACTACAGCTTGCGAATTAATGACATACATCAATAAATCACATCATTAGGACGGTACCGAGTCTAAGTGCAAAGGCGCTTCACCCACGCTTCCATTTTACATGTACCGCCATTTTATATGTACCATAGACAATAAACAGATGACCATTTGTATGACACGAAAGGCAATAATATTTGTTTACATGTATATTCTATGAAACTGAGAGTCTTGGGTTAATTGCCATTGTGACCACCATGAAGCATAGGAGGTTGTACTAAGCACACACATTTAGTTAAACAATTTCATATGTTTCAAAACTATTTCAGACAGGAGAAAATTTTCCTCCCAAATCAGATTGCAGCCAGATGAAAATTTAATATTTGCAGCTTCATGAAAAATTTCTATTTGCAGCCACATGAGTTTTTTTTTTCTGCGCAGCCAGATCAAAAACTTCTATGCTTAACCACAAAAGAATGTCCAAAAAATATAAATTGAAATAATTAAAAAAAAAATTTACGAATTTTTATCTTTCTTTACTATTTTTGTGAGAATAACCATATACATTGTAGCTGAATGTATGGAAAGAAATAAAGATGCTACCTGAAACCGTTGATAAACAGATACACATCGCTTGACAACACTATCAACAAAATGTCCACACGGGTATAAATGGTAATTCCAAATTGGATAAGAGTACCCATTTCGCAAGTTATCCATACTGCAATACCCACACAATAAATCTGCTTTAAAAAGCTGTTCATTTTGTCTGAAAACTCTTTCGTAACCCACTCACATTACATGATGAGTTACAATACATTGTTGATTTGGCAATTATCAATCGGGTTTTCATACCGTAATTTTCCTTTTGAAATATGACTTATAAGGCGCCATTTGAGCGTTTACAGGAGTCATAATGTCAACCAGATTTCTCAATCGTCGGTGTGCTTATGATTAATAGGTCGTCCGCTGTATATAAACCACAATACGGCTTGATGTCGGTATCTTGTCTTCGCAGTAACGAGCTTACCCTCAAAGACATGATTTTTTGCACCAGTCTTAGTCATTCAATCGGAAAACTGTTCTAAACAGCTAAAGCGTTTTTAAAACCATCCTTCAATTTTCTTTTCAAAGAACAAATTGAAGTTAATATTGATAGCGAAATGCCTACTTTAAATGGCTTGCCTCCGTAGACACATTCGGCCGAAACGTTCTTACTTAACATTTGACGTCACGAAAAAAATTAAAATTTTGAAACGGTTTATTGCTGCATGCCTAAGTGTCTTTCGATACCCATTAAAATTTCTAAACAAACATTTGAACAACAGATCCCGCAAGCTTAGGGGTCACGTTTAACCCTTTGCTGTTTAATCCCTGCTTTTTACGTGCATGTTATTTTATGATTGAGAAAAGTTGTGAAAAAAGAAGAAATTGCTTCTGACAAGCAATTTCTTCTTTTCCCACAAAATTTTTTTTTACCCTACAGAATGGTTATTTTTCAAATTAAATCCACTTTACCTAGCGCCCTATTTTTTCCTCCAATGAAAGGCCGCTATTTCGTTTGAAATTCAAAAAATATATCCCATAACCCGACGATCTGCTCGAATAAGTGAGCTTCGTGACTCTAGGTCATGAAGGGCGGGGACTACATTCAAAACCAGACAGTGACGTCATAATCTTGTCTGATAAAATGTCTCGAAAGACCCTTTACATGTAATCGAGTATTTATTAAAAAAAGATTAGTGAATGTTCTTTGAATAATGCTTATACACAATTACTCACTAAAAGGAGAAGGGCATTTTTGAATAACATGTCACAAGTTTATCAAGAGAAGATTTAGCTGATAAATCAATGATTCTGAAAATAAAATATTAATCCATATGGTATACAGGTGTCAGCAGTAAGAATGACATCGACGAGTTTGCTCGAACCAAGCCTTTTTGTATACTCTATATGTTCACATTGACATTAAAAAAAAGCGACAGGGTTGAAACGATATAAAATCCCTCTTCCTTTTTAAAATGAATACTCTGGATCTTTTGAACAACATTATAATTTAGTTGTTCTCAAGGTCCCAATCTTAACAAAATGCAATCAAATGTTCATATGAAAGGTGCATGTATGCAAAATAATTGTAGGAAAAAAATAAAATGTCTAGATCTACTTCAAAGATTCTAGGGATACGAATATTTGCAAAAAAAGAAAGTGATTCAAAGCATGTTAGGCCTATGAAAGCTGGCCAATATCGGAAGCTAACGTGACCCGTTTAACTGTGATGATTCGGTGGGGAACAAAAACTTGAAAAATACAGCTTTTCAATAAACTATGAATGTTATTCACCTACGTTTTGTTGCAAACATTATATTATTGATAATGAATATGCTGTGTTTTTTGTATGGGGTTTAACACCACTTGCAACAACCTTTCATTTATATCTCTGCGGCTGGAGCACCCAACAATGAATTCGTGGTATTTCCTAAACCAGTACTACCATTACTTTCCTAGCCTCCAGCTGCTATCCCACATAGGTCTACGATTATCGACCCATAGGTGGGAGCCAACTAGTCGGACAGGATTAATGCCGCCGTCGGGGATCAAACCCGGGTCCTTTTGAATGATAGCCCGACTCGCTACCACTGCGCGGCTAAATATGCGAAACGTAATCCCAAAAGGGAGGCACTATGTCCGCATAAAACTAACTAAAAACAAAAAAAAACCAACTAGCAGCAACAACACGGTTATGTTCACCGAACGTTCTCAATTGATTTTTCTCGCTAAATGACAAAATAATTACAGGAAACCAATGGAAATTAAATTCGCTCCTCCAACTTTTTGTTTACCTCGATTTGATTGAAGAATGTATGACGCAGCAAAAATGACTGACATCATTGATTGACGCGCAGCTCATTTCGTGACCTGACGTTATTTGATGAAAAAATAAGTCGATCGGTAAAACAGTTATAGTTCATATTCTGACAATTTACGCGTATAACCTTGCGCTCCGCTTAGGTTATATCGCGTAAATTGTCAGAAATGAACTATAACTATTACTTAAATTTTCGTCTGCAAAACCTTTGAATTTGGACAGGTCCAAAATTTTGTAAAACAGGAAAGGGTTAATAGAAAAAGCGTTTCTGCGGAATGGAACATGAAACGTTACAGTAAAAAGATCGGTCTAGGGAAGAAGACCGGTATTAGAAATCGAAAATCAATAATAGTCCAGTCAATCTAGCCCAAAAATAGGCTGAACCTCAAAAAATGCAAAAGAAATGTTTTCAAGTGATTTGTAATCTACAACATGCGTGCTTTAACATATCAAAAGTCTAGAAGAATCCAAGTGGGGGAAATTCTTAAAAATTGCAGTCAAAATGAGGTACCTAAACCATTGAATTAAGGGTGGTGCAAGGTTTTAAAGGTCACACAAGTCTAAATTTTCTGCTTCAAAACACTTGCAATGATTTATATATATAATTTTCTATACAACATAGGATTTACCTACTTTACCAAAACTATCTACTTTTTAAAAATAGTTTGATTTAAAGGAAGGGATTTGGAAAACGGTCGCTTAATAGACGTGGTCGCTTGCGCAAGATAGACTGTCACTTTTATTTAAATTGTAGATCTAAGCGGGGTTTTCCCTTTTCATTAAGGTTTTATGGCTAAACAGTTTAGCATATTATTGATGATCCCAATGTTAGCATTTTAAGCTGAAGTTTCAATGTTTGGTTTCTAGCGACATACATCTCTAAGGATTCCTAGGAGAAAATATCATCTTTCGCTGGCTTGATTCTGAAACCTGGTAACTATTTCTTAAATAAAGCTGCAGTAACGATGATTTTAGAATGTAGATCACCCACAATAACCTTGTTCGTGACTTGCATCCTCTAAGTTTTGCTTAAATTCACGGAAAATGCTGAGCAAAGAAACCCGGGACAGTGAGTACATATAGAACATTGTCTGCATATTGATGTCAGAATGCATAGTTCAAAACATCCAATTTTGAACTATATTCTCAGAAAAATGACTTTTATTGTACATTTCTATAAAGAATTACACCACTTAATGTAAAGTGAGCTGAAATAAGGTTTGTTTCCTAACCAAACTATTGTTTTATGATGAACCATATCGACCAAATTGAAGAGTATAGATTGAAAAAAACCTCGTCAATATCAAAGGCACAATATGAACGAATATATTCACTTGACAGGGTGCTTGTTCGTTTATAAGTGTTCAATAAAACACAGAATGACTATCCTCGATCAGCTTAAGCGTTAAAATAGATGATTCAAGTAGCCTCTTTAGTTTTATTCGGAAATTTCGACTTAAGACAAATGTCATTTTAATTTTGGTAAAATTTAAGGTTAAATGGAAGGAACGCAGTTTACATACATTTTGAGATACAGATAAAAATCGGAAAATAACACGCAACAAATCAGAAACAAAATAGATATTAATTTTACAACATATAACTGAGTATAAAATGACCTATTTCTTATGAAACAGATACGTTACTACTTTTGACACATACGTTACCATGACAAACTTTAGTCGTTATTCCCTTTAACATTCCAATATCAAACGAATTATTGTTTTGAATAACATGTCACCATGTAGAACAACTATGAAAATAGTGGTTATCAGGTAAAAAGAGTTTTTAGACAAATTTGTCTAATGTAAATATCCGATCAGAGAGACAGGACTTTTTTGCTACTATTTCTTAAATGGAGCGATTTTAAATTTCGGATATATGTGTATCCGGATACTCCTCCTTTTATTTTCAAATTTGCGATTTCTCTTTGTTAGACGTACAAAGATGACACCAAAAGGCCGTTTTTATCTCTGCTTTACTCATTTTATGTCCAGCATCAATCATAACGGTAATTTGATATCCGTAGTTAAGATTGATTGCAAATACTTTTAACCACGTTATTTCCTATTGTTAAGTATCACTTGATGTCGAAGGTAAAACGGTTATCTGCCGTATCTGGCCAAGCACAGCCATTGCACAGTACCGGGAAGCACAATGCAGAGCAGTCCCAGATCGATCCCCGTCCGCGTTGAAAAAGTTTTCGTATCAGTCTCTCACCAATGAGCTGTTTTACGCTTGAATAGTGAAACTGATGCCGCCATATCGCATGTGGTAGCGCACTAGACTCTATTTAGGGTGTTCCCAATTCGATCCTCGACGGTGGCACTTTCCCTTATCGACAATGTTCTTCCATCAACGGGTTAATACTCGTTAACCTATATTCGATTAGCAGCTATAGAACTGAAAAAGACATCATAGTAGTACTGGTAAGAGAAAATCAAGGAACGCATGGCTAGTAGCTCTAGACTCCGCGATGTGTTTAAAGGCTGTTAAAATGCGTTAATCACTATTAAATATTGCTAGTTCTAGTGAGACTAAAACAAGAGCTCAACGGTTAGGTGTTCCAGCAGCCCCAATCAGACAGAAAATCATAGAAAAGTGTTTATACATCCTGGTGAATAGAAAGACTTTTGTTAAACAATGTCTTTACCTAGGAAGAGCACATTGATTGCCATTATAGTCAGTAACTATCTTCCTGAAAGTCATATACTATCCATGTTAAAACTTTAATACTCGGTCCTACGATTTCTATAATGGATAGTGCGTCATTTGAAGAATGGAAAAGACTTTCAATACATTTCAGGAGTAACAGAGTGACATCATATCAAATGGTGACGATAATAAAACATTTATTTAAGATGAAACAATTACAAATATAATCAAGAGAACCGTGTGCGGCTTCCAACACTCAGCTGCTCGGTGCTATAAAGTGTATGAAGATATGAAATCATAAAAAAGGAACTTAAAACATGCGAACATGCGTTTAGTTACAAGAACACTTTGACAGTGCAGATTGCTCTTAAATATATATTGATCAAATATTCAAAGTTTAAATCAAATGCTTTTAGCCCTCCGTTCAAGATTATAATATACAGGCAAAAAGAACAAAAGTTTTCGCATAAAGCCAGTTACACGATGATGACGAAACGGTAGTTATAGCCATACGAGGGTTGATCCATAAATTCGTAAAATGGGCCCATAACTTTCGCATTTCTTGCTTGTTCGGTGTATAATTTATTTAGGGTGTAGTTCAGTATCTTCGCACGGTATAAATCGTTTAATTTATGAAAACAAATATTTGGCAGCCTTAAAATTTTGTTGGTATAGTAACACACAGGTGCTCAGGCGGAGGGAGCTTAAAACAACGAAAATCTGTTGCATCAATATTTTTCTGAGCGTATTAGTAAACGTTAGTTGAAATTTCTTGGCAGAAGTAAATAAGACGCAAAAGGAAATCAATCGTAACACTTTAAACTTGGTAAAACTTGGTTGGAAAAGTTTGTTTTACAGACAAGGAGTATTTGAAATAAAACTGATTATTCCAAAGAATAGTGATCTGACGTCAAAACAATGTATAAAATAGCTTTTAATTCTTATATTTTTTCCTCGTCAAAGTTATTCACCAACCCAAAAATTCGAAATGATTTCTGGGAAAATATAATTATGTGCAAATTGGACCTTTTCTAAAGTTACCCCGGATGTTCAAAGAGGGCCAGGCTTTTAATGGGGATTTAGAAGGGAATACATTGTAATTAAGTTTCAACAAAACACTCGTTCAAATTGATTATTATTATTTTCCCAAATAAAGGTTCAGTATTAGGGTCTGCATTTTAATAGAATTAAATTTAAATTAAATTTTAAATTTTAATTGTTCATCTGTTGAGTGCATTGATACGCATTTCGAAAGAGTTTCACATTGTGTGTGTGTTTTTTTTTTTTTTTTGTTCTTTTGCAAAAACCTATAGAACCATTTGATGGACATTCAGGTAATGCATGAGTATAATATCATTTTCATGAGTCTACGAGGTGAAATAAGATTTAACGATTGCAATAACTACTGTAACTGATCAGGTAGCTCTCTAATACTTTCTTGTTTTTATAAAAGCCCCTAAAGCTAGTGTAACATAAACGCTCCGACGAGTCGGCGATCCGCATTTATACGGAATCGATGATAATAACGACGACTAGTCGCCGAATAGTCGGCGACTGATCGGTTCATCAGCCGATTAAATAGCGGATCTTTTATAGATCGGCAAGGCGTCTGTGAGTTTTATCTTCAAGTTAAAAGCTGTGGACTAGTCGACGACGTCTTTTAGATTTGTGGATGACAATATTGTATCGACGACTAATCGCTGTCTATCCTCCGGGCTCCGGCCGATTATGTTCACATCGCAGAAGTCTTTTCTAGCATTCCACTTTGGGAAATGATCGGCGACTAGTCGGCGTGTCTCACCGGAGTATCACCAGCACGCTATGTTTAATTGACCATGATTTCCGGACAAGAAATAAGCCATCGTCACGTCGGCCGAAATTTATGTAACTGCAAAGCATTTTTGATAAGACACTCAGTATTCAATATTTCGAAAAAATTGCCTCGACATATTCGGCGATTTTTCGATAATACAGCAAAAGTCGTGATTGCTTGGCGAAAATCAGTACTTAAAAGATTTTCTAGCAATTCATCATTGATTGACTCGCGATGAATTTGCTCAGTGTAAGTGACGTGAAAATTCACTACCATCCGGATCGCACTCCGAAGTCGCATATACGCGAGAAATGTAAAAAATGTGTCGGCTTGATAATCATTTTAGTTATACCCATCAGGTATCATGAATCAACAATTTAGATCAAGAAGCAAAATTATTGAAATCATTAGATTTTCATAACATAGACTCATCAAGAATATAATGCAGAGATTTTAATCATCTTAATCCTTGTTATTACTTTGCTCTCTGTCGGTTACACAACAATATTCTGAGTAATGTCCGGTTGAATTAAATTGTAAAATCGCAAAAGGAAAGGTATTCGGATAGCAATTTATCCGAATATTTGATCACCAATTGAAAGATAATAAAGCTTGTAAAATCGGGCACTCCCATTTCAAATTCACGCTGATAGTATAACCTACGATCAGGGCTACCTTTTTGCAACTTCGCAAGCCAGAATTTTTGAATTACCGATCCCTTAAAATGTTGAAATGCCGATAATACAAAAATGATACTTTGGTCTTACAGATGTACATTTAACAATCATTTTCAATTCCTTTATGCTTTAAGATTTGAAATTTAATACATTCTAATTGTAAATATAGTTTTAACGCAAAATATATTTAGGAGTTTGACATAAAAGGACCTTTTTCGTTTAAAAGGAACAGTATTCGGATAGTACATTATCCGATTATTTAATCAACGATTTCTAGTCTCATAGGCCTCGAAATCCGGGCACCCCCGATGCAAAATATTGCCCATCAATCCCTCTGACTATGAACAAAAAATGGCACTTTCGTCCGACTTGTCACGATTTTCTACCTAAGCGACTCTACTAAAATGAGTTGCGCGTCAATCAATGATGTCAGTCATTTTTGTTGCGTCATACATTATTCAATCAAATCGAGGTAAACAAAAAGTGGGAGGAGCGAATTTAATTTCCACTGGGTTTCTGTACTTATTTTGTCATTTGGCGAAACAAAATCAGTTTAGAACGTTCGGTGAACACAACTTCGTTGTTGCTGCTAGTGGGTTTTGTATTCTTTTCATTTAGTTTTTTTGCGGACATAATGACCCCCTTTTGGGATTTTGTATCGCATATTCAGCCACGCAGTGGCAGCGAGTCGGACTATCATTCAAAAGGTCCCGGGTTCGATCCCCGACGGCGGCACTCATCCTTTCCGACAAGTTGTCTCCCACTTATGGCTCGATAATCGTAGACCTATGTGGGATAGCAGCTGGAGGCTAGGAAAGGAATTGTAGTACTGGTTTAGGAAATACCGGGAATTCATTGTTGGGTGCTCCAGCCACAGAGATGTTACTGAAAGATTGTTATAAGCAGTGTTTAACCCCATAAAATAACACACAAAAAACACGGCATATTCATTATCAATAATATAATATTTGCAACAAGACGTAAGTAAATAACATTTATAGTGTATTGAAAAGCTGCAGTTACCAAGATTGGGTTCCCACCAATTAGTCACAGTAAAACGGGTCACGTTGGCTTTCGATATCGGGCAGCTATGATAGGCCTAACATGTTTTGAATCACTTTCCTTTCTGCAAATATTTGTATACCCAGAATCCTTGAAGTAGATCTAGGCATTATACATTTTTTTTCTACAATTAATTTGCATACGTGGACCTTTCATAGGAACATTTGACTTCATTTTGTTAAGATTGGGACTTTGAGAATTACTAAATTAAAATGTCGTTCAAAAGATCCAGATTATTCATTTTAAAAAGGAATGATAAACATGATAAACACACAGACAAATTATTTATACATGTTCTTCTCCTTTTATCGAGCAACTGTGTATTAGCATAATTCAAAAAATATTCACAAAACTTTTTTTATTAATACTCGATTACAAGTTAAGGATTTTTCGGGACATTCTATCAGACAAGACTATGACGTCACTGTCTGGTTTTGAATGTAGTCCCCGTCCTCTATGACCTAAGTATTAGGTAGCTTACTTATTTGAGCAGATCGTCAGGTTACGGGATATATTTTTTGAATTTCAAACGAAATAGCGGCCTTTCATTGGAGGAAAAAATAGGGCGATCGGTAAAAATCCTGAGAGTTTTCGAGTAAAATGTAAAGACGAAAGATTTACGTCATCAGTCATGTACTACGTCATCGATATGGTCGCGATTTGATATTAAAAAAAAAATTAGGGCATCGAGAACGAAAACTTTTTATAAAAAAATGACACTCCAATTCAAACGAAAAATACATTATTAGGGAAGACTCTTTTCCAGACCTAACAGCCACAAAAGAAGATCCTACTTATCAGCACCTTGTTAGTTTTTGATGTATAAATAAACCTGCTAGAGTACGGAAGGGGTGATATGCAAAACCGTTAGAGAAAATGTCAAGGAAGGGATATGCAAAACCGTAAGACAAAATGTCCAAACAAGAAAAAAGAAAATGCTTTTATCAATATCTTTCTAAAGCTGTTGCATTTAGGTTTACTAGGTCAACAATCATGCCTTGGCCGATAATTAACATTTAAAAGCACTAAAAGCACTTCTCTTTAACAATCGGAATGTGCATTCACTTTGTATTTGTACTGACAGTTCTGCACAGTAGGCCTAGTAGGGAGCACAGTAAGGACGGCATGCATTCGCGTAGATCGCAGTTTAGTCGTCGCACAAGCGCCACTGTCTTTTATATCGTTTTCGCTGCGCCCATACTGCGATATTACTGCGCTACCAAGCGCTTCCGCGGAGGCGTTGGCGATCCCATCGCGATTTCACGACGCTTTTATTGCGATCTCGTCACGTTGCGAACTCACGGTGATTGTTTTGCCCATGCTCAATGTGCGTGCCGCGGGATCGCGGTCTGTGTAGACCTTCGGCGATCTATACAATTGCAGGACGTTCCCACTGCGATGTAATTGAGCTGTTGCGATCAACACGATGTCACGGCGTTCTTACAGTTAAAAACATCGTAAAATTGACAAGGTGAATGATTATTGAATGATTTAGGAATGAAATTGAATGAGTGTGAGGAGCGAGTTTTGAGTGAATTTAATGGGAGGTAATCCAGTATTGCAAATTTTGTTCAGGATGAACAAAATTAGCAATATTGATTACCTCCCTTTAATAAAATATGAATACAAGTTCTACAGTTAACTCCCTATTTCTTGAAAACCTATCAGACGCTTACAATTTAAATTAAATAAGTGAAATTCCGATTTTTCCCAGCTTTTTTTATTTTGAACGAAGTTGTTGTTATATGTTTTTCAGTGAGTTTGGAGCGTTTTTGAATGGTTTGAGTGAGTGTTTTGAATGAATGAATGGAGCGCTGAGTGAATGATTAAGAATGCTTTTGATCGGAATGAGTGTCAATTTCACGATATTTTTAACTGTACTACGCTCTTGAAATTTTCAGGTCGTCGTGAGAGCGCCGTGGCATCGTCGCCCTGGTTTGACAGGCCTCTAAGCAGAATTTTTAAAACGTTATTTATGTGCAAATATGGTCAAGGATATGAGTCAAAGAGCAAACATGGTCGATGATATGAGACAAAGAGCAAATCGACGGAAGGCGACCTAAACGACGTAACAACAGCTTATAAAATCTGTAGTAAGGACTTTTAAGTAGTCTATTTTATGCAAATACTCCAAACGAAATTGCGCCAAAATGTTGCAGTTCAACTGGAATATTATTAATAGTAATTGTTTCAAATTGACTTTTTGATTTGCAGCAGCGATCTCGTTTGTTCGAATAAAAAACTATGTGGAATATTCTGAGATAAATTCATAGCAATAAATCCCTAAATGTAGGAAGAAGTGTGTTAGCAAGAAATAAACAGACGGACGGACGGACAGATGGAAAAGATTTTACGAATATACGCCCACTTAATAAACAAAAAAAGGACGTCCGGACGTGGCGGACATATTGAAAAGATGAAACGAATTTACGTCCCGCTTCAGTCTATATTTAGAGAAATGGGCGGATGGACAGACACATGGAAAAGATACAGAGAATATACCATCGTTCTGTGTTGAAAAAATTACAAAGCGACATTTACAGTGTATAAAATATAATGCTTTTCTAAATATTTGATTATGAAAATATGATTACATGTTTTAAAAGAATCAATAAAATATCATCAAATATCACAGCCATTGTAAAACTGTAGCAAAATTCGATCAATCTGTCGTCATCACTCGTCAATTCGTTTCCAGTGGCTTGGAGCCTTCTTTAAATCTATCTCGCCAACTATATTCAATTCTCCGAACTTGGTATTTCTGTATAAACAAGGCCATGGGTCTAGAATTCTAATGGCGCCCTTTCTTGGTTCAGTGGTTATCTGTAAGAGCAACATGAATACGAACATGTGACCATTTAAGCGAACGGTGATCATTTGGGAACTTCGTTACAATTAACATTCGAAAAATGAATTGGACCCAGCAGATGTCAACTAACCCTATGTTCATGATTACAAAGCGGTACAAACTGTTTGCAATTTTTGCGCTCTACACGCAAGTGCACGTACAAAGCGGTGTATAATTTGCAAACAGTTTGTACCGTTTTATCATCCCGAATACAGGGCATGGGTCGTTTTAAGAAACTAATTGTATCAAAGGGTAATATTTCATATTATAGATTGAGAAAATTGCCAAAAACAAAGGCTTTATACTCTAATGCATTTACTGGCATCTGTCTTTTTTTAAGATTATTAATGCAATAAGAGGTGGCAATTTCAGGACACTCACTCGCTAAAGTTCCTTTTAACCTATCAATGTGGTCATATAGTTTTCTTCAGTTGGAGTTTTTATCATACAGTAAAGCCTGTATTGACCTGATATCACCTGTCTGATGACATAACATGATATCAGGCAGTCTTTTTTTTTAACAATTTGCATACACTTTCATCGGAATTTCTTTGCTTTGTCAGGGTTTATCATTAATAATAGCTGAAAAATGATTGCATGATAAATAGAATAACAGTTAGTGTCTTCAAATATCAATGCTATCAGATCTCGTCAGCGAGAAATTATCATGACTTGGCAAAGCCTCGCCATGATAAATTCTCCCAACCTCGACCAGATAACATTGATTTTTAAGACACAAATACATTATTCTCTATTTATTTTTTATTTACGTCCTGTAAGTGGTGGTATTTCTCAAGTGCGAATACCTATTTATAAACATATTTATCTTATAACTACATGTATACAAATACCTGTGTGATAACATCGCGTATGATATTTCTTATATCACATAGTTATTTTTATAGAACAATGATATAATGCGTTTATTTTTAGAAACTTGCATTTCTGTTAGAAACATCGACGAAAGGAGACAAAAACAGGTTACAAGATAAATATAATACGTACTTAGTGTATTGTATGAAAAATAGCTACTCGGTTGTGAGAATTGATAATTGTCTCGGCAGAGTCTCGACAATTTTCATTTCTCCCATCCTCGTTAGATATTTTTTATCATATAATACACTAAGTCCGTATTATATATTTATATTGAAAAACAAAAAAATAAAGGTTCCTACCCCAAGCGGAGATCTGAATCTATGGTAACAACCTTCAATACATCGTAACCATGGTGACGGGGTCGCTTGTTGGTAAATTTGGGTTGCTTCCCTGTCTGTTGTTTCGAGTGGATTATTATCCCAGATAGTTGGGGGACCACTTTTCTCCATAAACATAGCAACTTCAGCATCAAGCTCGTCATCATCCAGTAGGTTGTTGTTGTCGTCAAGGAATTCTCGTCTGTTATCGCCGTCAATTTCTTGTCTGTTCTCTTTACCACATTCTCGTCTTCGTTTGGGCTTTATATCTTCGTTGGGATCCAAATCATTAATCTTTCTTTTCTTTGTTTTATTGGAATATGTGATATTGGTTTTGATCTGTAATTTCAAAACAAAGAAAGGTTATTGATATAAAATGGTGTTACTTAGTTTCGTTTTGAATAGTTTGTTTTAGCAGTTTGAAAAAAAATCTCTTAAATATGTAACTTGTAGTGGATATTATAAAGTTTCAAAAAATATATATTTGTATGTAATGAGAACAAGTTCGATAAGCATCTTGGGAAAGATGCGTCATTTCAACGGACCGCTTCAAATTGTTTCTAACAATTATAAACAATTAAATTTCTAGAAACGCCTATCATTGATAAGCGTTTAATTGGCTGCAAAAAACAGAAGATTCTTAGGAAACACATGAATCCTTCATTGTTCGAAGAGGCGTAAAACATGGTAACTAGATACATGAGACGTTAAGTGAATCAATGCTAGAAAAAAATATCCTTTTTCGATGAGCAAGATTTATTACCTTTTGTTATCTCAAAATTTGGCTTATCATGACCACGTGACTTATTACTAGTACGTGTATTTAAACGTTAAGAAGCATCCATTTTGTCTTAATTCTTCATCGAATTCTCTAAACTATTTTACACATAATAATTCGTATTTCTTCAAGAAAAATGGATATTTAAGTATATATTTTATAGAACATTACTTTTGATGCTTGTTGAAATTAAAAAAGGTGAGTACAGGGAGGATATATTTCATACCTCATTCTTCGAATGTGAATATTCTGCCAATTTGTCAAGCTTAAGTTTTCTGGTGTAGAAAATATTTTCGGCAATAGTTGTTGGGCCTTCGATCTTGCTAACTGGATCATAATCGTTTACGGATTCTTCATTGTTGTTGGTGTCAAGGCTTAAGTCTTTCTTTGCAACATAACCAGCTGGTACAATACTATGTGTCTTAGGAGTTGTCCCCAACCTATCTGAAATGGAACGCAAACAACGGTCTTAGTAAACAAGGTTTTGTTCAGGATGCAAAAATGTAAAATCTGATCGTTTGAAAACTGCTTTACAAGTCAGTTTGTCATTTTAAAATCTTTGCAAACGTTTTCATCAAAAACGAATGCATGCAGTTATTTCATAACCTTAGATGTCATATAACGTATAAAAACTTCTGAGAAACAACCTTAGATCTATATATTTTATTTGTCCTTTTCAACAATTCATAGCAATGAGACAAATGGGATATATTGAATATGGCTTTTCGTCCATGGTTATCTGAGTAGTTTGAGACCAGTTATGGCATATTTTTCTTTCTCGTGATACTTTCTAATAATCGTGGTGGTTTTATTTCAAATTGCGCTCAACATAATATATCGTCATCTTCGACCTCTATGAATTTGGATCGGTCAAAAAATTAGAAAAAGCGAGGAAGGATTATACCAGTATTTGATTGTAAATAGTGGTAAATAAAGGTTATAAGTAAAAATAATACGTACTTAGTGTTTTACATGAAAAAAATATCTAGCGAGGTTGGGGTGATTTCCCACGACAGAGTTAGATATTTTTTTCATACAATACACCATTTACGTTTTATTCTTACTTATATACATTTATTTGCCTGTTTAGTGTTTCTAACAGATTTGCAAGTTTCTAGAAATAACCGCATTGCGGCATTGTTCTAAAAATATAATAAAAAATATTATATGGGATGATATCATACTGATATTTGTATAGTTATAAGATAAATTATTCTCTTTACCTGGTCCGTTATCCAGCAGTTTAGCCAGCCATCCCATAGAATATGACCTCTGTTTCTCTGTATTGTGGTTGTTGGATTGAGTCCATCCCTCATTCTCATGAAATGTAGTTGTAATCTTAACACTAGATAAGCTAGTATCACTCTGACTCTTTCCAATGATAGAACTTGCTTTTGTTGAATTGATACCTGAAAATAATAGGAGCGTTGAAGCACTTTCTGAAATTATTTAGATTTTAGTTTTGTGTTCAGTATTCTGATTGACAAGGGGAAAATCATGCCGCTATGAGTAGAATTCCAATCACGAAGGTTATTTGAAAAACACCGCCATCTTCGATGTCCAAATGTTATGCCAACTACCTGGGGCCCGTTTTACTAATCTTCAGTTTGATCGTAAGTTAAAATCACAAATCGTACCTGGTATTTTCAATCATAGTTAGATTCTGCCTTGCAAAATCTCAATGGAATCGTCTTAAGAAAACGATTTAATGAGATGATGCATGGTAGAATTCAATGTTTAGTTACTATGTAGAAGCAAACGGGCCCCTGTTCTATAGTACACATAGTGTCACCATCCTAAGCTAGTGAGGATATAAAAAGAAATCTCATTTTTTCAAAGTTATTTTTTTTTTTAAAAAAAAAGGTATAAAACAGAATTTCTCGTCCCTCTCATGTAATCCATTTCGCGTGTTGATACAATATATTGGGGTTTTGATGTATATATAGGGTGTATATCAACACTCATTCTTCCCGCGGACAGTGGTATACTGGAACCGGCTACCGGACTCGATTATTAGTCTGCAGGATCTGGACAGCTTTAAGATGGCCGTCCAGCCAACACCCATGCTTTAAATTAGCCAGAACTGTACAGTGTATATACATACATGTTTGGTTTTAACATAACACCTGTTTTTAAATGTTTGCGACTGGCATCGCGCAAGCACAAAGACTAACCCCTTGCCGTGATGTCTGCCTAGCTGATTTTGGCGATCACCCTTATTGAAGTTGAAGTTGATGGCAGTAAATGTTCAAAAATATTTTCGTGTACAGTATTGTTGTCGTGTTTTTTTTTTGTGTGTGTGTGAATCCAAACTAAAGGGTTATATTGTATCAAATAACAAACTGGAAATACACATATGAATCCTCTTAGTCCAACCAAAAAATTAACCACCCATCCATCTTAAATACGTCCTCCAACTTTTGGTGCACCGCCTAATGGCGTAATCATACTTTTACATCATACGTTTTGTTACAACGTATTCTACATTTTACATAAACATTATAAGCAATTATTAAATATAAACAATAGAACATATAAATCACACAATCACAAACTCGCGAGAAGAGAGGCAATAGGACCCCTATAATATCAAAACGTATGAGTTTTTAAGTTGGAATGCGGAGCAATTCCAACTTAGATTTAACAAAACCGCAAAATGAACACAAGATAATTTCATTTCGGGTTTCTTGAGAACACATATCACGTGAACAGGATGTGAATACACTTCGGCCTATTTTGTATATCTCAACTTGACAAAGACATACAGTTTATTTCATCAAAAAGTAATAATGCTGTACAATTACACAACTATCATTCACGTATATTATTAACACGCTAATTTATGTTTTAAACGATATTTATTGAAAATATTGTACGAATATATTAGTATCACATGTTTGCATTACTATATTTGGAAATCATGTGATAAGTCAAGTCCAATAAGGTCAGCAATTGACAATAGCACTAGCCAATCACGTGATCTGCTTATTTGGTAATGTCGCGATCTGTTTTCTCAGTATTGTAGCAATAGCACAGACAAATCACGTGATCTGCTTATTTGGTAAGGTCGCGACCCATTTTTTGTAGAATTATGTTATAGCCTCTTTTAAAGGTATAGTTTCTCTTTCTGAACGACCTTCTTTGACAAGCTGTTATATTGTAAATTTCTGTCTAAGCTACGAAATAAAAATCTTTTCTTAAAGTGATGATACACTTTTAAAGTTAATAAATATTTTTGAAACATATTGTCGTTTTTTACGTCATATTGCAGTTATCTACATGAATAATTTATTGTAAAAACCCAATACTCATCCACATAAACCCTTGCCACCATATCTTTAATTGAATTATGAATATCTTTGCCCAATTGCATTTATCACCAAGACAATTTGCTATTTGAAACAAAACCAACTAGTTCAACTTGTTTTCTTCACATTATTACACATCAACACGTTTAAGAGCACCACCATACAGCTAGTTACATCGTGAAATTGACATTCATCTCAATAAAAAACATTCTTAATCGCTCACTCAGCGCTCCATTGATTCATTCCAAACACTCACTCAAACCATTCAAAAAGTTATTAAAAAAATAAGATCAACATGTACATTCAAAATAAATTAAGCAAGAACCAATTCGCGATTTCACTGACACAATTGAAATTTAAAGCGTCTGATTGGTTCTTGACGATATAGAAAGCTATTGATAGAACTTTTATGCATATTTTATATAGGTTTTATATATAGCTAATTTTGTTCATCCTGAACAAACTAAGCGACACTGGATTCCCTCCCTAAAATTTCAATCAAAACTCGCTCCGCTCACTCATTCAACATCATGACTAAATCATTCCAAAATCGTTCATCTTATCAATTTCACGATGTTATTAACTGTACCCCCAACTCAGAAGTAGAGTAGCATAATATTGATTTCATCATGTCTGTCTCTCAGTCCATTGACCTTTTGCTTTCCGCTAGATAAACGGAGAAGCAATTGACCTGCAATAACGAAACTTTACACAAATATTAACCATGACCAAAAGAAATGTCTTATTGTTTCGGGGTCATACATGTCACGGTCATCAGCAAATTTAAACAGTTAAGACTTTCCACTCTAACTGAACAACCAATTGACCCAAATCATAAAACTTGTCAATGACCCGAGAAAGTGCCCAATTTTGGAGTCAGAAAGGTCGAAATCACAATTGAACTTCGTCCAAAAATTGTCTTTAGATTCCAACTCATGAAGTAAAGACTTCCCTGCGAAAATATCTTTTTATCACGGACAAATCACTTGTTGACACTTCTAATTAGAAATGTAATATATAACTCGAATGGAGCAGAATTCATTTGAAAAATAATATAAAAACTGTTTTGAGTGAATAAGTGTTCCCCTGTGCGTCCATTAGTCGGCTGTATGGTCCGTATTATTTTCTTCTTTTTTTAGCTCACCTGAGCACAACGTGCTCAAGGAGAGCTTTTAGGATCATCCTGACACCGGCGTCCGTCGTCAACTTTCTTAAGACTTCTTTTTCTCCTAAACCACTGGGCCAATTTAAGTGAATTTTTGCCAGAATGTGACCCTCTTCAAAATTATCGCTATATTCTAATTGGCCAATAAATATGGGAATGGCAGGGCGGGGCTTATTTTGAGCCCATAATCATTGAACGACATCCCCTCCTGAACTACTACGCAGATTTCAATCAAACTTTACAAGAATGTTCTTTATGACCCCTTCAAATATTGTTGGCAAAATTGTCATTAGCCCATAAATTTGGGCTTGGCAGGCCTGTATAGCGATTCAGAGGTTTAAGCGTCTCTCCTTGTTGAAATACATTGATTTATATACGCCCGTCAAAAGACGAGACGTATTATGTGATCACCTGTGGAGGGCGGGAGGCGTCAGCTTCGTTAGTAGCTTGGGGTCACCATCTCTTGAACGCATTCCAACTTATCAGTACTTTCAGTACTTTGATTTTTTTTATCCCTTGCTACCAAATTACTGCTGGATAGACCGAGGCAGTGACTATTAACTGTCAGGTACTCAAGGTCACAACCCGCAGCTCGAACGGGGTGCTATATGCTTGAGCTATCGGATCAGTCAAAGTACAGCTTAAATGCTAGAATTTCATAATTAAGTGTCTTGTCGCAAATTCAAAGTATATATCTAAAAGCAAATGCAATTATTAAAATTGCGCCACCTCTAGCTTAAATCAAAGTTTATTCAGACGATGAGTAAATTACCAGGGCGAGGTAGGTGTCTTGTGTTTACGTTCAAATAAAATTGTCGTAATTGCCATAATATAAAAATATTCTTTTATATCGATATTTAATTTACAGTGTCCTAAAAAGCCAACTTTTGGGGTTTTCATGTGACACGACATGAATTGGAATTAATCACGTTATTAAAATATATAAGTCTTTTAAATCATAATGAAATAAATGCTACAACTTACAAAATAAACTCATTTTGCTTCAGTTTATGATATCGTGGCAGCCTCACAGTTAGACGTTCATAGAAACAACGTTACGTTGATAACGTTTCATAGAAACAACGTCATGTTGATAACGTCGCTTACGTAATATCTGTATTTTCGGACATAATGTCATGCGTTATGTCATTGGAGTAAAATTATGACATTATCTACTCACATTTTGGTCACATTTCATATTTTTCTCATTATCATTTTAAACTTGTACTTCTGTATTAATAAATCTTTTTTATTTAAAGAATATATAAAAAAAAAAATACAACAAATCAGTATGGTCACATAAAACCCGTCGTCACTTACTTGTAGAATACGTTTTAACCAGAGGTATGAACACAAATATAACTGATATGACTAGTCAAAATATCATTATTATCGGTCTTATGTTCAGGATGATAAAACATTCCTGAACGTTAAAAAAATATGCTAATTTACACGTTAAGGAGAACGTTTCTAAAACGTATCGTTTGAATTTTCATTTTGACCAAAGACCTAAATTTGCAGTGTAGTTATACACCATTGAGCCTGTGCATGACATTATAATTCAATATTATTGGTTTCCATATGCTTTCTAGCAGCCTGATTATCTAAAAAATGGTTTCATTTCTCAATGAAACAATTCTGAGTATGCATCATTTTTTTTCAAGCTTGCGTGCAAAGTAGTCCCGGAAGATACCTGTCTTATTATGGAGATATTCTTTTATCTTTGTTTCATGAATTATAATTATAAGTATAGGAAGAATCTTTTTTTTTTATTTCGTGTAGATATGAAACTTAAAACCTACTCACACTTATGAATGAATCCGCTTCGCATATCCATACAGTGTGATTATGTTTTTAGTTTTATACCTCAATGAAATGAAATACTCTCTTCATCTCTTTATACATCAAATGTTTTTTCTTCAAAATGAATAGATACTGAGAAGCTTTGTTAACCATCTAATGCATTTTTACGGAATATTCCCTGCTCGCCTGAAAAAGGTCCTTACGTATCCACAGAAAATATAGTGAAGGCTCTTGTCAGACTAACCAGGTATAAAGGCTCGACAGAGACCTTGCTATAAGTATTTGTGACCGTAACGCGAAAAGAGATTATTTATCATATGGAGTTCTTAGATGGTCCCTTTTCGCATGATGGGTCGCTTTGTAAAATGTTGGAAATGTCACAAACAGGCTCATATGTCAATTTTAATGAAAGCGTTTGAGTAAGAATCACCATAATTTCTTGTAAGATTTATATTTGTCGTAATTGTGCCCTTGAATGGCCACAAATCACCAATTGATTTATTCGAAAACGAAAATTATCTTCTAACCTTACAAAATTGAGTAAGATTTTAATGAAAATGAACATTATATTTTCCTTTTTTTCCTTTGATTTATGACAGAGATGAAAATGGTTTACGTTGATGTTATGTATTTTGAGAAACATAACATAACACATAATTACCAAACAATTACAACCACACTTAATAAATACGCGAAATTCAATACACTTGATGAAAACAAATGAAATGTTTTAACATATACTTACAAAATAAACTCATTTTGATTCGCTCTGTAATTTCGTGCCTGATTCAAAGACAAACGCTCGTAGATACGACGTTGCGTTGATAACGTCGTTTTATGTCATATCCGTTAATGAGATGTGAATACCAATCGTAATTTCATTGGAGAAAAAAGCTTAATAAATCTAGCTACATGTTTACGCATTTTATTTCTAATTTCGACTTCTTCGATAAAGATAAACTGATTAATCATGATCATACAGCCAAATTTACGTACAAAGACAATATCATGTGAAGTATATTTCTTAGAACTAGAGTCTTCATAATCTTATCTTATATTATAAGATGAATTGAGTTAAAAGAGAGATAAATAATCGACTAGATAATAACATTGGACTAGGTGAGTAGAATTTATTTTTGCGACATGAAATGTTTTCACTTGAAATATGAAAAATCTTTCATAAGGACATCCCAAAAAGTCTTAGAAAAATTCCTCCTTTACATTTTGCTTAACTCTTTCCTGTTTTACAAAATTTTGGACCTGTCCAAATTCAAAGGTATTGCAGACGAAAATTTAAAGTGGATTTAGAGCAACGTCGGGTATTACCGACCGTCGGTAGTTATCGGCATGTTTTAAATTTGACCTGCATTTCTACGATATTTGATCAGTTTTAGTACATATGGCATAAAATATCATCTCAACTTCCAATTATTGCTGAAAGAGTCGTCAAAAGATATCTTCTGTGAAAATAAAATGCAAGTTAAAATTTTTCTCTCTGAATTTGCGCTCCGTTAATTTGATAGATAAGGAGGGTACTATGTTTGTACAGCACCAGCTTGAAATCGTACTTCACTGGATTTATCTAAAAATAGATTAAAACACCAAATATGCATTGTATAGTGCTCCACAACCCTAAACCGAGCGTAATATGTTCGCCATAATCCAAATTAGCGCGGTGTCGATATCTGGCGACAAAAATTGAAGTGATCGGCATTTATCGACATACCTATAAATAAATCAAAACGATCTGATTTTCGTCAATTAACCTTCATTCGCATAGACGTATTCGATCTTTTAATGGTTCGAAATTACCGTAAAAGTGCAATTAAACCTCGGAGAGATTATTACAATAATCACATACCAATAAGAAGTTTGGGGATAGGGGTAATCAGACTTCACTTTTGTGACATGTTGAAAATGTGAAGAGATGCTTAAATTCGGAAATTCGCCAGTACAAAGTTAACCGTGATCAAAACCACAGGTCATCAAATCGTGAATAAATTCACATTTTCAGACCCGATGCGCAATTATTTGGTCAGTTATTTGTTTGTTTGGTTGCTTAGTTACTACGAAACTAAAATTATTTGAAGATCATTTGAAAATAAACCAAGCTCCAAGGTTTCCAATTAATCAAGACTTAGTGTTTCGCTTTTGATGAACGAGGACAGAAGGATTCAAAATAAATTACCTGGTTAAAGATGTTTAAATCCATGAATTGTTTTATTGAGTAATCCGACAAAGACACACGTGTAAAGCCAGTGTGTTACTATTCCTCACAAAGCCGGGTTGGGTCGACCCGGACAAGCCAAGTTTATGGCGGCTTCTTTGAAGTCCATCGGGAACTAAATTTAAAGAGACTGAGTGACGTCATATTAAATAGGAGTTACACAAGAAATTTTATGATTTTTTGTGTCTGTATCGCTTTGATGTTTTGGCTAGGATATTGTTTAATATTTGAAGTAAGTTATTCGAGACATGGAAGAGAACACCATACCTTACGTGGAATTTGATCTTAAAACTTAATGTATGCCATGCCTTTCGAAATTTAAGGCATAAAAAATATAATCAATTCAATGACATTTTGAAGTTACGTTTTACGAACTTTTCTACGATAAAGAATGCAAACGATTTTCGAAGGGGAGCTTTGTCTCCTCAGGGACTCGCAATATACGTATATTTAGGGTCCGTGGTAAACTCCTGATTCTAAAAAATGCGATTTCACGGATGGAAAATCAGCCTAATTTACACTCTGAAAATTAAGAAATCGTGATAAGTAATCATTCATTTTAGATAATTTGAAATTAGGTAATTTGATTGGTAGCATTGATGTTCCGACCAAAATTAATAGATTTTAAGATTGATTTTGTGTAGAGTGTTCTTTTTTTTTAGACTGTCATAAAACCGAAAATCACTCCCCAAAATGGCCGATATTAACGTCCGAAAGGGGGAATTGAGTTTATTCGCTCGGAGAATTGCAATTTATTTTCATCTTTAACGTAATGTCCCTTGGACGCAAACTCTACATATTCAATTCATCCACCTGTCTGGTAGTCAGTTCGTCCGTATGTCCGAATGTGAGCGCGACCCGGTCATCAACTGATGTCTCGCGATGGAGTATGCTCCAGATAGCTGTGATTTGATTTAGATTAGTGGGAGAAATCTGAGGAATGTAGGTCAGCGGTCTTGTCATTCTCGTGAATTGTTTACAACCAATTTAGGCGAAACTTTTGTCTTGAAGTTATAAACTTATCGACCTGTCGATAACTGCCGAATCATGTCGATAACACCCGCCACACACCAGCGCGATGAGATAGTTATTATCAGAAGTATGGTATCGGATACCTCTCTCCAATGACGTCACGTTATAGGGTATCCCCGAAATAAACTAGTGTAAACTTCCGTTTGTAATTTTATCGGGTATCATCGGCATGGTATCTACCAGACCGTTAAGCTGTCGATAATACCCGACGTTGCTCTAACTTGAAAAAAAAAAAAAAAAACATTCAGTAGGGTAGAAAATAGTGTGGAAAAAGAGGAAATTGCTTGATGGTGATGGTAGTCCTGGTGTGAGAAATACTAGGAGTGTACTGTTATGTGCTCCAGCCGCCGCGATAAAGCTGAAGTAATGTTAAAATCGGCGTTTAAACCCATTCAAACAAACAAACAAGGCATACCGCATGTTCTTTACGCTGACATACTCTGAAAATTTCCAAACCTATTAAGATATTTTTGGGCTTCTGCTTAAACGTATACCGACGTTTACTGGTCAGCGTACTTGTACAACGTTCATGACTTATAACTTACGAATGTCTAGCGTACATCAGCGCACGCGAGCGTATGAACATACGTTCGCATACGTTAGTGCCCTACGCTGTGGTGTAACAGCCCCATTACAAAAGCCCCTTTTCCCAGTCAAATAATGTAGCAAAAAGACGTGTTCAAGCTTTCGTAGTGCAGGGGAGACCACTCCTGCATAAGCTAATCAGTCAAATCCATTTGTTGTCTCCCTTGTCTTATATTTTGATCACAAACTCGTACATAGTTTACGGAATCGTTATCAAATTTGTAACTTTTGTAAGAAAAAAAAATCATTCTTTCAAGGGTAAAATGAATAACAGAGGTTATCGATAATTGAGACTAGAAATATTTGCATGCTTGAAAACTGTATTGCATATATTTATCTTGTTAGGGCAAAATCTGCAGTGGTCAACACTGCAGACAGTGTTCCAATCCCGTCTGTCATTTACAGGAAAGTATCATAATAAAAAAAGTTTTGAAGAAAAAAATAATTCTTGCTAGCAAAATCCATCTATCATGCTGTAAAGTGATAAAGCAGATACGATAAACAACTAATAAGGGAACACAAATGAAAAGGCGGAAAAAGGGATAGAAACAAAACAAAATGCTAAGGGAAAAATTCAAAATAGAAAGCAAAGCGATGGCAATACTTAAGAAAAAAATAGAAAAAAGTATCCCAAACCCAGAGCAGTACTTCAGTTAGTCTGTATCACTGCTGGCAAGAAAAAAAACTTATCTATATCAATCCCAATTTTTTTTTTTATATAAGTTTACGAAATTGATTGAAAGAAGAGACCTTTTTTAAAATGTGTAGAAAGAGAGAGTTCCATACAAGTTCTGCTGTGTATTTGAAAGAACTCCTACCATACCTTTCTATTCTGGGTTGCAGAATCTCTGTTGTATCTTTTCGCCTAAAACTATATCTGGTATCTTTGTATTTTATGGGAAAATTTAAGTATTCATGATTTAAGTGGTGGAGAATTGTATGGGCTACTAAAACGTGCCAGCAAAAAGTTTCTTGGTCAACCGATCTTAAACGTCTTACTTTTAGTGAGGGTAAGTCAGATTTTGACAGAAGCATCTCAAAGCTACTTCGGTAATACTCGTTGCTAAATCTTAAGGCGCGTTCCGTGGGTCCGTTTTACTAAACTTCTTACGAAAAAAAAAATCGTAATTCAAAATCACAAATCGTATCTATTGTTTTTATTCATTGTTAGATCTTGCCTTGCAATATCTCATCGGAATCGTCTTTAGAAGACGATTACAATGAGATGATGCATGGCATTATTCCATATTTAAGTACTAATCAAGAAGTACTTTTAATTTTTGACTTACGCAAAAAATGATCGTATTATGTTTAGTCAAACAGGCCCCTGGACTTTTTCAAACGTGGTTCAATTGTAAAGTGCCATATTAAAGGACAATATTTTAAATTGACATAATGAACGAATAGTAAATTGTTAATCTGCCAAGTTTAAGACCATTAATTTTTCTTGAAACCTTTTGCATATATTATGTGTGGGTTGAAAGATAGTAAAAAATCTAAGTTTACGCCAAATAGCTAAACCTCTTTGGATCGATATATTGTTGAAGATGAGGTTAAGTTTTTTATGTGTCTTGTTAACTACTAAAGCAGCCTGGAATTTTTCAGGGTTTGCTTTCATTTGCTATATAATTTAATTTTAGTTGTTTTCATCAATATTTGTACCTTCTAATTGGCTGAAAAAATGGTTTTATTGCCCAATAAAAACAGTTTTGATTACGCAGCTGTTTTGTAACCTTCCGCAAAAAGTAGTCCCGTTATAAATCTATTTCTTAATTAACAAATCTTTATAGTTTTAAATCATGATATCAAATTATAAGATTTGAAGATAATATTTGTTGATTTCATAGAGGTATAAAACTAAAAATCTAATCACACTCATGTATGAATCCGCTTCGCGTATTCATACAGTGTGACTAGGTTTTTAGTTTTATACCTCAATGAAATCAAGAAATTATCTCTTCATCTCTAAATTGAGAACCAGTTTATTAAGGAAAGACTTTCTTCTTCGAAAGTGTCAATCAGGTCTGATGGATAATTGTTAGCATAAGAAAGTGTATTATCATCAGCTTAGATGTAGAAAATCGCCATCAATGAAAAATGTTGTTGAAAAACAATGTTCAAAAACAAAGGTATGGCAGCCACTTTTGAGAATAGCGACCATTTTGTCTCCCTTTGCCTCACTATACCAAGTAATATATCCTCACTCGATCTGCCGCTTGTATGATAAATTGAATGAGTTTTCATAATATGTGGCTTGAAGGCAATAAGTTTGGCGACAATCTTGAAAAATGACCACTGTTATTTCTTGACATTGAGGATACTGTGCTTTTCAGGAGTATATTCACTGGACTATATCTTTATCAGATCTGGGACATGTATCACCAGGAGAATGTGTGTGTTTTGGTTGATTGATATTTCTAGAATAATAAGAAACTGGTCACCATATTTTTTTGTTTCATTGGTTGCGCACGCTTTTGAAATTATCAAGCCATATAGAATATCTATACCAAATTTTGTTCGTTTATGCCAACTTTATGAATTTCCGCAATTTTTATCTCTTATATATAACCAATAAGCATTGCGGCCATCTGAAAAATGGTCGCCATGCTGTATTGTAGGAGTGGATACCGTGCATTTCTGAAAATGTAAAATCTAGATTATATCTTTGTCAAACTTGGTGCTTTTATGCCAACGGATTTTCATTATACACATCGCTTAAAGCAAAGAAGCATGGCAGCATTCTTGGAAAATTACCGCCATGCTGTCATGTCATATTTGAAATCTGTTTTCTTTTTTTTCCGGAGACAGCCTACCCCTGAAGTATATATGTTTCAAATTTGGTGCCTTTACGCCAACGTTTACGGATTTTCGTAATCTGTATTGCTAATTAGCTAATGAGCATGGCGGTCATCTTGAAAAATGGCCGCCATGCTGTATTGCTATACTGGATACCGTGGTTTTCTGAAAAGGTTTGACCTGGACTATATCTGTGCCAAATTTGGTGTTTGAATCACAAGTGAAAGATTTTTCAATTAATCGGCCCGGACCACTACAAAGGCTTTTGAGAAATCAAGTATGGTCATTTCTTTAATGCTTTTCGGTGGTTTATCGAGAAATAACGGTAGATTATCACTTGATAATCTCACCGCAGAAGCAGTTTAATTATCAAAAACTTATACCCTGCTTCTGTGCATTTCACACTAACTGACGTCATCTATGCGGGGCGAAATAAGTGACGTCACAATGAACGTTGCATAGCAATCACGTGCTAAATGACGCGCTTTACGAAAAAATGTCTTAGAAACTTTACATTTTGTATCATTTTTGCAATAAAGAAATAGAAAAATCGTTTGTTTTTCGAGTAAGATCAATTAATATTTCATTTCGTGAACAACAAAAGCTATATTTTCGTAAAAATATAGTTTTTGTTGTTCACTCAATGAAATATAAATCGATCTTACACTGAAACAAGCGATTATCCTCTATATCATGTTAGTGTTTTTTGTCCAGGCCGGATATGAGCTTATGGAAGAGTGTAAGTAGTTGGGTTTCACAGCTACAAAGCTGGCAGTCAGTCAGTTTTGTGTTCGTCTAGGTGTCTAATGGCGTTGCTGGTCTCTATGTGTTCCTGGGTGTTGCAAAAGAGACTGATGGGAGAGACTGGTCGAAAGTTTGGTGCCGTTTCAATAGTGCTTTTCGGTGGTTCATCGAGGAATAACGGTAGATTATCACTTGATAATATCCCCGCAAAAGCAGTGAATTATCAATCATTTATACGCTGCTTTTGTGCATTTCACCCTAACTGACGTCATTTATGTGGGGCGAAATAAGTGTTGTCACAATGAACATTGCATAGCAATCACGTGCAAAAAGACGCGCTTTGCGAAAATATGTCCTAGAAATTCCATATTTTGTCTCATTTTTGCAATAAAGAAATAGAGTAATTGTTTGTTTCAGTGTTAGGTTGATTGATATTTCATTTCGTGAACAACAAAAGCTCTATTTCACTCGTGGCTCCACCACTCGTGAAAATATAGCTTTTGTTGATCACTCAATGAATATAAATCGATCTTACACTGAAAGAATTGATTATCCTCCATGTATTTCTCCTCTTTTTGAATATTTTAATCACATAAGCTGGTCGTTAGGGCTGCGAAATGAAGCTTTGATGCAATATGGAGGTCAGGAATGGTGCAATTTCGGTGGCTAGTTCCTTATAGATTCTATCAAAAAGTGGGTCAGGTCCTGAAGCTTTGCTTTGGTTAAGCTTGAGAAGTAGCTTCTTCACACCTTCTTTGGTTTCTATGATTTCTGGCATTGGGGGGAAAGGGGTACCTTCATGTGTCGGTATACTGCTCCCATCCTCTTTGGTCCATGTTGAATCACATTGAAAGGAGGTGTTCCAAAAGTGCCCACGCACGGATTTTCATAAAAATTTGCAAATACATACCTCACATTAAATGTACTACAGAACAAACCTTCATTTGTCAATATCTCAAAAAGAGGTCAAATTACAGCCCCTTGTCTTAATCCATGTTGAGGTAAGTGGGTGGGGTAATTTAATATGCTATAATTTCTTTATACTTATCATTTTTTGAATTGTTTTTTATGTACTGTAAGGTTTAAAGTAATTATAAAGATAATGTATACATAAATGGCAAGTTTTACGTTGTTTGACGAATTTTTATACTCTTGAATATAAAAATTGCTTATTTTTTTAAAAAAAATTGAGGTAAATATAAATTTTGAGCGCATAGATTAGTACCTTCTGATGCTAGTCCAGTTTAGTGACTCTTCAAAAAATAAGCTCTACTATCCTTCTTTCTTGTATGAAAATTTAAAGAAGATTGAAAGCCGGTAACATTATTTTCTATGCTTATTAATACATATCTCTAGTTTCAAAATTTATCCAAAATCTTGTATTATGTCCTGAAATGACATTATTTAAATGTCTATGCATTTATCTTTATATAAATTTGCAAATAATTACTAGCAAAGGCATCTACTGCATAAGATGTATTTTTTGTATCACTAAACTGGTCAAATAACAGCCCTTGCTTTACCCCAATCTTGAAAAAGTGGGTGGGGTAAGATGAAAAATATACTTTACTTGATTTTCTTTAATCCTTGCAAAAATTTCAATAGTATCTTACAGTAAGTTTTACAGAATTTGTTTCTTATTTTCCTGAGTTGAAAAGAATAAGAAAAATATTGAGTGCTAGTGACTGGCTATCTATCTGTCTGTCTGTCTGTCTGTCTGTCTCTTAGATATTTGCCTATCTGTCTGCACATCATAAAAAATGATATTTGCCAATTACTTCAATCTTTTTCTAGATACACTACTCATATGTGACATCATAATGAATCAAATCACTTGAGATCTGAAATCTCTGAGGTCAAGGTCATCCAAGTTTAGGTACGTTGATGCGGTATTTTAATATGCTATAATTTCTTTATACTTATCAATTCATGCATTGCATATGCATTGTTTTCATGTACTGTAAAGCCTATAAAAGTGATTAAGATAATGAATACATAAAATGATAAGTTCTTTGTTGTTTGACAATTTTTTACACACTCAAAAATAAAAATTGCTTCCAAGTATGTATGTATACACATTCAAGTTCTATGTCCAATTTCACCTAAAAGGTCAAACTTAGCAAAAATAAACAAACATGGAGGCCTATTCAAGATATACAATGTTTATTTTTGGTTGGATATATGATCTCAGGTTAACACATCCGGTAACTTGATGATAGTCTTACATGTGCAAGGTCATTGTCAGCAAACATGGTTACACTAAAATAAAAAACAACAACAAAAGCTTAGCATTTTTGTTTATTCTATGTTTGTTTTTAGCTCACCTGAGCACGAAGTGCCCAAGGTAAACTAATGTGATCGTAGAATGTCCGTCGCCAGTTGTGCGTCGTCCACAATTTCTTTAAACATCTTCTCCTCCTAAACCAGTGGACCAATCTTGATGAAACTTGGCAGGAATGTTCCTTGGGTCAAGCTCTACCAAAGTTGTTCAAATAAATAAAATCCCCCCTTAACTTTCCCTTTACCTTCAACAATATATGAATATATGAAAATCTTCAAAAATCTTCCTTTCTGAAACAAGAAGGTGGATAGCTTTCATATTTGGTATGTAGCATCATCTAGTGGACCTCTACTAAGTTTGTTCCTATCAAGACCCTGGGGTCATATTTGGGCTCCATCCGGGCGCAACCCTTTTTACATAGAATCAAAGAGGGAAAATCTTAAAAAAACTTCTCTTCTGAAACAAGAAGGCAGACAGCTTTCATATTTGGTATGTAGCATCATCTAATGGACCAAGTTGGTTCATATCAAAACCCTTGGGTCACATTTGGGACTTGGTGCAACCTTTTTTACATAGAATCAAAGAGCGAAAAGGCATATCTGTCTTGCTCTTGGCTAAAAACAGTTCATTGTATTGATCTTATGTAGAAAGTGTCACGTTGTTGAAATCCGCCTATTTAATTCATGTGATGTCCCAGGGATCAAATAGACTCAGGTGAGTGATCTAGGACCATCATGGTCCTCTTGTTTTGAAGATGCAATACTTCTTTAAGGGTTTATGAAAGATTTCCATAATATGTTTATGCATAACCTTATGATATCATCGACCTGGCCAAGTATAAGTATCGTGGCCAGTTTTAAATATCGTGGCCAGTTATGAAAAAATGTATATAAACAAATTATTATAACAATAAATTATGTTTTTTTTTATTTGAATGGCAATGTAAAAGGGTCCGATAATATCCTCTAGGAGACATATTTGAGATTTTGCTGTTGTTTTGCACCACTCTTTGTCGGTCTGTTCATCTATTGAGGAAAAGTACAGTTCACAAGAACCGTAACTCTACTCATCATATTTTTTTGAGATATAGCCCTTGTTAATTGACAAGGAATAGGTCATTGGCTTGCTCTTGTGGCGCATAAGTGTTTTTAAAACATCTTTTGTTTCTTTTAGGTTCAATGTCCTAATTCTGTCCCAAATGTCTAAAAGAATTACCATAAACTATTTGGTTGAATTTAATTAAATAAACACAGTTCTAGATCAGAAAGAAATAGAAAATATGTCGTTTGTCGCAACTCGAGTTCAAAGGTTTACGTCTTACTTTCACTAAATTGGCTACACAATATCTCTTAAACTTTTTAGTTTAATTATAAATGTAATATTAAGATATAATTTAACATAATAGGGAAATGTATCGTTTCTTGATTTCTAGCTCACCAGAGCACAACATTCCCGAAGGGAGCTTTTAGAATCCCTAGTCCGTCGCAGGCCATGCATCATGTGGCTTCCGTCTTCCAAATTTCTGAAAACTTCTTCTCCTCCTTAACCCTCAAGGCAATTTCAATGACACTTTGCCAGAACTTCCTTGGGTAACCCTTCTCAAAGATTGTTCGCAAAATTCGGATTGGCCCATAAATATGACCAGGGCTTTTTTTCACTATTAAATCATTGAACAACATTTCCTCCTGAACCATCAAGCCAATTTCAATGCTTTTCCAGAATATTCCTTTGGGAAACCCTGGTTGCAAACATTGTTCTTGAAATTGGCATAAAAATCTGTTTGACCAGGCGGATGAAAACATCATCAACTTTTTAACCAATATACCAATTTCAATAATTTCTAAGCTTACCCTTTTCTTTCAATTACATCTCAACAACTAGGCTAATTTTACGAATCTTTGTCAGAATGTCACTTCAGTGACCAATAAAACTCAGGTGAGAGATTTAGTTTTATTCTTTCCCCCTTGTTTACTAACAACATTTACCTTAAGATCTAGGAAGGAAAAAGATTCTTTCAAATTGTATTATCGTTATAGTAGTATTTCTTATTTGAATTAAGACTAGGGGTCAGCAAAGACAATAACCCTCGGGCGGGAGGCAAGTATATTTTAGGAAGGACTAGTACATGTATCAGCAATGCCGGAATGTTGCAGGTCCTTCAGGAATGTAGTGATTGTTCATCTTCATTTGTAAACTTAAGAAATTCAAATATATAAATTGCCTATCCCAAAACTCGACATTTTCATTACCCAAAGGAAAACACTGCTGTGTAAAAAGAAGAAAATGCTTGTAACAAGAGATTCCTTCTTTTCCCACACTGTTTTTCCTTCCAAAGTTTTTCATTTCATAACCTACAGTTCGATTAAATTTTGATTTATTGCTAAAAGTGTCTTGCGTTTTCTTGGGAGGAATCTGATTTCTAAAACGGACCTGTAAAACAAGTAACTTCTAAAGGACAGAAAGTACGTAGTGTCAAATCATAAACACCATCCTCATATGTGGCATTGACCTTCAAACATGACATTGAGTAAGGACACAACTGAAATGAGTTTGTTTAAAAGAAAATCTGACATTGACCTTCACATATGACTTTGAGTTAGGAACAAACTGGAATACATTTGTTTAAAAGAAACTATAATTGAAAATCAAAATCATCATTCATTACTTTGCAAAGTATGTTCCCAAAGCTCAAGTTTAACAATGACCTTGATAATTAACCTTGACCTTGACAGTTGATTTTGATTAATCTTTGTAAATAGGCTTTGTCACAAAGGATCCATGTATGAAATATGAACATCCTGTCTACAGCCGCTGAAAAGTTATTCACACTTTAAGATTATCAGATGGGTGAAATCTATATCTTACCCCACCCACTATCTTCTACACTAAGAGAATTTCGACTAACTTACCGGTTTTGGATTTCAATGAAACTTTCTGTAAACATTAAGAACATATGTATCTTAATTTTAAAAGAGTTTCATAACTGGACTAGAGATACAACTTAAAAATTTTAACCCTTTAACTCAGAACATTATTTCATTTTTTTCAAATTTTCATGAATTTTTCAAGAACTTTTTGGGTTATCTGTTAGGAGAAACAGACATAAGATCCCAACCTATATAAAAACATATAGGTACCAATTGTCTTTTAAATCAGTAACAAATTCTTTTTACAGATTTCAAAATTTCCTTGCAAGGTGATTTTTTTCCTGACACCCCTTTGCATTCGATAACATGTGCTTTCGGGTACTTTATGGTCGACCCTCTTTACTCATTTTGGAAAAAAAGTCATTTCCTCAATCAGTATACCCAGTACTACAATTACCCACAATATCATAAAAATCTAAGCGTGGGCACATTTTACTATATATTTGGAACACCCCCTTTATACGCACTCAGAAGGCGACAACTAAAGAATATATAGGATAATGGCAAAATATGTGGACCGTGAAAAAAATGAATGTCCTCCTTACGCTCCCCTTTTCTATGATTTGAGCGTTCGTGAATGATCAAAACATGGTAACTACAGCATGAATAAGCTGTAGTTTCGATGTTATGGTCATTCGTCAACGACATATTTCGAAAGGGGAATTATTTCTGTTACGCACTTAAGTAATGTGCGTAATGGTAGTAACGCCCTTGATTCAAATTGTCTGTTTATGATGACTACTTTTTCCTGTGGTTCTGGATGGAGTCTCATATTTTCCTTCAGAGGGGCTATCCCGCTTTAGTCCTTGCGTATAGACCTGATAAAAGACAATCTGAACCATTTCTATTATGGTGGGTGTTCTTGATCTGGGCTACCTTCATCTATTACATGTATATGGTCAATAAGCTTCCAGTTCTGTCTTCCGCCTTGAGTTCCTCGTAACAGGAGATATCATGAGATGGGATACTTGTATTTCTTCAGCGACGGACCCAGGATTTCTGTAAAGGGGATTCGAACACACAGAAGGGGGTTCGCTTTCCAAGTATTATCGACAATTTTAACCCTAATCCTGCTGATTCATGTTTTTGTTTTCTAGAACTAGCTGGATATATGACCGTCACGGGTAACACGACGTTCTTTGTCATTCCAGAACTGAAGTTATACTTTTAAAATGATCAAACTAGATCTAATAGTCGTTGATGTCCCTTATTTTTTATGAAGATTGTGCATTATCTTTATTCTCGTGAACCTGAACAAGATTCTCGTCCATTAATTATAAACTGTATTCACAGTTTGGAATTTCAAAGACCCCTACATTATATCATAGGCCGTATCAAGGACTTCGACATTTATACGCACTCAGAAGGCGTCAGCTAAAGAATATAGAGGATATAGGCGATATGAGGACTGTGGCTAAAGTTGAATTCCCTCCGTCCCTTCCCGTTTTATGATTTGAGCGTTGGTGAATTATCAAAACATCGTAACTACAGCTTAAATAAGTTGTAGTTTCGATGTTATGATCATTCATCAGTGATATTTTTCAGCAGAGGATTATTTCTTCTACGCAATGGCGTAAACTGCGTAATCGGAGTTACGCCTTTGTTATATGATTAAATTGTGAGTAGATATCACATTTTGTATTTTATACGAAAATATGTAACACCGTGTACGATTGGCGGGAATCTTAAACGCCCTTTCCTTTAGCGCATGCGTGAAAACTGAACGGGCGTGAACATTTGGAGAGAGAGAAAAACAATTTTAAATCAGCGGAATATCAAGTATTATTGCTGCCATCCATCTTTTTTATGGTGTTTATCATATATTTTATATATCGATGTAATCTGTAACGTTTGTCCGCGATCCAATTCAAGCTGTCAGCCGTCGTTAAAAATGGGTTTTGAGCGGGCGTCTCCAGTGTTCACAATACGAAAGTAAGTAAATAAGTTTGAATCGTATGTATTTATTAGCTAGCCTGATCACGATGAGGGCTTTTGAGATCGATCAATGCCCGTCCACAATTTTGACAAAAAAGGGCATCTTCAGTGGTGCAGAGGCAGGGCGGCAGAGCAGACTATCATTCAAAAAGGTCATAGGTTTGATTCCCCACGGTGGCACTCCTTCTTTCTGACTATTTGTCTTCCACCAATCGTAGATAATGGTAGACCTATGTGGAAAAGTAGCTTGGGGGCAAGGAACAGATGTAATGGTTGCACTGGTGTGAAAAATATCAGGAATCCATTGTTGAGTGCTCAGGCCACAGAAATGAAATAAAGACTGTTGAAAGTAGTGAAAAATAACAATCATACAAACAAGCAAACGATTTTAAAGAAACCATCTTCCAAGCTGGCATTAGATTTCAACCAAACTTTTCAGAAATGATCCCTCGGACAAGTCCTTTCACAGAAATGGAATTGATAAAGAACTCTAATTGCCATGACAACAGAAAATCTCCCAGATCAAAATGGCTAGAGCTCATAGACTGATGATAGTAAGTATGAAGCATTGCCTAATGCTTGTCTACCAAAATGGTTCGATGCCTAACAGCCCTACTCATTTTTTCGGAACTATAATTTGTCTTGCACCAATTGATTGATAATCACAGTCCTTTGTGAGATAGCAGCTGGAGACTAAGAAAGGATGTGATGGTGGTACTGGTTAGAGAAATACCAGGAATCCAATGTTAGGTGTTCCAGCCACTGAAATATCAATGAAAAAAATGTTTAAAGCAGCAAAAATTCAATAAATCAATTAACCATTGTCATGCTGAATAAATTTTGGCTAAAATTTTTATCAAAATCAAAGGGCAAAAAGCACTGAAAGTACCAACTGTAGGTCAATTTTTATTTGAAAAACCAAATCTCAGACTTGATAATTCTGGTTTCTAAGTGTGATACGGGCCGCCGTCGTAGCGCAGTTGGTAGCGCAACGGACTGTCAATCCAGAGGTCACGGGTTCGATCCCCGACGGCGGTACTCATTCTTTCCGACTATTTGTCTCTCATCAATGGGTTGATAATCGTAGACCTATGTGAGATAGCAGCTGGAGGCTAGGAAAGTATGTGGTGGTTGTACTGGTGAGAGAAATACCAGGAAACTATTGTTAGGTGCTCCAGCCGCCGCGATATAACTGAAATAATGTTGAAAGCGGCGTAAAACTCCATTCAATCAATCAATCTAAGTGTGATACAGGGGGTGTAAACTAACATCAGGCTGAACATATGTGCAGGCTGATGTTTGTCTATAGCTCCTGTGAAGGCAGGAATATTTTTACTTTTTGAAACAAGATAAGCTCAAAACATTAATATCAACAATGAATTCCCTATCATATTTACTGCATTGGGGGCTTTGAACACATAGATTTTATTGCAAATTTCCCAAGATTTTTATTCAGCATGACAAGGGTTAACAGAAAATTTGTAGTTGAAACTTGAATTTGGGGAAGCAAAAATTCAAAAAAGGTCAATGGCTCATTAACAAGGAAAATTATTTTCCTATCAGTTTTTGATGTACATGTTTTTGACAACCAAATGGGCATACCGTATTTCCTCGGTATATTGGGATGGGAAAATATAATTATTATTTTTTGTGTCCGAATATTTACAAAAATATTTTCCCCCCATGTCCGAAAATTTAGGGTCGTTTCATAATTTCATGGGGAAAATCGATCTTTAGTATTTGTAAAGGCTCGAAAACAATATTAAAGAATATACGGACAGAGCTAGGAATAAGGTAAAGCGCCGACAAATGCGTCAATAATTCACAGTTTTTATTTCAACCATTTTAAATTTCTTTTTTCAGAAAACAAGTCAAAGGCCCAAATGAATTCCGAGCACGGTCAAAAAATAAAATTAAAAATAAAGATGGAAAAACTTTGTTTATTATAGTTAATCTCTTATCATCGCCATTCTTTTCTAGCTTGGCTCCAGCCAGCGAAAACAAAATGTCGTCCAGCCAATTAAATATCGAAGCTCAAGCTTAATTTAACTGGAGTTACATTTTTTTTGTTGCAGATTGGCATTCATGTACAAAAAGATGAGGAGTGACTGAAATATTGGAAGTATGGTTACCGAAAGCCGTAGTAAGGATATGCTGCTCATAGATCGACTATTATAAAATAAATTATATCGGAAATCTTAGTAGTTACAGTATTTTCATTTTTATTGCACTGCCTCAAACTTTTATACATATACACAGACGGTTTGTGTTCGGGTAGGTGAATGTCGACTGTCATTACATAATTTGAGACAGTCTTGACACGCGAACCGGGGCCTGTTAGTCACGTGTTACTTTCAACTCTATTATGTTTCACATACAACTGTATCAGTAGATGCTTATGGATTTGATTTGAGACATTATTGCCTTGCCTCGTTTGATAACACCTGTTTTATTCAAGTGTTCCGGGTATCTTGAATTTTAGCCATAATGGATCGGTCTAATTTGTTTGTTTGCACAAAGTGCTCAAGGGAGCTATTGTGATCAATCAATGTCTGGTGTCCCTCTGTCAATCTGTCCGTCACGGCGTCGACATTTTCTATAAACGACATCTCCTAAACTATTGAGTCAAAATTAATCAAACTTTGCAGAAATATTCCTTGGGTGGTCCCTTGTGAAAATTGCTAAAATGGAAAGGATCCGTGCCATATCACGGGAAAAGGGGTCTTAATGAGAATTTTCTTGTTTACACTCTAGAAGCCACAAATATGGTCCAATTGTCATGAAACTTTGTCAGAATGTTTGTTAGGTCATGAGGATGAATTCTATCGAAAATGGGAGGGATCTGTGCCATATCACAGGAAAAGGGGCCTTAATGACAGTTTTCTTGTTTACACTCTAGTGGCCACAAATATGGCCCAATCTTTATGAAACTTTGTCTGAATGTTTGCCAGGTCATGAGGATGAATCCTATGGAAAATGTGATGTGTTCGTGCCTTATCATGGGAAAAGGGGCCTTTATGACAATTTTCTTGTTTACACTCTAGTTGCCACAAATATAGCCAAATCTTTATGAAACTTTGTCAGAATGTTTGTCAGGTCTCAAGGATGAATCCTATTGAAAATGGAAAGGATCCATGCCATATCACGGGAAAAGGGGCCTTAATGACAATTTTTTTGTTTACACTCTAATAGCTACAAATATGGTCAAATCATCATGAAACTTGGTAAAAATGTTTGTTAGGTCATGAGGATGAACTCTTTTGAAAATAGGGAGGATTCGTGCCATGTCACGGGAAAAGGGGCCTTAATGACAATTTTCTTGTAAGAGCTCCATTCGCCACAAATATGGTCAAATCCTCATGACACTTGGACAAAATGTTTGCCAGGTCACAAAAATTAACTCTGTTGAAAATGGGAAGGTTCATGCCATATTACAGGAAAAGGAGTCCTTATGACAATTTACTTGAAATTACTCTAATGGCCACTAATATGGCCCAAACTTTGTGAAACTTGGTTTTATGTAGAAATTACCTTCTAAATGACATCTGCCTTTTTAATTGATGTGATGTCCCAGTGAGCAAAGAGACTCAGGTGAGCAATCTAGGACCATCATGGTCCTCTTGTTTTTTGGCCAGGTATTGTTGCCATTAGGCCTTTATTTTCTGTGACTATGGCAAATCCCATATTGTAACGACGAGATTGAAAATTAAAAAAGCCTACCAACGCGCATTTCTTGTTTGAACTATTCCTAAAGCTTTACTAATGCATCGCACGTCAGTTTATTCATCACGTATGCAGCCGACAAAAGATCGCTTTGCATAAACCCATATCTCCCGATGTAGATAGCTTATAATTAAACCTTTTATGTAGCGATTATTACAAATAACATTGGGAAGGATTAGCCACGCTGCTATTGAGTTAAAAAGGGTTATCAGATGTCAAACAATGAATTACACCTTACAGGGATTATCGGCGATACTGTAAATTGAACAAATGGTAAGCGTGCATCCTTTGCCTTTCCACTCGATTCATATAACGTAAATTCGTGTCCAAAAACTAAGGGACAGACAATTCCACTTGTGTCCCATTTTAGGGACAAAAAATAAATTATTTTTGAAAATAAATAATGGTGTCTGAATTTTTCAGGTGTCCAAATACTTCGGGTAAATACGGTAGACCAGTAACTTAGCCAAATTCTGCTGAAAATAGCTTAATTGAAAAGCCTACAATGTCTTAAAATATTAAATACTATAGAAAATCATTAGAAAGAAATGCTTATGATAAGGCTCAGGTAAGTTTATTTACAGTCTGAAAATTTTTTTTTGAGATGAAAAAGTTTGCAAATCTGAAGCATCTGATTGTTGCCAAAACAGATCATAATCCTAAGAAAGACCATTGATCACTTCTTAAAATCACAGTACACACTTCAAACTTCATCTTTGAAGTTGTTCATAATTCACATTTCACACTTCAATTTTCTTACTTCAAAGTTCACACTTCTGACTACTAATTTAATATTTCACAGTTCTAAATTCAGACTTCACAGTACACAGTTCTGACTTCACACTTCCAACTTCACAGTTCACACTTGTGACCTCCAACTTCACAGTCCACCCTTCACACATCAAACTTCACACTTCTATCGTCACACTTCAAAGTTCACACTTTCAACTTCACAGTTCACACTTGTGACTTCAAACTTCACAGTCCACCCTACACACATAACTAACACTCTTACCTCACACTTCTAACTTCACATGTCTATCTTCACACTTAACTTTACGTTTCTATCTTCATATTTCAAAGTTCACACTTTCAACTTCACACTTCCGACTTCCAACCTCACAATTCATCCTTCTAATTTCACACTTCAGCTTAACAATTCTGTTTTCCAACTTTACAGTTCACCCTTCTAACATCACTCTTCTTACTTCAAAATTTATACTTCAAGTTTTCACTTCACAATTCTGACTAACAACTTCACATTTCAAAGTTTGTTTTCACTTCAAAGATAATAAGTTTAAAGTATGAAGTTTACAGTGTAGATAAAAGAAGTCACCACAGGTCTTTCATGTAATCTATAATTGTGACCAGGTGGGGTTGAGGGGCCCTTTATTGAATGATTTACAGCATTGTCACAGTAATGAATGTCATCCATCAACCAAGAAAATTCAAGTTTTCATAATTTCTGCACCTTCATAATTCATCATCAGAACCACTGTCACGCCCTAGTCCATCCAATTCAGCCACAAAGCTAAGCTGGACCTCTTGATTCATGTGATTGTAGAAATTAAAATAGCCCTTTACTTGTGAATGTAAGGCTTTGGTTAAGGTTTTAGGTGCAACTGTTGCATATTTTTAGCTCGCTGTCTGTTGTGCGTTGTGCATTGTCACACATCATAAATTTAAGTGTTTACACTCTAAGAGACAACAAAAATTGTCAAATCTTCATGGAACTTGATCAGAATGTTTGTTAGATCACAAGGATGAACCCTATAGAAAATGGGAAGGATCTGTGTCATATCATTGGAAAAGGGGCCTAAAAGACATTTTTTATGACAATTATTTTGTTAACACTCTACAGGCCACAAATATCAAATCTTCAGAAACTTGGTCAGAATGTTTTTCTGGTCTCAAGGCTGAACCCTATTGAAAATGGGAAGGATCCGTACCATATCAGAGATAAAGGGGTCTTAATGAAAATTTTCTTGTTTACACTCTAGAGGCCACAAAAAAGACCAAAATGAAAATTGGACAGAATGATAGACCATGTCACAAAGATGGACCCTTTTGAAAACTTGAAGAATCCATGCCATGTCACAGGAAAATTGGCCTTTAAGACAACCTTTTTTGTTTACATTCTGGAGGCAAGAAATATGGCCTAATCTTCAAGACTTGACACATGGTCAGATTGTTGGCCAGGTCACAAGGATGGTCCCTGTTGAAAATGGGAAGGATCCATGCCTTTTCACATGAAAAGGGGCCTTAATGAGAATTTTCTTGTTTACACTCAAGAGGCCACAAAAGGCCCAGTCTTCATGAAACTTGGTCAGAATATTGGTCATACAAATATAGCCTTATCTTCATGAAACTTGGTCAGAATGTTGGTGAGGTCACAAGGATAGACCCTATTGAAAATTGGAAAGATCCATGCCATATCACAAGAAAAGGTGCCTTGATGACAATTTTCTTGTTCAAACTCTTAGAGGCCACAAATGAAAATTGGTCAGAATAATGGCCATGTCACAAGGATGAACCCTATTGAAAACAGAAAGAATCCATGCCATATCACAGGAAAAGTAGCCTTAATGAAAACTTTCTTGTTTACATTCTGGAGGCCAGAAATATGGGCCAAACTTCAAGACATGAAACTTGGTCAAAATGTTGGCCAGGTCACTAAGATGGCCCCTAATTAAAAATGTTAGAGATCCATGCCATATCACTTGAAAAGGGGCCTGTATGAGAATTTTCTTGTTTACACTTTAGAGGCCACAAATATCAGGGCATTTTTCCAAAAATCGGAAGGGCCCCTAGCCTTTCATTTTTGAATTTTCACGCAAACTTCGGTGAAATTGGGAAATTTTGAAATTTATCAAGTTTTAGCAAAAATCATCAAAACCTTATCATATAGTCAAAACAAAGATATTTCAATCATTATTTCATTTAAAAAGCTCATGTTTTTCTACAATTATAATTAAGAGGTTCAGCTTGATTTGTGGCTGGAATAGAGTGTGGCAAGAAATTATGTCAACTCTGTTTTGCTCTGATGGTGGATTAAGTTCCTTACAGTGACTATGTTGTTAATCAACTACCAAAGGGATTCTAGACCTGACCTGGTCACAATTATCAATTATGAACGGTTTCATTGCTGTAGCAGAAGCTTCAACTTCGCAAACCTTTTAGCCTAGCAAACACTTTGTTTCACCCAGACCATAAGTAGACTGCATAGCCTTATCATAAGCATTCCTTCTGAATGATTTACTAGAGCGTTTACCGTTTGAAGACACTGTGGACTTACAAATTAAGCTGATTTCCGCTAGATTCTAAGTTACATTGCTTATGCGAGTTTGGTTGTTAAAAATTGGGTACATGAAAAATTGACAGGAATATGTTCCTTGTTAATGAGGCGATTCCCTTTTAGTGCTATTTTCAATTCCCAGACTCCAATTTTATCTAGAAATATAAGTTTAAACCCAATGCTTGTATAGTTTTATACTCAAAGATGCTTTTCTAATCAATCATTTAAGATAGCAGAGATCGACTTGTTCACAAATTAAAAGAATAATCGATTCATCTTCCCACAGTTCTTTTGATTCAAGTAAGGAAAACAAAGCCTGGTTATCCACATTTTCTGTGAAAGGTTTTGTAATACTAATCAATCGGATATCAGCCCAATTTAAGTGTGAACATTCACATTTCATAACATGGAACCCTTGACTCTTTTCACACAACTTTTGCTTTCACTCTTTCACTTTTTGAATCTCCGTTTGCATGCGTCAGGTAGAATTTTGAAATTTGGAATTTAAATTGATTTGGGAGAAATTTTCTTGTCACGGTTCAGAAAAAAAGAGGCTTTTTGCGATTGGGAAGTCACCGAAGATTGGCCTCAGGTAAAGAAGGAAAAAAAGCCCTGAATATGGCCCACTTATTATGACATGAAACTTTGTCAGAATATTGGTCAGGTCACATGGAATAACCCTATTGAAAGTTGGAAGGATCAATGTCATATCAGAGGGAAAAGGGCCATAATAATTACTTTCTTTTGTACATTTTAGAGGCTATATTAATTGCCCAATCTTCATGAAACTTGTTCAGAATATTGGCCAGGTCACAAGGATTTAACCTTTTGGAATTTGGAAGGATCCATTTGATATCATAGGAAAATGGGTTCTTAATGACAATTTTTATGCCCCGGCATTGATAGATCAGGGGCATATTGTTTTACCGTTGTCCGTCTGTCAGTCCGTCCATCTGTCTGTCTGTCTGTCTATAGCGCAGTTGGTTAGGCATAAGACTTCCAATCTGGAACTCGCGGGTTCGATCCCCGGTGGTGGCAAATATCCTTTCCGATGTTTGTCTCTCACCAATGGGTAGATAATCGTAAACCTATGTGGGATAGCAGTCGGAGGCTAGGAAAGGATGTAATGGTAGTACAGGTGAGAGAAATACCAGGAATCCATTGTTAGGTGCTCCGGCCGCTGCGATATAACTGAAATAATGTTTAAAGCGGCGTTAAACTCCATTCAATCAATCAATCAATCTGTCTGTCTGTCTGTCTGCAAAAGTTAACCAAAAAGCTTATAATTCAAACACCCTGGCAATGAATATGCTGTTTATTATGCCCCCGTATCGAAAGATCAGGGGCATATTGTTTTACCATTGTCCGTCCGTCTGTCTGTCTGTCTGCAAAAGTTAACCAAAAAACTTAACATTGCCAATATCTTCAAGCCTTTTCAAGATACAAGGCTAATATTTGTCATGATGATAGATCTCAATGATCCGCATCTGCTGGTACCAAAGTAAAGGTCATGTGACAAGGTCAAGGTCATCTGTCAAGGTCAAACTTTGAAAAAAATGCTATTACGGGGGAATTTTTGTTTCACAAACACATCTTGTTTCGTTTCCACTCTAGGAGCCACAATTCTGATACAATATTCATAAAATTTGGTCGGAATGTATATCTTGTAAAACAGGATAATCCCTATTGAAAAATGTATTGTCCTATGAGAATACTAGAAAGAGGGCATTCATTCTCTTCATCCATTCTAGGTTTTATTTTCTAAGTATTTTTGGTATGTTTTTCTTGTCAAAGGATGAATCCCTTCATAAAACTTGTCTAGAAAAGGCTAGAAAATTATGCAGGGATAATAGGCAGGGGTGTGGAATTCCAATGCCTGACTTGTCCGACTCGGGCTTTTGTACTTGAGGACAAGTAAATTTTTCTACGCCACTTGTCCAAGGACGAGTAAATACCAGGGCAAATCTTGGAATGTTACTTAAAAGAATTAAGAGAGAAATCATCCTGATGTTCATATCATAGGGTAGAACACATTATTTTTAATGAAGAAAATGCTGGATACCAGCATTTTCTTCATCAAAAGGCAATGTTTTTTTTTCAATTTTTCTACTTTACTCTTTAGTGGACAAGTTCATTTGGATCCTGGACTAGTAGAAAATCCGCTTTTACTTGTCCAGGGACAAGTGGAGAAAGCTAGTATTTCCACATCCCTGATAGGAATACAATAATGTCTTTCTTTGAAATATGTAATGGTCATTTAATGATCTTAAAAGAATAAAATTTTGCTAAGGGAGGAGTTAGAGATGTAGGTGAGCGGTATAGGACCATCATGGTCCATTTGTTAGGTGCTCTAGCTGCTGCCACGTAACTGATAGATTGTTGAAAGTGATGCAAAAACCCAATTCAAATAAACAAAGCTGCAGAATTACTTTAATTTCTATACTCCTGCAAAACAAGTGTTTTTGGGGGTACACCGGAATCAGTCTCTCTGTTGGTCTTTCCATATGTCCATCCGTCTATACAAATACCACTAATTTTATGTCGCAAATTCCTCCTACAGTTTTGATCTAAACTAACGAATCTCTAAACAAACATTGATTACAATATGAAGTTTTGCAAGACCCAATTTAGGAGTGTTAACTCCCAATGGCTGAAGAATTATCTGCCCTTGACTTTACATTCTACTTGCCAAAAAAAGCTAGTGGAACTTGATTCGTCAAGTTAAATGATTATCTACTTCTGAAAAAGAACAGCAAAATGCTCAGGCCCGCAACTAATAACAATCAAGGCTCTCACTGGGATTTTAAATAAAAATTTAAATGAATGAAAAAGGTATTGTAGAACACTTACAGAAGTTAAAATAAAGCCTTTAAAACAGGCAAAATTTTCATAATTGATTTATTGAATACCTAAACATATTAACAATTTTAAAATAAACTTTCCATAAATTGACTATTGAAAAAACTGAAAAAAAAAGCGCTATTAAACTTTTCTGAAAATGTATCAACCAATGTTAAGTACATTGCACAGATCTGCATTATAACATAATAAATCCATTTTATACAGTAAAATTATCTACCTAAAAATGTTTTTAGCTACATTGGCCGAAGGCTAGCGAGCTATTGTCATGGTGGTGTGGCCGTTCTGCATCTGTGCATAAGCTTTTCTGTCAACATCTCCTAAACCTATAGACCTATGTGAGATAGAAGCTGGAGGCTAGGAAAGGATGTGATGGTGGTACTGGTGGGGAAATACCAGAAATCTATTGTTAGGTGCTCAAGTCACTGCCATATAACTGGAATACATGTCGAAAGCTGGCTGCGTTAACACCATACAATCAATCAATCTCCTAAACCGATGGGTGGATTTTGAAGAAACTTAGCAGAAGTGTTCCTTGGGTGACCCTCTTCTAAAGATGTTCAAAAAATTTGGATTGGCCCTTAAACATGTTATTTAGCCAAATTCTGCTGAAAATAGCTTTTAATTGAAAAGCCTACAATGTCTTAGAATATGAAAAACTATAGAAAATCAAAACGGGTCATAATCTTATGAAAGACCAGTGGTGACTTCTTAAATTAACAGTTCACACTTTAAACATCATCTTTGAGGTTGTTCATAATTCATGTTTCACATTTCAGATTTCAATTTTCACACTTAAAAGTTCTCACTTCTGACTGCTTATTTAACCCTTGTCATGCTAAATAAATTTTGGCTTAAAATTTTCATTAAAATCAAAGGGCAAAGAGTACTGAAAGTACTAACTGTAGGTCAATTTTAATTTGAAAAACAAAATCTATTGATAATTTTGGTTTAAAAGTGAGAAACAGGTGGTGTTGACAAACATCGGACGGCACATATGTGCAGCCTGATGTTTGTCTATAGCTCTTACCAAAGCATGAATATTCCGGGTTCAGCATGACAAGGTTTAACTTTTCACAGTTCTTACTTCAGACTTCACAGTACACACTTCTTACTTCACACTCCAAACTTCATAGTTCACACTTACAACCTCCAACTTCACAGTCCACGCTTCTCACTTCTAACTTCACACTTCTATCTTCATACTTCAAAGTTCACACTTTCAACTTCACAGTTCACACTTGTGACTTCCAACTTCACAGTCCACCCTACACACATAACTTCACTCTCTTACTTAACACTCCAAACTTCACATGTCAATCTTCACACTTAACTCCACATATCTATCTTCATTCTTCAAAGTTCACACTTTCAACTTAACACTTCTGACATCCAACTTCACAATTCACCCTTCTAATTTCTCATTTAGCTTAACACTTCTGACTCCCAACTTAACAGCTCAAATTTCATACTTCTGACTTTCCTCTTCACGGTTTGTCTGTCTTACTTCCCATTTCTAACTTCACACTACACATTTCACAGTTCAATCTTCACAGTTTGCACTTCTGACTTCCAACATTGCAGTTCACCCTTCTAAAATCCTTCTTCAACTTCATAGTTCACACTTACAACTTTACAGCCGCCGTCATAACGCAATTGGTAGCGCGTCAGACTGTCAATCTAGAGGTCCCTGGTTCAATCCCTGACGGCGGCATTAATTCTTTCCGACTATTTGTCTCAACAATGAGTTGATAATTGTAGACCTATGTGAGATAGCAGCTGGTGGCTTGAAAAGGATTTTGTGGTTGTACTGGTGAGAGAAGTACCAGGAAACCATTGTTAGGTGCTCCAGCCGCCACAATATAACTGAAAAAATGTTGAAAGTGGCGTTTAACTCCATTCAATCAATCAATCCAACTTTCCACTTCCAACTTTTCACTTCACAATTCTTACTTTCAACTTTACCATTCACCCTTCTAACATCACACTTCTAACTTCTAACTTCAAAGCTTACACTGTCAACTTTTCACTTCACAATTGTGACTTACAGCTTCACATTTCAAAGTTTCTTTTCACTTCAAAGATAATATGTTTAAAGTATGAAGTTTACAGTGTAGATAAAAGAAGTCACCACAGGTCCTTCATATAATCTACAATTGTAACCAGTTGGCGTTGAGGGGCCCTTTAGTGGTTGATTTACAAGCATTGTCACAGTAATAAATGTCGTCCATCAACCAAGAAAAATCAAGTTTTCAAAATTTCTGCACCTTCATAATTCTTCATCAGAACCACTGTCACCCCCTAGTCCATCCAATTCAGCCACAAAGCTAAGCTGGACCTCTTGATTCATGTGAATGTAGAAAACAAAATAGCCCTTTACTTGTGAAAATAAGGCTTTGGTTAAGGTTTTACATGCAACTGTTGTATATTTAGCTCACTGTCTATTGTCCATTGTGTGATGTCATACATCATAAATTTAAGTGTTTACACTCTAGAGATCATAAAAATTGTCCAATCTGCATTGTACTTGGTCAGAATGTTTGTCAGATCACATGGGTGAATCCTATCGAAAATGGAAACGATTTGTGTCATATCGTGGAAAAAGGGGCCTAAATGACATTTTTTTAATGACAATTTACTTTATATTGTACTTTCCAAAAAAAGCTAGAAGAACTTGATTCCATAAGCTAAATGATAATCTACTGTTTATAAAAATGGACCCTTTCAAAGAAAATACAATAAATTATTTTTGAATCATTGATTAAATTGTGTAAGTTTACTGTAAACACTCTAAAATGATCAGTCCCTCAACTTATAACAAGCAAGGCTCTCACTGGGATTTGAAATAAAAAATATAAAGGAATGAAAAATAGGTATTGTAGAACAGAAGTTAAAATAAAGCATTTAAGACAGGCAAAATTTTCATAATTGATTTATTGAATACCTAAACATATTAACAATTTTAAAATAAACTTTCCATGAATTGACTATTGAAAAACTGAAAAAAAGCACTATTAAACTTTTCTGAAAATGTTATCAACCAATTTAAAGTACATTGCACAGATCTGCATTATAACATAATAAATCCATTTTATACAGTAAAATTATCTACCTAAAAATGTTTTTAGCTACATTTGCCGAAGGCTAGCGAGCTATTGTCATGGCGGTGTGTTCGTTCTGCATCTGTGCATAAGCTTTTCTGTCAACATCTCCTAAACCTATAGACCTATGTGAGACAGCAGCTGGAGGCTAGAAAAGGATGTGATGGTGGTACTGGTGGGGAAATACCAGAAATCTATTGTTTGGTGGTCAAGCCACCGCGATATAACTGGAATACATGTTGAAAGCTGGCTGCGTTAAACACCATACAATCAATCTTCTAAACCGATGGGTGGATTTTGAAGAAACTTAGCAGAAGTGTTCCTTGGGTGACCCCTGTCTAAAGATGTTCAAAAAATTTGGATTTGCCCATAAACATGTTATTTAGCCAAATTCTGCTGAAAATAGCTTTTAATTGAAAAGCCTACAATGTCTTAGAATATGAAAAACTATAGAAAATCAAAACGGGTCATAATCTTATAAAAGACCAGTGGTGACTTCTTAAATTAACAGTTCACACATTAAACATCATCTTTGAGGTTGTTCATAATTCATGTTTCACATTTCAGATTTCAATTTTCACACTTTAAAGTTCTCACTTCTGACTAACTTATTTAACCCTTGTCATGCTGAATAAATTTTTGCTTAAAATTTTCATTAAAATCAAAGGGCAAAGAGTACTGAAAGTACTAAATGTAGGTCAATTTAAATTAAAAAAAACAAAATCTATTGATAATTCTGGTTTAAAAGTGAGAAACAGGTGGTGTTGACAAACATCGGACTGCACATATGTGCAGCCTGATGTTTGTCTATAGCTCTTACCAAAGCATGAATATTCCAGGTTCAGCATGACAAGGTTTAACTTTTCACAGTTCTTACTTCAGACTTCACAGTACACACTTCTGACTTCATTCTCCCAACTTCACAGTTCACACTTACAACCTCCAACTTCACAGTCCACGCTTCTCACTCCTAACTTCACACTTCTTTCTTCATACTTCAAAGTTCACACTTTCAACTTCACAGTTCACTCTTGTGACTTCCAACTTCACAGTCCACCCTACACACATAACTTCACACTCTTACTTCACACTCCAAACTTCACATGTCTATCTTCACACTTAACTCCACATATCTATCTTCATACTTCAAAGTTTACACTTTCAACTGCACACTTCTGACATCCAACTTCACAATTCACCCTTCTAATTTCACATCCTTCAGCTTAACACTTCTGACTCCCAACTTAACAGCTCAAACTTCACACTTCTGACTTTCATCTTCACGGTTTGTCTGTCTTACTTCCCATTTCTAAATTCACACTACACATTTCACAGTTCAATCTTCACAGTTTGCACTTCTGACTTCCAACATTGCAGTTCACCCTTCTAAAATCCTTCTTCAACTTCATAGTTCACACTTACAACTTTACAGCCGCCGTCATAACGCAATTGGTAGCGCGTCAGACTGTCAATCTAGAGGTCCCTGGTTCAATCCCTGACGGCGGCATTCATTCTTTCCGACTATTTGTCTCTCAACAATGAGTTGATAATTGTAGACCTATGTGAGATAGCAGCTGGTGGCTCAAAAAGGATTTTGTGGTTGTACTGGTGAGAGAAGTACCAGGAAACAATTGTTAGGTGCTCCAGCCGCCGCAATATAACTGAAAAAATGTTGAAAGTGGCGTTTAACTCCATTCAATCAATCAATCCAACTTTACACTTCCAACTTTTGACTTCACAATTCTTACTTTCAACTTTACCATTCACCCTTCTAACATCACACTTCTAACTTCTAACTTCAAAGCTTACACTGTCAACTTTTCACTTCACAATTGTGACTTACAGCTTCACATTTCAAAGTTTCTTTTCACTTCAAAGATAATATGTTTAAAGTATGAAGTTTACAGTGTAGATAAAAGAAGTCACCACAGGTCCTTCATATAATCTACAATTGTAACCAGTTGGCGTTGAGGGGCCCTTTAGTGGTTGATTTACAAGCATTGTCACAGTAATAAATGTCGTCCATCAACCAAGAAAAATCAAGTTTTCAAAATTTCTGCACCTTCATAATTCTTCATCAGAACCACTGTCACCCCCTAGTCCATCCAATTCAGCCACAAAGCTAAGCTGGACCTCTTGATTCATGTGAATGTAGAAAACAAAATAGCCCTTTACTTGTGAAAATAAGGCTTTGGTTAAGGTTTTACATGCAACTGTTGTATATTTAGCTCACTGTCTATTGTCCATTGTGTGATGTCATACATCATAAATTTAAGTGTTTACACTCTAGAGATCATAAAAATTGTCCAATCTGCATTGTACTTGGTCAGAATGTTTGTCAGATCACATGGGTGAATCCTATCGAAAATGGAAACGATTTGTGTCATATCGTGGAAAAAGGGGCCTAAATGACATTTTTTTAATGACAATTTACTTTATATTGTACTTTCCAAAAAAAGCTAGAAGAACTTGATTCCATAAGCTAAATGATAATCTACTGTTTATAAAAATGGACCCTTTCAAAGAAAATACAATAAATTATTTTTGAATCATTGATTAAATTGTGTAAGTTTACTGTAAACACTCTAAAATGATCAGTCCCTCAACTTATAACAAGCAAGGCTCTCACTGGGATTTGAAATAAAAAATATAAAGGAATGAAAAATAGGTATTGTAGAACAGAAGTTAAAATAAAGCATTTAAGACAGGCAAAATTTTCATAATTGATTTATTGAATACCTAAACATATTAACAATTTTAAAATAAACTTTCCATGAATTGACTATTGAAAAACTGAAAAAAAGCACTATTAAACTTTTCTGAAAATGTTATCAACCAATTTAAAGTACATTGCACAGATCTGCATTATAACATAATAAATCCATTTTATACAGTAAAATTATCTACCTAAAAATGTTTTTAGCTACATTTGCCGAAGGCTAGCGAGCTATTGTCATGGCGGTGTGTTCGTTCTGCATCTGTGCATAAGCTTTTCTGTCAACATCTCCTAAACCTATAGACCTATGTGAGACAGCAGCTGGAGGCTAGAAAAGGATGTGATGGTGGTACTGGTGGGGAAATACCAGAAATCTATTGTTTGGTGGTCAAGCCACCGCGATATAACTGGAATACATGTTGAAAGCTGGCTGCGTTAAACACCATACAATCAATCTTCTAAACCGATGGGTGGATTTTGAAGAAACTTAGCAGAAGTGTTCCTTGGGTGACCCCTGTCTAAAGATGTTCAAAAAATTTGGATTTGCCCATAAACATGTTATTTAGCCAAATTCTGCTGAAAATAGCTTTTAATTGAAAAGCCTACAATGTCTTAGAATATGAAAAACTATAGAAAATCAAAACGGGTCATAATCTTATAAAAGACCAGTGGTGACTTCTTAAATTAACAGTTCACACATTAAACATCATCTTTGAGGTTGTTCATAATTCATGTTTCACATTTCAGATTTCAATTTTCACACTTTAAAGTTCTCACTTCTGACTAACTTATTTAACCCTTGTCATGCTGAATAAATTTTTGCTTAAAATTTTCATTAAAATCAAAGGGCAAAGAGTACTGAAAGTACTAAATGTAGGTCAATTTAAATTAAAAAAAACAAAATCTATTGATAATTCTGGTTTAAAAGTGAGAAACAGGTGGTGTTGACAAACATCGGACTGCACATATGTGCAGCCTGATGTTTGTCTATAGCTCTTACCAAAGCATGAATATTCCAGGTTCAGCATGACAAGGTTTAACTTTTCACAGTTCTTACTTCAGACTTCACAGTACACACTTCTGACTTCATTCCCCCAACTTCACAGTTCACACTTACAACCTCCAACTTCACAGTCCACGCTTCTCACTCCTAACTTCACACTTCTTTCTTCATACTTCAAAGTTCACACTTTCAACTTCACAGTTCACACTTGTGACTTCCAACTTCACAGTCCACCCTACACACATAACTTCACACTCTTACTTCACACTCCAAACTTCACATGTCTATCTTCACACTTAACTCCACATATCTATCTTCATACTTCAAAGTTTACACTTTCAACTGCACACTTCTGACATCCAACTTCACAATTCACCCTTCTAATTTCACATCCTTCAGCTTAACACTTCTGACTCCCAACTTAACAGCTCAAACTTCACACTTCTGACTTTCATCTTCACGGTTTGTCTGTCTTACTTCCCATTTCTAAATTCACACTACACATTTCACAGTTCAATCTTCACAGTTTGCACTTCTGACTTCCAACATTGCAGTTCACCCTTCTAAAATCCTTCTTCAACTTCATAGTTCACACTTACAACTTTACAGCCGCCGTCATAACGCAATTGGTAGCGCGTCAGACTGTCAATCTAGAGGTCCCTGGTTCAATCCCTGACGGCGGCATTCATTCTTTCCGACTATTTGTCTCTCAACAATGAGTTGATAATTGTAGACCTATGTGAGATAGCAGCTGGTGGCTCAAAAAGGATTTTGTGGTTGTACTGGTGAGAGAAGTACCAGGAAACAATTGTTAGGTGCTCCAGCCGCCGCAATATAACTGAAAAAATGTTGAAAGTGGCGTTTAACTCCATTCAATCAATCAATCCAACTTTACACTTCCAACTTTTGACTTCACAATTCTTACTTTCAACTTTACCATTCACCCTTCTAACATCACACTTCTAACTTCTAACTTCAAAGCTTACACTGTCAACTTTTCACTTCACAATTGTGACTTACAGCTTCACATTTCAAAGTTTCTTTTCACTTCAAAGATAATATGTTTAAAGTATGAAGTTTACAGTGTAGATAAAAGAAGTCACCACAGGTCCTTCATATAATCTACAATTGTAACCAGTTGGCGTTGAGGGGCCCTTTAGTGGTTGATTTACAAGCATTGTCACAGTAATAAATGTCGTCCATCAACCAAGAAAAATCAAGTTTTCAAAATTTCTGCACCTTCATAATTCTTCATCAGAACCACTGTCACCCCCTAGTCCATCCAATTCAGCCACAAAGCTAAGCTGGACCTCTTGATTCATGTGAATGTAGAAAACAAAATAGCCCTTTACTTGTGAAAATAAGGCTTTGGTTAAGGTTTTACATGCAACTGTTGTATATTTAGCTCACTGTCTATTGTCCATTGTGTGATGTCATACATCATAAATTTAAGTGTTTACACTCTAGAGATCATAAAAATTGTCCAATCTGCATTGTACTTGGTCAGAATGTTTGTCAGATCACATGGGTGAATCCTATCGAAAATGGAAACGATTTGTGTCATATCGTGGAAAAAGGGGCCTAAATGACATTTTTTTAATGACAATTTACTTTATATTGTACTTTCCAAAAAAAGCTAGAAGAACTTGATTCCATAAGCTAAATGATAATCTACTGTTTATAAAAATGGACCCTTTCAAAGAAAATACAATAAATTATTTTTGAATCATTGATTAAATTGTGTAAGTTTACTGTAAACACTCTAAAATGATCAGTCCCTCAACTTATAACAAGCAAGGCTCTCACTGGGATTTGAAATAAAAAATATAAAGGAATGAAAAATAGGTATTGTAGAACAGAAGTTAAAATAAAGCATTTAAGACAGGCAAAATTTTCATAATTGATTTATTGAATACCTAAACATATTAACAATTTTAAAATAAACTTTCCATGAATTGACTATTGAAAAACTGAAAAAAAGCACTATTAAACTTTTCTGAAAATGTTATCAACCAATTTAAAGTACATTGCACAGATCTGCATTATAACATAATAAATCCATTTTATACAGTAAAATTATCTACCTAAAAATGTTTTTAGCTACATTTGCCGAAGGCTAGCGAGCTATTGTCATGGCGGTGTGTTCGTTCTGCATCTGTGCATAAGCTTTTCTGTCAACATCTCCTAAACCTATAGACCTATGTGAGACAGCAGCTGGAGGCTAGAAAAGGATGTGATGGTGGTACTGGTGGGGAAATACCAGAAATCTATTGTTTGGTGGTCAAGCCACCGCGATATAACTGGAATACATGTTGAAAGCTGGCTGCGTTAAACACCATACAATCAATCTTCTAAACCGATGGGTGGATTTTGAAGAAACTTAGCAGAAGTGTTCCTTGGGTGACCCCTGTCTAAAGATGTTCAAAAAATTTGGATTTGCCCATAAACATGTTATTTAGCCAAATTCTGCTGAAAATAGCTTTTAATTGAAAAGCCTACAATGTCTTAGAATATGAAAAACTATAGAAAATCAAAACGGGTCATAATCTTATAAAAGACCAGTGGTGACTTCTTAAATTAACAGTTCACACATTAAACATCATCTTTGAGGTTGTTCATAATTCATGTTTCACATTTCAGATTTCAATTTTCACACTTTAAAGTTCTCACTTCTGACTAACTTATTTAACCATTGTCATGCTGAATAAATTTTTGCTTAAAATTTTCATTAAAATCAAAGGGCAAAGAGTACTGAAAGTACTAAATGTAGGTCAATTTAAATTAAAAAAAACAAAATCTATTGATAATTCTGGTTTAAAAGTGAGAAACAGGTGGTGTTGACAAACATCGGACTGCACATATGTGCAGCCTGATGTTTGTCTATAGCTCTTACCAAAGCATGAATATTCCAGGTTCAGCATGACAAGGTTTAACTTTTCACAGTTCTTACTTCAGACTTCACAGTACACACTTCTGACTTCATTCCCCCAACTTCACAGTTCACACTTACAACCTCCAACTTCACAGTCCACGCTTCTCACTCCTAACTTCACACTTCTTTCTTCATACTTCAAAGTTCACACTTTCAACTTCACAGTTCACACTTGTGACTTCCAACTTCACAGTCCACCCTACACACATAACTTCACACTCTTACTTCACACTCCAAACTTCACATGTCTATCTTCACACTTAACTCCACATATCTATCTTCATACTTCAAAGTTTACACTTTCAACTGCACACTTCTGACATCCAACTTCACAATTCACCCTTCTAATTTCACATCCTTCAGCTTAACACTTCTGACTCCCAACTTAACAGCTCAAACTTCACACTTCTGACTTTCATCTTCACGGTTTGTCTGTCTTACTTCCCATTTCTAAATTCACACTACACATTTCACAGTTCAATCTTCACAGTTTGCACTTCTGACTTCCAACATTGCAGTTCACCCTTCTAAAATCCTTCTTCAACTTCATAGTTCACACTTACAACTTTACAGCCGCCGTCATAACGCAATTGGTAGCGCGTCAGACTGTCAATCTAGAGGTCCCTGGTTCAATCCCTGACGGCGGCATTCATTCTTTCCGACTATTTGTCTCTCAACAATGAGTTGATAATTGTAGACCTATGTGAGATAGCAGCTGGTGGCTCAAAAAGGATTTTGTGGTTGTACTGGTGAGAGAAGTACCAGGAAACAATTGTTAGGTGCTCCAGCCGCCGCAATATAACTGAAAAAATGTTGAAAGTGGCGTTTAACTCCATTCAATCAATCAATCCAACTTTACACTTCCAACTTTTGACTTCACAATTCTTACTTTCAACTTTACCATTCACCCTTCTAACATCACACTTCTAACTTCTAACTTCAAAGCTTACACTGTCAACTTTTCACTTCACAATTGTGACTTACAGCTTCACATTTCAAAGTTTCTTTTCACTTCAAAGATAATATGTTTAAAGTATGAAGTTTACAGTGTAGATAAAAGAAGTCACCACAGGTCCTTCATATAATCTACAATTGTAACCAGTTGGGGTTGAGGGGCCCTTTAGTGGTTGATTTACAAGCATTGTCACAGTAATAAATGTCGTCCATCAACCAAGAAAAATCAAGTTTTCAAAATTTCTGCACCTTCATAATTCTTCATCAGAACCACTGTCACCCCCTAGTCCATCCAATTCAGCCACAAAGCTAAGCTGGACCTCTTGATTCATGTGAATGTAGAAAACAAAATAGCCCTTTACTTGTGAAAATAAGGCTTTGGTTAAGGTTTTACATGCAACTGTTGTATATTTAGCTCACTGTCTATTGTCCATTGTGTGATGTCATACATCATAAATTTAAGTGTTTACACTCTAGAGATCATAAAAATTGTCCAATCTGCATTGTACTTGGTCAGAATGTTTGTCAGATCACATGGGTGAATCCTATCGAAAATGGAAACGATTTGTGTCATATCGTGGAAAAAGGGGCCTAAATGACATTTTTTTAATGACAATTTACTTTATATTGTACTTTCCAAAAAAAGCTAGAAGAACTTGATTCCATAAGCTAAATGATAATCTACTGTTTATAAAAATGGACCCTTTCAAAGAAAATACAATAAATTATTTTTGAATCATTGATTAAATTGTGTAAGTTTACTGTAAACACTCTAAAATGATCAGTCCCTCAACTTATAACAAGCAAGGCTCTCACTGGGATTTTAAATAAAAAATATAAAGGAATGAAAAATAGGTATTGTAGAACAGAAGTTAAAATAAAGCATTTAAGACAGGCAAAATTTTCATAATTGATTTATTGAATACCTAAACATATTAACAATTTTAAAATAAACTTTCCATGAATTGACTATTGAAAAACTGAAAAAAAGCACTATTAAACTTTTCTGAAAATGTTATCAACCAATTTAAAGTACATTGCACAGATCTGCATTATAACATAATAAATCCATTTTATACAGTAAAATTATCTACCTAAAAATGTTTTTAGCTACATTTGCCGAAGGCTAGCGAGCTATTGTCATGGCGGTGTGTTCGTTCTGCATCTGTGCATAAGCTTTTCTGTCAACATCTCCTAAACCTATAGACCTATGTGAGACAGCAGCTGGAGGCTAGAAAAGGATGTGATGGTGGTACTGGTGGGGAAATACCAGAAATCTATTGTTTGGTGGTCAAGCCACCGCAATATAACTGGAATACATGTTGAAAGCTGGCTGCGTTAAACACCATACAATCAATCAATCTCCTCCAAAACCAATGGGTGGATTTTGAAGAAACTTAGCAGAAGTGTTCCTTGGGTGACCCTCTTCCAAGATGTTCAAAAAATTTGGATTGGCCCTTAAACATGTTATTTAGCCAAATTCTGCTGAAAATAGCTTTTAATTGAAAAGCCTACAATGTCTTAGAATATGAAAAACTATAGAAAATCAAAACGGGTCATAATCTTATTAAAGACCAGTGGTGACTTCTTAAATTAACAGTTCACACTTTAAACATCATCTTTGAGGTTGTTCCTTAATTCATGTTTCACATTTCAGATTTCAATTTTCACACTTCAAGGATCTCACTTCCAACTGCTTATTTAACCATTGTCATGCTGAATAAATTTTGGCTTAAAATTTTCATTAAAATCAAAGTCAGGGGTGTGGAAATACGAGTTTTCTCCACTTGTCCCTGGACAAGTAAAAGCGGATTTTCTACTAGTCCAGAATCAAAATGAACTTGTCCGCTAAAGAGTAAATAGAAAAATTTGAAAAAAAACATTGCCTTTTGATGAAGAAAATGCTGGTATGCAGCATTTTCTTCATTAAAAACAATGTTTTCTACCCTATGATATGAACATTAGGATGATTTCTCTCTTAATTCTTTTAAGTAACATTCCAAGATTAGCCCTGGTATTTACTTGTCCATGGACAAGTGGCTTAGAAAAATTTACTTGTCCTCAAGTACAAAAGCCCGAGTCGGACAAGTCGGGCATGGGAATTCCACACCCCTGAAAGTGCAAAGAGTACTGAAAGTACTAACTGTAGGTCAATTTTAATTTGAAAAACAAAATCTATTGATAATTCTGGTTTAAAAGTGAGAAACAGGTGGTGTTGACAAACATCGGACTGCACATATGTGCAGTCTGATGTTTGTCTATAGCTCTTACCAAAGCATGAATATTCCAGGTTCAGCATGACAAGGTTTAACTTTTCACAGTTCTTACTTCAGACTTCACAGTACACACTTCTGACTTCACACTCCAAACTTCACAGTTCACACTTGCAACCTCCAACTTCACAGTGCACGCTTCTCACTTCTAAATTCACACTTCTATCTTCATACTTCAAAGTTCACACTTTCAACTTCAAAGTTCACACTTGTAACTTCCAACTTCACAGTCCACCTACACACATAACTTCACACTCTTACTTCACACTCCAAACTTCACATGTCTATCTTCACACTTAACTCCACATATCTATCTTCATACTTCAAAGTTCACACTTTCAACTTCACACTTCTGACAGCCAACTTCACAATTCACCCTTCTAATTTCAATCTTCAGCTTAACACTTCTGACTCCCAACTTAACAGCTCACACTTCACACTTCTGACTTCCCTCTTCACGGTTTGTCTGTCTTACTTCCCATTTCTAACTTCACACTACACATTTCACAGTTCAACCTTCACAGTTCACACTTCTGACTTCCAACATTGCAGTTCACCCTTCTAAAATCCTCCGACGGCGGCACTTATTCTTTCTGACTATTTGTCTCTCACGAATGGGTTGATAATCGTAGACTTTTGTGAGATAGCAGCTCGAGGCTAGGAAAGAAAGTGATGGTAGTACTGGTGAGAGAAATATCAGGGATCCATTGTTAGGTGCTCCAGCCGCCGCGATATAACTGAAATAATGTTGAAAGCGACGTTAAACTCCATTCAATCAATCAATTCTAAAATCCTTCTTCTAACTTCATAGTTCACACTTACAACTTGACAGCCGACGTCATAACGCAAATGGTAGCGCGTCAGACTGTCAATCTAGAGGTCCCTGGTTCAATCCCTGAAGGCGGCACTAATTCTTTTCGACTATTTGTCTCTAAACAATGAGTTGATAATTGTAGACCTATGTGAGATAGCAGCTGGAGGCTCGAAAAGGATGTTGTGGTTGTACTGGTGAGAGAAGTTCCAGGAAACCATTGTTAGGTGCTCCAGCTGCTGCAATATAACTGAAAAAATGTTGAAAATGGCGTTAAACTCCATTCAATCAATCAATCCAACTTTACACTTTCAACTTTTCACTTCACAATTCTTACTTTCAACTTTACCATTCACCCTTCTAACATCACACTTCTAACTTCTAACTTCAAAGCTTACACTGTCAACTTTTCACTTCACAATTGTGACTTACAGCTTCACATTTCAAAGTTTCTTTTCACTTCAAAGATAATATGTTTAAAGTATGAAGTTTACAGTGTAGATAAAAGAAGTCACCACAGGTCCTTCATATAATCTACAATTGTAACCAGTTGGGGTTGAGGGGCCCTTTAGTGGTTGATTTACAGCATTGTCACAGTTATGAATGTCGTCCATCAACCAAGAAAAATCAAGTTTTCAAAATTTCTGCAACTTCATAATTCTTCATCAGAACTACTGTCACCCCCTTGTCCATCCAATTCAGCCACAAAGCTAAGCTGGACCTCTTGATTCATGTGAATGTAGAAAACAAAATAGCCCTTTACTTGTGAAAATAAGGCTTTGGTTAAGGTTTTACATGCAACTGTTGTATATTTAGCTCACTGTCTATTGTCCGTTGTGCGATGTCATACATCATAAATTTAAGTGTTTACACTCTAGAGATCATAAAAATTGTCAAATCTGCATTGTACTGGGTCAGAATGTTTTTCAGATCACATGGGTGAATCCTATCGAAAATGGAAAGGATCTGTGTCATATCGTGGAAAAAGGGGCCTAAATGACATTTTTTTTAATGACAATTTACTTTATGTTGTACCTTCAAAAAAAAGCTAGAAGAACTTGATTCCATAAGCTAAATGATAATCTACTGTTGATAAAAATAGACCCTTTCAAAGAAAATACAATAAATTATTTTTGAATCATTGATTAAATTGTGTAAGTTTACTGTAAACACTCTAAAATGATCAGTCCCTCAACTTATAACAAGCAAGGCTCTCACTGGGATTTTAAATAAAAAATATAAAGGAACGAAAAATAGGTATTGTAGAACAGAAGTTAAAATAAAGCCTTTAAGACAGGCAAAATTTTTCATTATTGATTTATTGAATACCTAAACATATTAACAATTTTAAAATAAACTTTCCATGAATTGACTATTGAAAAAGTGAAAAAAAGCGCTAATAAACTTTTCTGAAAAAACTATCAACCAATTTAAAGTATGTTGCACAGATCTGCATTATAACATAATAAACCCATTTTATACAGTAAAATTATCTACCTAAAAATGTTTATAGCTCCATTGGCCGAAGGCTAGCGAGCTATTGTCATGGTGGTGTGTTCGTTCTGCATCTGTGCATAAGCTTTTCTGTCAACATCTTCTAAACCTAAAGACCTATGTGAGACAGCAGCTGGAGGCTAGGAAAGGATGTGATGGTGGTACTGGTGGGGAAATGCCAGAAATCTATTGTTTGGTGCTCAAGCCACCGCAATATAACTGGAATACATGTTGAAAGCTGGCTGCGTTAAACACCATACAATCAATCAATCTCCTCCAAAACCAATGGGTGGATTTTGAAGAAACTTAGCAGAAGTGTTCCTTGGGTGACCCTCTTCCAAGATGTTCAAAAAATTTGGATTGGCCCTTAAACATGTTATTTAGCCAAATTCTGCTGAAAATAGCTTTTAATTGAAAAACCTACAATGTCTTAGAATATGAAAAACTATAGAAAATCAAAACGGGTCATAATCTTATTAAAGACCAGTGGTGACTTCTTAAATTAACAGTTCACACTTTAAACATCATCTTTGAGGTTGTTCCTTAATTCATGTTTCACATTTCAGATTTCAATTTTCACACTTCAAGGATCTCACTTCCAACTGCTTATTTAACCATTGTCATGCTGAATAAATTTTGGCTTAAAATTTTCATTAAAATCAAAGTCAGGGGTGTGGAAATACGAGTTTTCTCCACTTGTCCCTGGACAAGTAAAAGCGGATTTTCTACTAGTCCAGAATCAAAATGAACTTGTCCGCTAAAGAGTAAATAGAAAAATTTGAAAAAAAACATTGCCTTTTGATGAAGAAAATGCTGGTATGCAGCATTTTCTTCATTAAAAACAATGTTTTCTACCCTATGATATGAACATTAGGATGATTTCTCTCTTAATTCTTTTAAGTAACATTCCAAGATTAGCCCTGGTATTTACTTGTCCATGGACAAGTGGCTTAGAAAAATTTACTTGTCCTCAAGTACAAAAGCCCGAGTCGGACAAGTCGGGCATGGGAATTCCACACCCCTGAAAGTGCAAAGAGTACTGAAAGTACTAACTGTAGGTCAATTTTAATTTGAAAAACAAAATCTATTGATAATTCTGGTTTAAAAGTGAGAAACAGGTGGTGTTGACAAACATCGGACTGCACATATGTGCAGTCTGATGTTTGTCTATAGCTCTTACCAAAGCATGAATATTCCAGGTTCAGCATGACAAGGTTTAACTTTTCACAGTTCTTACTTCAGACTTCACAGTACACACTTCTGACTTCACACTCCAAACTTCACAGTTCACACTTGCAACCTCCAACTTCACAGTGCACGCTTCTCACTTCTAAATTCACACTTCTATCTTCATACTTCAAAGTTCACACTTTCAACTTCAAAGTTCACACTTGTAACTTCCAACTTCACAGTCCACCTACACACATAACTTCACACTCTTACTTCACACTCCAAACTTCACATGTCTATCTTCACACTTAACTCCACATATCTATCTTCATACTTCAAAGTTCACACTTTCAACTTCACACTTCTGACAGCCAACTTCACAATTCAACCTTCTAATTTCAATCTTCAGCTTAACATTTCTGACTCCCAACTTAACAGCTCACACTTCACACTTCTGACTTCCCTCTTCACGGTTTGTCTGTCTTACTTCCCATTTCTAACTTCACACTACACATTTCACAGTTCAATCTTCACAGTTCACACTTCTGACTTCCAACATTGCAGTTCACCCTTCTAAAATCCTCCGACGGCGGCACTTATTCTTTCCGACTATTTGTCTCTCACGAATGGGTTGATAATCGTAGACTTTTGTGAGATAGCAGCTCGAGGCTAGGAAAGAAAGTGATGGTAGTACTGGTGAGAGAAATATCAGGGATCCATTGTTAGGTGCTCCAGCCGCCGCGATATAACTGAAATAATGTTGAAAGCGACGTTAAACTCCATTCAATCAATCAATTCTAAAATCCTTCTTCTAACTTCATAGTTCACACTTACAACTTGACAGCCGACGTCATAACGCAAATGGTAGCGCGTCAGACTGTCAATCTAGAGGTCCCTGGTTCAATCCCTGAAGGCGGCACTAATTCTTTTCGACTATTTGTCTCTAAACAATGAGTTGATAATTGTAGACCTATGTGAGATAGCAGCTGGAGGCTCGAAAAGGATGTTGTGGTTGTACTGGTGAGAGAAGTTCCAGGAAACCATTGTTAGGTGCTCCAGCTGCTGCAATATAACTGAAAAAATGTTGAAAATGGCGTTAAACTCCATTCAATCAATCAATCCAACTTTACACTTTCAACTTTTCACTTCACAATTCTTACTTTCAACTTTACCATTCACCCTTCTAACATCACACTTCTAACTTCTAACTTCAAAGCTTACACTGTCAACTTTTCACTTCACAATTGTGACTTACAGCTTCACATTTCAAAGTTTCTTTTCACTTCAAAGATAATATGTTTAAAGTATGAAGTTTACAGTGTAGATAAAAGAAGTCACCACAGGTCCTTCATATAATCTACAATTGTAACCAGTTGGGGTTGAGGGGCCCTTTAGTGGTTGATTTACAGCATTGTCACAGTTATGAATGTCGTCCATCAACCAAGAAAAATCAAGTTTTCAAAATTTCTGCAACTTCATAATTCTTCATCAGAACTACTGTCACCCCCTTGTCCATCCAATTCAGCCACAAAGCTAAGCTGGACCTCTTGATTCATGTGAATGTAGAAAACAAAATAGCCCTTTACTTGTGAAAATAAGGCTTTGGTTAAGGTTTTACATGCAACTGTTGTATATTTAGCTCACTGTCTATTGTCCGTTGTGCGATGTCATACATCATAAATTTAAGTGTTTACACTCTAGAGATCATAAAAATTGTCAAATCTGCATTGTACTGGGTCAGAATGTTTTTCAGATCACATGGGTGAATCCTATCGAAAATGGAAAGGATCTGTGTCATATCGTGGAAAAAGGGGCCTAAATGACATTTTTTTTAATGACAATTTACTTTATGTTGTACCTTCAAAAAAAAGCTAGAAGAACTTGATTCCATAAGCTAAATGATAATCTACTGTTGATAAAAATAGACCCTTTCAAAGAAAATACAATAAATTATTTTTGAATCATTGATTAAATTGTGTAAGTTTACTGTAAACACTCTAAAATGATCAGTCCCTCAACTTATAACAAGCAAGGCTCTCACTGGGATTTTAAATAAAAAATATAAAGGAACGAAAAATAGGTATTGTAGAACAGAAGTTAAAATAAAGCCTTTAAGACAGGCAAAATTTTTCATTATTGATTTATTGAATACCTAAACATATTAACAATTTTAAAATAAACTTTCCATGAATTGACTATTGAAAAAGTGAAAAAAAGCGCTAATAAACTTTTCTGAAAATGTTATCAACCAATTTAAAGTACATTGCACAGATCTGCATTATTACATAATTAATCCATTTTATACAGTAAAATTATCTACCTAAAAATATTTTATAGTTCCATTGGCTGAAGGCTAGCGAGCTATTGTCATGGCGGTGTGTCCGTTCTGCATCTGTGCATAAGCTTTTCTGTCAACATCTTCTAAACCTATAGACCTATGTGAGATAGCGGTTGGAGGCTAGGAAAGGATGTGATGGTTGTACTGGTGGGGAAATACCAGAAATCTATTGTTTGGTGCTCAAGCCACAGCGATATAACTGGAATACATGTTGAAAGCTGCGTTAAACACCATACAATCAATCAATCTCCTAAACCGATGGGTGGATTTATAAGAAACTTAGCAGAAGTGTTCCTTGGGTGACCCCCTTCTAAAGATGTTCAAAAAATTTGGATTTGCCCTGAAACATGTTATTTAGCCAAATTCTGCTGAAAATAGCTTTATTGAAAAGCCTACAATGTCTTAGATTATCAAATTCTATAGAAAATCAAAACCGGTCATAATCTTATGAAAGACCATTGGTGACTTCGTAAATTATTAGTTCACACTTCAAACATCATCTTTGAAGTGTTAATAATTCACATTTCACACTTCAGACTTCAGTTTTCACACTGTTCACACTTCCAACTGCTAATTTAACCTTTGTTATGCTTAATAAATTTTGGCTTAAAATTTTCATCAAAATCAAAGGACAAAAAGTACTGAAAGTACTAACTGTAGGTCAATTTTAATTTGAAAAAACTGAATCTATTGATAATTCTGGTTTAAAAGCGAGAAACAGGTGGTGTAGACAAACATCAGACTGCACATATGTGCAGTCTGAAGTTTGTCTATAGCTCCGACCAAAGCATGAATATTCCGGGTTCAGCATGACAAGGGTTAACATTTCTTTTTTTACTTCAGACTTCACAGTACACTCTTCTGACTTCACACTCCCAACTTAACAGTTCACACTTGCAACCTCCAACTTCACAGTCCATACTTCTCAATTCTAACTTCTTACTTCTATCTTCACTCTTCAAAGTTAACACTTTCAACTTCACAGTTCACACTTCCAACTTCACAGTTCACACTTCCAACTTCACAGTTCACACTTGCGACCTCTGACTTCACAGTCCACCCTTCACACTTCTAACACTATAATTCAATCTTCACACTTCAAAAATTACTCTTTCAACTTTGTAGTTCACACTCGTGACTTCTAACTTCACAGTCCACTGTACACACTCTTACTTCACACTTCTAACTTTACATGTTTATCTTCACATTTAACTTCACATTTCTATCTTCATACTTCAAAGTTCACACTTTCAACTTCACACTTCTGACATCCAACTTCACAATTCACCCTTCTAATTTCTCACTTAAGCAGCCGCCACCATAGCGCAGTTGGTTAGGCATAAGACTTTCAATCTGGAAGTCGTGGGTTCGATCCCCGGTGGCGGCAAATATCCTTTCCGACGTTTGTCTCTCACCAATGGGTAGATAATCGTAAACCTATGTGAGATAGCAGTCGGAGGCTAGGAAAGGATGTAATGGTAGTACGGGTGAAAGAAATACCAGGAATCCATTGTTAGGTGCTCCGGCCGCCGCGATATAACTGAAATAATGTTGAAAGCGGCGTTAAACTCCATTCAATCAATCAATTCTCACTTAAGCTTAACACTTCTGACTCCCAACTTACCAGCTCAAACTTCACACTTCTGACTTTCATCTTCACGGTTTGTCTGTCTTACTTCCCATTTCCAACTTCACACTACACATTTCACAGTTCAGTCTTCACAGTTCACACTTTTGACTTCCAACTTTACAGTTCACCCTTCTAAAATCCTTCATCTAACTTCAAAGTTCACACAACTTTACAGCCGCCGTCTTAGCGCAGTTGGTAGCGCGTGGGACTGTCAATCTAGAGGTCCCGGGTTCAATACCCGATGGCGGCACTCATTCTTTCAGACTATTTGTCTCTCAACAATGGGTTGATAATCGTAGACCTATGCCAGATAGCAGCTGGAGGCTAGCTAGGGAAGTGATGGTCGTACTGGTAAGAGAAATACCAGGAAACCATTGGTCCAGCCGCCGCAATATAACTGAAAAATTGTTGAAAGCAGCGTTAAACTCCATTCAATCAATCAATCCAACTTTACACTTCCAACTTTCACTATAAGCCGCCGTCAAAGCGCAGTTGGTAGCACGTCAGACTGTCAATCTAGAGGTCCCGGGTTCAATCCCCGACGGTGGCACTCATTCTTTCCAACTATTTGTCTTTCACCAATGGGTTGATAATCGTAGACCTATGTGAGAAAGCAGCTGGAGGCTCAGAAAGGATGTGGTGGTTGTACTGGTGAGAGAAATACCAGGAAACCATTGTTAGGTGCTCCAGCCGCCGCCATATGACTGAAATAATGTAGAAAGCCGTGTAAGACTCCATTCAATCAATCAATCCAACTTTACACTTCCAACTTTTCACTTCACAATTCTGACTTTCAACTTGACAGTTCACCCATCTAACATCACACTAGCCGCCACCATAGTGCAGTTGGTTAGGCATAAGACTTCCAATCTGGAAGTCGCGGGTTCCATCTCCAGTGGTGGTAAATATCCTTTCCGACATTTGTCTCTCACTAATGGGTAGATAATCGTAAACCTATGTGAGATAGCAATTGAAGGCTAGGAAAGGGTGTAATGGTTGTACAGTTGAAAGAAATACCAGGAATCCATTGTTAGCTGCTCCGGCCGCCACGATTTAACTGCAAAATTGTTGAAAGTGGCGTAAAACCCATTCAAACAAACAAAACAAATCTAACATCACACTTCTAACTGCTTACTTCAAAGTTTACACTATCAACTTTTAATTTCACAATTCTGACTTCCAGCTTCACATTTCAAAGTTTGTTTTTACTTCAAAGATAAAATGTTTTAAGTTTGAAGTTTACAGTGTAGATAAAAGAAGTCACCACAGGTCTTTCATATAATCTATAATTATATCAGGTGGGGTTGAGGGGCCCGCAGGGCTTGAAAATTCTTGAAATTTCTACTCGTCCTGCTATACTAGAAAATATAGTAATACATTGATTTCATAAGTGATATTTTGCAAAATACACTCGTCCTGCTTATATAGACAAAGAAGTAAAAAATTATGCAGGACGAGCGGACGAGTAGAATTTTCAAGCCCTAGCTGCGGCCCTTTAGTGGTTGATTTACAGCATTGTCACAGTAATGAATGTCACCCACCAACCAAGAAAAATCAAGTTTTCATAATTTCTGCACCTTCATAATTCATCATCAGAACAACTGTCACGCTCTAGTCCATCCAAGTCAGCCTCAAAGTCCTTTTAGTAGTTTTAAATGAAAATTGGAAAGATCTACAATCAAAATTTTGCTGACAAAATACATTGTATATTGTGCAGTAATATTATGTTAGTGTTGAAATTTTTATTTTTGGATTTCAGCCAAATTTCACCAGAATGATCCTTTGGTGACCCATGGTCAGACTGCACAAAATTTTTGTGATTGGATGAAAAATATGTGTTTTACAGGCAGAGGTCAATTTTCAGTGTTATTCAATGATCGTGATTTTCTCAAACAGCCTTATCCTCCTCTAATAATCATTATCAGGATATTCAGGCCTGTGGAGCGAATCAGGAGCTCAAGCGCCTCTAGTTTTGTTTACACTCTGGAGGCCAGAAATATGACACAATCTTCATGACATGAAACTTGGTCAGTGTTGGCTAGGTCACAAGGATGGCATCTTTTGAAATTTGGATAGATCCATGTCTTATCACTGGAAAAGGGGCCATAATAAGAACTTTCTTGTTTACACTCTAGAGGCCACAAATATTGGTCAGGTCATACGGAATAACCCTATTAAAAATTGGAAGGATCCATGTCATATCACTGAAAAAGGTCCTAAATGATAACTTTCTTCTGTACATTTTATGTTAATATATTGATTGCCCAATTTTCATAAAACTTGGTTAGAATATTGGCCAGGTCACAAGGATAAACCCTTTTGCAATTGGGAAGGATCCATTTGATATCACAGGAAAATGGGGCCTTAATGACAATTTTCTTGTTTCCACTCTAGGAGCCACAATTCTGATATAATCTTCATAAAATTTGGTTAGAATGTATATCTAGTAAAAAAGGATAGTCTCTATTGAAAAATCTATTGTCCTATGAGAAAATACAAAGAAAAATGGGTGGAGGAGGCATATGTTAAATATCCAAAAATGGCCCCACATGGTAAAATCAATTGGCGGAATTCAACTGTATAGGGATAATGCTTTGGACACACTCTTTTAGATCCTTTCATTTAATCTGCTTGATCTGGTGTCACAGGCTGTTGAGTCATCAAAAACTGGCCCCACATAGTGAATTATATAAAAAAAAAAAAATCGCTGAAAATACTAGGTAGAATTCAACCAAAGTTCACAGGAATGATGCTTGAGAAATATTGTTTCAGATTTCCCTAAAACAATTCCTGATCTGAATGATATCTTAGGCTGTCAAAACAACCAAAAAAGACCCCATATCAGCGTTTTTTCTCCTAGCTTTGGGAACGGGTCCGAGACCAGACCAATTGGGAAAAATGCGTTGTTTTCTCAAAAATTGGGAATTTTCATTGTGACACTTGTCTTTTATTTATATCATTAGTATTCATTACAATATGATATGTATAATAGAAGTTCCTATGCCTCTATAGTCATATCTTAACTGAAAAGCAAACCATAGTCCTTAAACAAGGAATCTGAACAAAAACAATGACAAAGAATTAGTCTGATTGCTCTGGAATAAATCTTTTTTATATCAAATCTAGAAATGTCACTGAGTTTTTTGTTAAAAAAAATTATCATGGTTAAACCTAAAATATAGATAAATCAAGTTCCATAATAAATTCGTGGGTTGAACATTTTTGGGTACGAATAAACAGAAAACAACTACATATTCAATCCTATTGTTTTTAAAACAGCTATAAATAAATATTTCTACTAAAATAATAGCAACTTTTTAAACATATTTTCAAAATAGATCATATACTCAGATGTTCTACCTGCTGTAGAATGTTTGAAAGACAATTCAGGCTGGTTCTGAGAGGTGCCGAGATCGTGAATAACAGTCAACTTTGTTTACGAAAATTAAACAAAGATAAACAATTGTATTTTGGGTTATATAACAGGAAAATAATTTGCTTCAACCATGACCAAAATTCCTTCATCCTAGTAAGTTTTTTCCTTTAAAATTCATCTTGCATCAATTGATAAATAAATGCAAAAAGATCGTCTACTGCAAATCAGGTCCAAAAATCGCAATATCTTGGCTTCATAAAAATATGCAGTTTTGTAATTCGATAACTTCCGAGTTATCCAAAATACACTGGGTTTCCTGCTTCGTAATTGTTTATGCCTATGAAATCGAGAACCATGTGACTAAAATAAACTGATCTTCGGAAATTCCCCTCTTGTTGACAAATTACAACACAGATATTTATTGCTAAAAGTTCTTCCAGGTTTTCCAATAGGAAATAATCAAAGTTTATGTTTACTTCAAGAATTAGCTTTGAATTGGGAATTTCATTCTCTCATTTTGGGAAAAAATGGTAGTTTTCGTCATTGGGAACAGGTCCGTTTACCGGGGCAAAGTACACAGAAAATCTTCTCTAAAACTATATTTATTGGGCAAAATTCAATGCTACTTCAAAGGAATGATGCTTAAGACATGCTCTTTAGTTTCTTACCTTTTATCATGAATTATTACTTGAGTGCCTTGGGTTGTACTCCATTTCTCCATTAGTTCTGCATTGGGTGGGAAACTTGGGTTTAATGGACAGTAACATCATCTAAAAATGTTTCTATATAGTGAAGTATTAGTAAATATTAATTTATTGAAACTTCTGGTCAGAATTCAACAAAACTTCTTCTAAATGAAGCTTAAAATATGCTTTCTTCCTAAATTTATGACTTGCAAAAATTGTGCTTATGAGTTTGCCTAAAATTGTTGCCTCAGAGCAAAACATATACCGAGCCAATTTAAAAATGCAATACTTAAAAACATCACTAAAATGCAAATATAGGCAAACAGACTCAGACTAAAAACATAAATATTTTGTTACCTAAACAATTCAATCACACGAATGATTCTTGGGTGACCCTAAATTATTGTGATCAGATTGAAATGCATATGCATTTTATGGGCAGAGGTCATTTCTCAAAATGTTATATAGTGGAAACTTTGAAAATCATTACAACATCAGTAGAACCCAAAATTATGAAAATATCTAAAAATTTAGTCAAACTTAGGTTTGCTATTATAAGAATTTCAAGCCTGTGGAGCGACTCAAGCCATTTATGGCCATTTTACTTGATTATAAACTTCCACATATTGCGGCTTAGTTCATACCACCTGAATTTCATTTTAAACCAGGAAGGTGTAATACTATGCTCTTTCAAAATCAATACTCACTCACTTTTGTAACTTCCAGTGCTTTTAGCACTTTGATTTTAAAATAATTTTGCAAAGATTTTTATTCAGAATGACAAGGGTTAATCTGCCCCATTGTTCCAATGAAGCCCCGCCTATTGGAAAAATGAATAAGGATTGAAAGCATATAGTGAAAGTTTATTTATAGTATTTATTTTAATAATCACCCATCCCCCAAAATACTGCCCAATATCGGCTGTTTTTAGACTGTTTTTCAGAAAAATTTGACAACTCTAATAATTGCTCATCCCCAAATTTGAGAAAAACTCCCAGACAATTTTGATGTAAACTTCCGAATTTTCCAACAAATAGTATAAAATTCTTGCAACACATTTGAGGACTACAAAAAATCAGGATGATTCATGATTTGATGCTTTAGATAAACTAGGATTCATTTACAAGATTTATTGAAGATCGTGGAAAAATGCTTGTGGTCCTTTCAGTTATGTTAGCGATGGTCGTGACTGCATAATTTACTCAGATTTTAATAACTTTGCTTCTATGTTTTATCTTAAACAATGATTATCAAAAATATTTTCAAATCGGATGTCAAAGAAAGATCGCATGCATGATAACAGGTTAGTTGTAGCTACAACATTTTATATCCGAAACATGGTTACTATCTTTTTATCCAAAACTACGATATTCTTCAGAAACAATTGAATAGAAAGAATTTACTGATATTCAATGATTTTTGTTTCAATTTTCCGAAATTTAATCCAATTAGCAATCTGGTCAATGAATGCAAATTGAATTAATATTTTTGTTTCGCAGCGAGGTAAAGGACAAGGAACAGTTTACTTCACGCAGAGGGTGAACTGGTGATCAAAGACGCCGACAGCTATTTTTGGAGTGTTTCCAGAGCTAGCACTCGCCTAAGGCTTGTCCCGTATGATGTCAAACCCTTTTAGAATTATTATTTAGCCCTCCCTTTGTGGCTTAGTTAAGGATTTTAAAATTGAGGAAAACAGACTTCTTAGTTTTATTTTCGCAATAGGTAGGCAATACAACTACCATATTTTCCTATTACGGCTTTATTTATTCTGTGTAGTTTCGGGAAAAAATATACGAGAAGCAAAGAATCAGTTACAATTGAAATTGTATATTAAAATGCTAGCAACAGCTACGACTGGATGTAGTTACGATCCTTTGTAGTCATGAGAGCAATATGCCATATTTTTTAATCTTAAGAAAACGAAGAATAATACAAGTTTCTGAAACTCGAGAATCATTTATTGAACATAAGTATGATTGTCTGTCAAAAGTTTCTACCTCTATTGAATAGAACTTTAAATCTTAACAAAACCACAAGGTCCTGGGCATTATTACTTGCCTAAGTAGACAGTGTTTTCGGTCATCATATCCGAAAGGGAATTGTTTCGCAATTTAATGATGAATTAACTTTCAATTTATTTTAGAAATTGTTTTATGGTAGAATATAAATGCATTCGCAAGAATCCCTTGGTAAAATAGCGATGTTATTTAAAGCAGCATATTGCTCTATTTCTTGAATAAAACGATGACGATGAACAACTGGCAAGGTCTGAGTAGCACTATTATTATGCATCTTTGTTCCTTGTAATGGAAATTTATTTTGTTTTTTCCAGAAACGTATCATATTGACACTTCTTAGGGACATTGTAGGTCCGTACATAGGAAGTTTAAGTTATTTCCTAACTGAATACCTCTGATAATCACCCGCCCCCAACTGCGTCAATCATGACTTCTAATAAACGCCCAGGCAATTAATAGAATGAATACGGTATGTTTACTTTAAGTAATTGTTACACATTAAGTCATTATTTTGGCTTTTTCTTTAACATCTTGACATCTGTAACCTAAGACAAACCCGACCTCCCTCTTGTAGAAATGTGATGATTCTAATTGACCCTAAGGCTGTTTTAGTGCTCATAGGGTAATTTAAATAAAGGTGTTAAAAGTTGTAAATTATAAAGGGTAAACATTCTTAAGGACGATTAGATGGAGGGGCTATCATAGCACTGTTGGTAGTGTGTCGAACTTTCAATCCAGGGATCCTGGGTACGATCTCCAAAGGATGGCCGCAATCATAGCAAAGTTGGTAGCTCGTCTGTCTAGACGCCTCGGGTTCGATCCCCGATGGCTGCACTCATTCTTTCCCACTATTTGTCTCTCACCAATGGGTTGATAATCGTAACCCTATGAGGTAGCTGGAGGCTAGGAAAGGATGTGATGGTTGTACTGGTAAGAGAAATACTGGGACTCCATTGTTAGGTGCTCCAGCCTCCGCGATATAACAAAAAATGTTGAAAGCAGTGTTAAACTCCATTCAATCAATCAATCAAAGATCTCCAAAGATGTCACTCATTCTTTCCAAGTATTTTTCTCCCCACAATGACCTATATGGGAAAGCGGCTGAAGGGTAGGAAAGGATGTTTTTGTAGTAATAGTGTGAGAAATAGGAGGAATTCGTTGTTAGGTGTTGCAGCTGCTGCGATAGAACTGAAAGAATGTTTAAAGTGGCATAAAATCTGATTTAAACAAACAATTGAATGGAAATTCGTGATGTCTCAATATGTGCTTTTAAATTTAATTTCTATCAACGATTTCTTGTAGAATCATCTTTTCAACCTGTTTATTGAGACAATTTATGAAAAAATAACTTAGTAGTTCATATTGGAATTCAAACTCAATCTTTTGGGACAAAAAAGGTTTAATGAATTTATTTATAAGTATAGGAATTTTACCAGCACATCAGACTAGTCATTACCGAATTTTTGCAAGCCCAAAACAAAACTAATAGTTTTTGATCGTAAGCCTAGTGTGAATTTCTTATATTCTCTGAAACAAATTTTTGGGTAAGAAAGATTTTTTTCTCGATTGTTCTATAGATAGACATTTCTCGAATTTCTTTCTGAGAGATTGTTGCTCATCGAAAAAGGGGCCCTGTGTGATGCAAAATTTCTTGTTTAACAACTAATTGTTCATTTGTAATTGACAGAATTTCATGAAACTTTCACAATTAATTTAAATCACAGCATCTGTATAAGTACTTTTTATGCCCCCGATAGGGAGGCATCATAAATTTGACTTGTCCGTCCGTCCGTCCGTCCGTCTGTCCGTCCGTCCGTCCATCTGTCCGTCCGTCCGTCATTCCGTCCAAAAACTTTAACATTGGCCATAACTTCTAAATCAAAGCGGTGTCGGGGGCATTGTCATCTTACAGTGACAGCTCTTGTTAGTTCAATTGTTGAAAGTGGCATAAAACCACATTTAAACAAACAAACAATTTTTCTAGTTCAAAACTTGTCTATATATATATTACAATTAATCTCTTAGCTTTTTCATTTACTCCTAAAGAGAATTAAAACTACTCAGTGTCACACTATTAAATCTGTATCTTATTGGAAAATGAAAATAAGTTGGTTATCATTCTGTGTTTACATACTTTTTAATAGATTAATCTAATAGGTGTCCTAAGGTTATTTTTGACTTTCTCATAAGGTTTTTGGCCAAAAAAAAAAATTCAGTGATAAAGTAGATTCTGACGTTAGCCCAGATGGAGTTCTCACAGCCAGCACACCATTCTAAGCCCTATAAGGCTTCATCATCCTCTTTTGTTGTTTGTTCTTAAGAAATCTGTCCTGTTGAAATTTCATCAGGCTTGTTTAAGCTGTAGTTACAAGGTTTTGATAAAAAATCTGCTATGAAAAACCAGGATTTCTTTATACCCATTGGCTTTATTGTTTGATTAAATACAACTCATTAAATAATGAATAGAAACTTAATAATATATGAAGGCATGATCAATGAGTTGAAAACAAAAGAGCATTACTTCTGTTACAGGTGCTTGCTTGAACTTTCAGACCAGTATGTCAATGTGTCTTGCTGCAAGTATGAGGTGAAGGATAGAAGAACCTTGAGCTATCCAAATGGCTTATAAATGTACTTGTATGAATTGGCAACACTGGCTGGAAACTCTTTCATTCTTGAAATGTTTAGAAGATAGCACACTTAATATTTTTACCTTTAAGATAAAGAGGAATGTTTCAACTTGGGCGCATGCCCCACTGTAATATGGTTGACTTATTTAAGCCACTATATTCAGTGAAGATTGAAAAGGCAAAAATATTGTATCCATTCTGGACTCCGAAGCTATCCCACATTTTAGGTTTGTTATGTTTGGTTGCCTCATGTATCATACATGTATATATAGAAGTCATAACAGCTCTGTTGTATCACCAAAGACGGGCCAAGGCGTGCCAGAAAGGGCGTCGGTCTATTCAGGGATGACATCTGTATGACTCAAAGAGAAGTTGTAAAGTATGATAAATATTAGAGGCTTGAAACAAACAAACAAACATTAACAAAGAAATTAAAGCTGAAAAATTGCCATAATAATTTTGTCTTTTCAATTTCCTGATATACTCGATTGTTCGATGTTAGGGATGTGCCCAAGAATAGAATCTGATTTAATGGTGCCAAATGGTCATTAGGAACGTATAAAGTGGGCCATCTTCTAATGTTCTCAATAACAAAAGAGTTTCTAACCAGTACTGTGATCATTTAAGTATAAAAATGCCTTTTGATTGCTAGGCACTTTTATCTTTACCATATGCTTACAGTATGACACATTGACATTTTGTTTCACCTCTCTTCATTATTTAATGAGTTGCATTTATCAAGCATTAAAGCCACTGGGTTATACAAACCCAATTTTATCAATTTCTGATTTAATATTTATTTTGCAGAGATTTATTTTGAGGTGAAATTTTTGGGTCAGATTTCCTAGGAACCAACAAATGGCAAATGATTGAAGCATAACCAGGGTCTTTAGAACTCCAGGCTCAGTAGAGTCTTCTTTGTCACTATATTTTGTTTTTGTGGCCAAAAAAAAAAGTCAAAAATACTCTTAGGACACCTTTGAGTTTGATACAATGCTCCAAAAGAAGATGACATGAAATGGTACCTGACTTATATTACTTTTGGATGATAAGACACCACTTAAATAGTGTGGTGCTGGATACCATATTTAATTTTATTTTGAGTAAGATAAAATGCTAAGAGATAGTCATAGAAGTCATACTTTGAGCTATTTATGCAGATGCTGTTTTTAGCTCCACTGGCCAAGGCCATCGAGCTATTGTCATGGCGAAGTGTCCGTCCTATGTCCATTTGTGTGTGCATAAACTTTTCATTAAACATCTCCTCCTCCCAAACCAATGGGTGGATTTTAACTAGACTTGGTGGAAATGATTATTGCGAGACCCTCTTCTTAAATTGTTCAAGAAATTTTGATTGACCCCAGATATGGGTGTGGCAAGGGGGAGGGGCTTTTTTTCACAATTAAATCTTTAAAAATCTGCTCCTCCCAAATCATTGGGCAAATTCAAATGAAACTTGGCATGAATGTTCCTTGGGTGACCCTTAACTTATTCAAGGAAATTTTGAATGACCCCTAAATAAGGCGTGGCAGGGTAGGGCTTATTTTCACTATATCATCTTTAAAATCATTCTCCTCCCCTAACATCGAGCTGATTTTAATGAAACTTGGCATGGATGTTCCTTGGATGACCCTTTAATTAAATTGTTCCAAGAAAGTTTGATTGACCCCCAAATATGGGCAGGGCAGGTCAAAAGTCCTGGGTTATTAAAGCCAGTGGAGCAATACAGCCCCCTCTGAAATTCTTGTTTTTATGCAATCTGCCCTTTTTTCAGCACCAGTGGTGCAATAGCAAGGCCTGAGCAGATCACTCTTGTTCTATGCTGATTTCTCTTAGTTTCTCCAAACTAGTAAATTTTTGATAATGTAATCTTGATGTGTGACCTTGACTGATATCATTAAAAACACCATCAAAGCTCTTATACAACCCTTGAGATATATTAGAATCATCACATTTCTTTAAGAGTTGCATTCTTTTAGAGGCCACAAGATGTTAAACATAAAAGAAATTTAATAGCCAAATAAAACACCATATACAGATTTTCTATGGCTACGAAGTCACCAATCAAAAACCAAATGTGTTTCATGAATGAATGAGTGAGGTTTACAGGCTATTTGACATAATGCCGGGTACAGTACCCTCAGCAAACCATGGACTAACACAGAAATAATGATAATAATAATGACTTATCTATTGAGGCTACACATTTGGGAAACCAAATCTTCCTTAATATGTGGGCCTGTAAAAACAATTAACACAATTGTATATTTCAAAAGTATAATTTAAAGAATATAATTATACATAAGGGCTGATAGTTCAAGTTCAAGATAGTTTTACTATCGTAGCATTGATATTGTGATACTATCACTATCGTCAGAAATTTATCGCGATATGTCACAATACTATCACTTATCTGTTTGTTTTGTTTAATTTCTATGTTAATCTCAATCGATTCTCTCCAAAATGACGTGTTCCCACAATGATTAAGCATTTTGTAAAAAAGTATACAAGCTATTCTCTTCTAAGATATTTCATATTCCTTTACGAATACAAAAGGTCCCGAACACGGGCCATTCCAACTTTATTTTTCATTATCTCGAAATTTGAAGTCATGTATGACAAATTTATCCATTCATTTGGACACAATAAGATAAAGTTTGGGTGAGGCGACCATTGTTGCCAAAGATCTTACTGATTTGTTTAAAGTTTGAATTCTGCGGAAGAAGCTTATACCAGACGATCCTATTAAATTAGCAATTTTTTATCAGACTACCCTTGCCGCCGTCATAGCGCAGTTGGTAGCGCGTCGGACTGTCAAACTAGAGGTCACGGGTTCGATCCCCGACGGCGGCACTCATTCTTTCCGACTATTTGTCTCTCACCAATGGGTCGATAATCGTAGATCTATGTGAGATAGTAGCTGGAGGCTAGGAAAGGATGTAATGGTAATACTGGCGTGACAGATACTAGGAATCCATTGTTAGGTGCTCCAGCCGCCGCGATATAACTGAAATAATGTTGAAAGCGGCGTAAAACCCCATTCAATCAATCAATCAATTATCAGACTACCGATTTCCAGCAAAGAAGACTGAAATTATTTGATTAATAATTGTTAATAGAATTATTCCCGCATCTCATGATATTGTTTAATTCTGTTTTTCGAATATTTTAAAGACCCTCATGCCGCCGCTTTGTCATCAAAAGATCGTAACTAAAGTCGATCCCAGCTCTGGTTTAGACTTTATAACAATCAATCGATGAGTAATGAAGATCAAAACTAATGAGAATAGTTCAAGCTTTCGCACCCACTTGATTGAAATAAGATATAAAATTATTCAAAATTTATCATCTGCATATTTTTGTATTCCTACCTGCTGTGAAAAATAAATAAATCCCATTTTCCCTAATAAAGTCAACAGAGTCGTAAGGCGTATCAATTTTATTCTCATAATGGAAAAGGTTTGACATCTCGTGAGGGTTTAAAGCATGCATCATGTGCCAATTCTAGATCCTGATCCAAAATAGCTGAACACCTGGCGTCGGCACCTTTGATCACCCATTCTCCCTCTGTGAAAAATAAACCGTTCCTTACGCTTTAAATAATTACAAGAACAAACTGTCTATTTTTCGTAGATTCGCCAGATCACCCTTCAGACTTAATATTTTTCGTGGATTCTCCAGATAGCCTCTTGGACTTCAATTTCGGATTATTTGATGTAGTGTTCTCTCTCTTTTCTCTCTTTCCCTCTTTCATGCTTATTAACATAGACAAAGGAAACAATAAGAATTTTGTGTAAGTAAGCTTTGAATATTTACTATCAAAACTATCGATATCTGAACAAACTATTGCGATAGTTATTGATATCGGGGAATTGCAATCAATACATCGATATCGTGACTGTCACTATCACAATACATCGACCTATCGATCTATCGTTACACCCCTAATATACATAGCATTTCAATTAACATGGCTATTATAATTTCACAGACAGACAATTAACCCTTGTCATGCTGAATAAAATTTGGCTAAAATTTTTCATCAAAATCGAATGGCAAAAAGCACGGAAAGTGTCAACAGTAGGTCAATTTTTATTTGAAAAACTAAATCAATTGACAATTCTGGTTTGAAAATGAGAAACTGGTGGTATAGACTAACCTCAGACTGCACATATGTGCAGGCTGATGTTTGTCTTTAGCTCCTGCCAAAGCAGGAATATTCCGGGTTCAGCATGACAAGGGTTAAATTAGTTACAAGAACTGGTTTGGGAGTATTCAAAATATAAAGATTTGCAAGGCATTTTCATTGAAAGCTTGTAATTCAAACACCCTGGCAATGAATAAGCTGTTTATTATGCTCCCGTATCCAAAGATTGGGGGCATATTGTTTTACCGTTGTCTGTCTGTCTGTCCATCTGTCCGTCCATCTGTCTGTCTGTCTGCAAAAGTTAACCAAAGAACTTAGCATTGCCAATATCTTCAAGTCTATTCAAGATACAAGGCTAATATTTGGCATGATGATAGATCTCAATGATCCGCATCCGCTGGTACCAAAGTCAAGGTCATCTGACAAGGTCAAGGTCATCTGTCAAGGTAAAACTTTGAAAAAAAAATGCTGTTACGGAGACATTCGTGTATCACAAACACTTCTTGTTTTTATCTTGTGCTATTGAATTAACTCAAAACGTCCATATTTATATTTGGACTTTATGTGCTAAGCTATCAGAAATGTATAGAGAACTTATGATAGGTACTTAGAAAAGCTTTGCAATTAGTAAGAAAAAAAGTGAAACTACTGCCTTCAGATGATTTCAGAAAATTATTAGTTTACCTTTGAATTATTTCATAATAAAAGCAGAATAACTTGCATAATGATTAATACAATAAGCAGATTGACTTTTAAACTTAAACATGCATTCATTTAAACATTAAATTAACATAAAAGCTGTTCATTTGGTCTAGGAAGTTAATTATTATGTTGATTTGACATTGATTTGATGGGGGTGTCAGTAGGCGTTTATTAGAGGCTACAAGTTTTCTTAATAAATCACTGCATGCAGTCAAATAAAGGTCAATTTTGACATCCACATAGGGGGATGGATTTTGTTAGAGCATGGGGTTCTATAAGATTTACAGTAAGTGGATTGAATTAGCAGAAAACAGATGGAGCATACAAGAACTATTTAGAACTCATATACCAGCAATATAATTTTTTCTGATAAAAAATGAATTGTTAAAAAGTACAAAAAATGAATTGTTAAACGGTTGAGAGATAGACACACTTGTCATGGCTCTCATTAATTGTATGTCAACATAATATATGTCCAAAATTTCAGAAAAAAAAAAATCCCTAAAAATAAGACCTGAGCATAAAATATGTTGAAGTTTGGTGGAAAAACACCAAGTTATTATTAAACAACAACATCTAAAAAAATTTACCAATTGAAGGGTTTAATCGAGAAAATTAACCCTTGTCAAGCTGATCCCGGAATATTCCTGCTTTCGCAGGAGGTATGGACAAACATCAGCCTGCACATATGTGCAGTCTGAGAATTAGTTAATTACCTTTAAATAAATTCATAATAAAAGTAGAATAACTTGCATAATAAAATTATACAATAAGCAGATCGGCATTTTGAATTACACATGCATAAAAATAGGACAAGATATTGCAAAAGATTGAAAAGCTGTACAAAATGGACAACTTTTTCTCTTTGCTGTAAACTTTGCCAGACTCACATTTAATGCCTTAAATAATTTTAAGCTTTAAACAACAAATTTTAGATGCATATTTTGCCAGTATCTTGACCCTTGTCACACTGAATGAAAACCTTGGAGAAAAAAGAGAGAATGGAATAAAATCAAAGTGCTGAAAGCTCTGGATGAACTAATAACGAGTAAGAATTTACTTGAAAATGTTATTGTCAAAGTTTTTGGTTCAAAACAGGAAAAACTTTAGGTAAAAACAAAAAATTTATTGCCATAATGGTAAACCCTCAAAGACCACATAACAAAATGTATCCAGTAGTTGACTGTAACAAAGTATTAGACTCCCTGAAAACACTAAAAAGATGAAGTAAGACCTTTTTTCGATGAAAAATGGCTATTCATTATTTACAAGCCCTGTAGGGGGGTACTAGTCCACTTTGAAACAGTCTAGTTATCATTTATGTCCATTGATTGTAAGCAATTAAGGAATTCACAAAATTTGAAATTTCAGCTTATTCACTAAAAGCACTTACTACAAAATTTTATCATATTACCACCTTCATAGTGCAGTAAGTAGCAAATAATACAGTCAATCTAGAGGTCCCTGGTTACCCGACAGCGGCGCTCAGCCTTAACAACTATTTGTCTCCCACCAATGAGTGGATAATTATAGACCTATGTGGGATAGCAGCTGAAGGCTTGGAAAGAATATGATGGTGGTTCTGGTGTGAGTAATAACAGGATCCATTGTTAGGTGCTGCAGTGGCTGCAATATAACTAAAAGATAGCTGAAAGTGGTGTTAAACCCCATTCAAATTAATCAAATATCATATTGAATGCAGGTCGAAATATTTATGATCAAAGCCGTGTTTTTGCCAGCCTTAATTTTTTTGGTCTTTAATACCCCCCCTACCTTAATGATGATTTCCTTGTTTACACTCTAGAGGCCACAAATGTGGCCCAATCTTCTTGAAACTTGGTCAGAATCTTGGCCAGGTCACAATGATGAACCTTTTGGAAAATGGGAGTGTCCATGCTATATCACAGGAAAAGGGGCATTAATGACAATTTTCTTGTTTATGCTATAGAGGACAAAAATATGGCCAAATCTTTATGAAACCTGTACAGAATGTTGACTAAGTCAAGAGGATGAACCCTTTTAAAAATGGGAAAGAGCCATGCCATATTACAGGAAAAGGGATCTTAATGATATTTTTCTTGTTTAAACTCTAGAGGCCACAAATTTATTCCAAACTTCATGAAACTTGGTTATCTGTAGAAATTATCTCCTTAATGACATCTGCCTATTTAATTGATGTGATGTCCCAGGGTTCAAAGACACTCAGGTGAGCGGTCTAGGACCATCTTGGCTGCACATTCATTTTTGAAGCTGCTTTTCTAATGACCCTTGAAGCCTTTCCTTCAGCTCTTTCAGTACTTTGAAAAAAGATACTTAACTATCATCATGTACAAAGACTGTAGCCCACAGGAAATTAGCTTCTTACAAAAATTGCTCAAGATACATTTTAACAAGAGTGCCACTGTCACAATATACACCACCATTTTGTTGCTGTTTCACGAAAATAATTGTAGACACTACTTATTTTTTCAGAACCAAGTTCAAAACATTTGCAGACTACCTTTTGAAATTTTCAAGTTCAAACTGTTTGTTATGATTGATTGATTGAATGGGGTTTAACGCCTCTCTAAACTGCAACTAATAATAATAAAAGAACTTTCAGATGAAGGCCCCGTTTTCCATGATGCAGCTGAAATTTACTTAACTGCAACAACATGCACAAATTCAGTTAACAATGAAAATTCCATAGAACTTTCTTTAGAATAAGTCCAAAGTAAAATGAGAAGTTATGTTCACAAGAATTTTCACAAGAAAACCCCTTTTTAGCTCATCTGAGCACGAAGTGCTCAAGGTGAGCTATTGTGATCGTAGAATGTCCGTCGTCAGTCGTGCGTCGTGCAGCGTCCGTCGTCTGTCGTCCACAATTTCTTTAAACATCTTATCCTAAACCAGTGGGCCAATCTTGATGAAACTTGGCAGGGATGTTCCTTGGGTCAAGCTCTACCAAAGTTGTTTAAATAAATGAAATCCACCCTTAACTTTCCCTTTACCTTTAACAAAAGTATGAAAATCTTTAAAAATCTTCTTCTCTCAAACCAGAAGGCAGACAGCTTTCATATTTGGTATGTAGCATAATCTAGTGGACCTCTATCAAGTTTCTTCATATCAAGACCCTAGGGTCACACTTAGGGTCCACCTGGGTGCATCCCTTTTAACATAGAATCAAAGAGCAAAAAGGCATATCTGTCTTGCTCTTTGCTGAAAACATTCCATGGTATTGATCTTAGGCAAGTATCCTCTTTTTGACATCTGCCTATCTAATTAATGATGATGTCCCAGGGGTCGTTCTATGATACTGCTAAGTATCATTAAACTGTAACAATATGCGCAAAGTCAGGTGACTAGAAAAAAATTGTTAAGTTTCATTGAAATAGTTCCATAAATGGAGGTGGAGTTGCTTACACAATATTTTTGAAATGAAGGCCCCTTTTTCCATGACACGGCTGAAATTCAACAAACCGTGGCAATTTTCACAAGGTCAGGTGACTAGAAGCATTTTGTCAGAGTTTCATTCAAATTGATCCATGAATGAGTTTGGAGTTGTGGTCAGGAAGATTTTTAGTCCACCTGAGCACGATCACATCATGCTCAAGGTGAGCTTTTGTGATCATTGAATGTTTGTCGTCCGTCGTGCGTCGTCATCCCTTGTCCGTCGTCCCTCGTCAGAAGTCAACAATTTAAGTGTTTGCACTCTAGAGGCCACAAATATGGCCCAATCTTCATGAAACTTTTCCATAATGTATGTCAGCTCATGAGGATGAACCCTATCAAAAATGGGAAGGATCCGTGCCACATCACAGGAAAAGGGGCCTTTATAACAATATTCTTGTTTTCACTATAGAGGCCACAAATGTGGTTCAATCTTCATGAAACTTGGTAAGAATTTTTGTCAGGTCACAAGGATGAACCCTATTGAAAATGGAAAAGATCTGTAACATATCACGGGAAAAGGGACCTAAATGACAATTTTCTAGTTTACACTCTAGAGGCCACAAATCAGGTCCAATCTTCATGAAACTTGGTCAGAATCTTTGTCAGGTCACAATGATGAACTCTATCGAAAATGGGAAGGATGCATGCCATATCACCAGAAATGAGGCCTAAATGAAAATTTGCTTGTTTACACTTTAGAGGCCACAAATATGATCTAATCTTCATGAAACTTGGTCAAGTACAATTACAACTTTTGCTTGAAAATTTGATAATTCTTAATTTAGACAAAGATACAAAGGTGAGTGATATAGGACCATCATGGTCCTCTTGTTTACATAAAGGCCCCTTTTTCCATGACGCACCTAAAATTCACAAAACCGTGACTTAAGGCAATAGGTCAGGTGACAAGGAGTATTTTGTGAAAATTCAACCAAATTGGTCCATAAATGAGGGAGGAGTTGCATTCACAAGATTTCTTTACAGGACATTCCATGACATTGCTGAAATTTATGAAACCTTGACAATATGTGCAAGGTCAGATGACTAGAAACATTCTGTGAAAGTTTCATCCAAATTGGTCCATAAATGAGGGAAGAGTTGGGTTCACAAGAATTTTTACATGAAGGCCCCTTTTTCCATGACACAGCTGAAATACCCCAAACCGTGACTTCCATGTGCATGGTCAGGCGATAAGGAACATTCTGTGAAAGTTTCATCCAAATCGGTCCATAAATGAGGGAGGTGCTGCACTCATGAGAAAAATGGACGTATGTACGAAGGTACATAAGGATGGACATACGGATGGACAGAGAAGATGACACCAATATACAACCACTTGGGGCAGTGTATGAAAAAATTTTTGATTTCAATGTTATGAAAGTATTTGGTAATCCTGTTTTTTGGAGTAAAACACTTAGAATAACTTCAAAAATCAAATGTATGTCAATCTTTTTAGCTCGCATGAGCACAGCGTGCTCAAGATTAGCTTTTGTGATCATATTTTGTCTGTCATGCATTTTCCGTTGGTCGTGGTCTGTTTGATCTTCTCCTTAGTAACCAATGGTTGAATTTCAACATGAATTGGCAGAAATAGTCCTTCAGTGAACCTTCTCCAACAGTGTTCATGGAATTTTGATTGATCCCCAAATATGAGTGCCGTAGGGCAGGGCTTATTTTGACCCTGAAATCTTTAAATATCTTCTCCTCAGTAACCAATTGGTGGATTTAAACCAAACTTGGCAGATATATTGATGGAGTGACCATTCCCAATATTTGCTCTTGGAATTTGATTGACCCTCAAAAATGGGTGTGACAGGGCAAAGCTTATTTTTCACTTCAAAATCTTATCTTCTCCTATCAAACCTATTTTAATGAAACTTGGAATGAATGTTCCTCTGAGGACCATGTATATTACACATAGAGCACAGACTTAAGCAGAGTGATTAGACCAGGGCTCAGGCGAGTGCCTAGTTGTCCACTGACCTGCCATGGTCCATGTTTCAGGTAGCTGTCGTCATAGCGCAGTTGGTAGCGCGTCGGACTGACAATCTAGAGGTCCCGGGTTCGATCCCCGACGGCGGCACTCATTCTTTCCGACTATTTGTCTCTCACCAATGGGTTGATAATCGTAGACCTATGTGAGATAGTAGCTGGAGGCTAGGAAAGGATGTGATGGTTGTACTGGTGAGGGAAATACCAGGAATCCATTGTTAGGTGCTCCAGCCGCCGTGATATAACTGAAAAAATGTTGAAAGCGGCGTTAAACTTCAATCAATCAATCAACCATGTTTCAGGTCGATTGCCTGGTCTAGGGCAAGGGGTCAAAAAGTGACTGAAAAGTGCACAGAAAGAAAAAACTGTTCAGGCATAGAGAACTGGCATCAGCAGAGAGATCCGACTTGGGCTCACACATGTGCCCAGGGAACCTGCCATTCTTGTCAAGTTCCAGTTTCGAATTTTTCAGTGAAGGTCAAGAGGTACAAAGAAACCTATAAAAATGCCTATTTTTTAGCTCACCTGAGCACATCGTGCTCAAGGTGAGCTTTTGTGATCATTGAATGTCCGTCGTCCGTCGTGTGTCGTCCGTCGTCCGTCGTCAGGCGTCAACAATTTAAGTGTTTACACTCTAGAGGCCACAAATATTAACCAAACATCATGAAACTTGGTCAGATTAACCGTCAGGTCACAAGGATGAACCCTATTGAAAATGGGAAAGATCCGTGCCATATCAAGGGAAAAGGGGCCTAAATGATAATTTTCTTGTTTACACTCTAGAAGCCACAAATATGGTCCAATCTTCATGAAACTTGGTCAGAGTAATTGTTAGGTCGCAGGGATGAACCCTATTGAAAATGGGAAGGATCTGTGTCATATCACAGGAAAAGGGGCCTTAATGACAATTTTCTTGTTTACGCTCCAGAGGCCACAAATATGAACCAATCATCATGAAACTTGGCCAGAATGACTGTCAAGTCACAAGGATTAACCCTATTGAAAATGGGAAAGATCCGTGCCATATCAAGGGAAAAGGGGCCTAAATGACAATTTTCTTGTTTACACTCTAGAAGCCACAAATATGGTCCGATCTTGATGAAACTTGGTCAGAGTAATTGTTAGGTCGCAAGGATTAATCCTATTGAAAATGGGAAGGATCTGTGTCATATCACAGGAAAAGGGGCCTTAATTACAATTTTCTTGTTTACACTCTAGAGGCCACAAATATGAACCAATCATCATGAAACTTGGCCAGAATGAATGTCAGGTCACAAGGATTAACCCTATTGAAAATGGGAAGAATCTGTGTCATATCAAGGGAAAAGGGGCCTTAATGACAAATTTCTTGGTTATGCCCTAGAGGCCACAAATATTAACCAATCATCATGAAACTTGGTCAGAATGATTGTAAGGCCACAAGGATTAACCCTATTGAAAATGGGAAGGATCTGTGTCATATCACAGAAAAAGGGGCCTTAATTACAATTTTCTTGTTTATGCTCTCGATGCAACAAATATGGTCCAATCTTCATGAAACTTGGTCAGAAAGATTGTAAGATCACAAGGATGAACCCTATTGAAAATGGGAAGGATCCATATCATATCATGGGAAAAGTGGCCTTAATGACATTTTTCATCTTGAAGCTCAAGAGGCCACACATATGGTCTAATCTTCATGAAACTTGGTCTGAATGTTTGTCAAGTCACAAGGATGAATCCTTTGAAAATTGGAAGGATCTGTGTCATGTCACAGGAAAAAGGAGCTTTCATGATAATTTTCTTGTTACACTCTACAGAGACCAAAAGTCTTAAAGTACTATTACGACTTTTGCTGGAAAATTTGATACTAGGTAATTTAGACAAAGATACACAGGTGAGCGATATAGGACCATCATGGTCCTCTTGTTTTTTATGCCCCAGCATTGAAAGATCGGGGGCATATTGTTTTACTGTTGTCCGTCCATCCGTCTGTCTGTCTGTCTTTCTGACTGCAAAACTTAACCAAAAAACTTAACATTGCCAATATCTTCAAGCCTATTTAAGATACAAGGCTCTTATTTGGCATGATGATAGATCTCAATGATCCGCATCTGCTGATACCAAAGTCAAGGTCATGTGACAAGGTCAAGGTCATCTGTCAAGGTCAAACTTTAAAAAAATGCTGTTATGGGGGCATTAGTGTTTCACAAACAAATCTGGTTTCCACATAGAGTGCATACTTTGGCTGAGCAATCTGTCCAGGCCTCGAGTGCCCTGGGGTCTGCCCTAATGTTCCAAGCTGATGATTCAAGCCCAATAGGTGGAAAACTACACACCAAGATGCCAATAGTTGCGGTTTTAGGGGTTTGTTATGGGTTTTAGGGAACATGTGTGTGCTTTGGCTAAGCAATCTGAATTGGGCTCACACAAGTGGCCAGGGTATCACCAAAATGTGCCACATTCTGAATTAGGGCCAGATAGGGCAGGACAAGGTTGACCAAAATTGCAGTTTTTTCATACATAGAGCACGAACATCAATTCAACCCAGGCACGCACTGGTGCCTAGAGTCCCCTACTGACATGCCACAGTCTGCATTTTGGGTCAAGGTCAAAGGGGCTAAAAAAGGAGACTGAAAACTGCAGAAAAGAAAATAAACTGTTCATGCATAGAGCACACCTATCACATGAGTTATCCCACCTGGGCTGGAGCATGTGCCCAGGGGATGTGCCGACCTTGCCACGTTCCAAGTTTAGAATCTCAGTGAAGTCAAGTGGTACAAAAACACCCATTTGGTTTTTTTAGCTCCACTGGCTGAAGGCCAGCAAGATATTGTCATTGTCAATGTGTCTGTTGTGAATGGGTCTGCGCGTAATTTTTCGCTTTAAACATCTTCTAATAAACCAAAAGCAGCTGTCAAAGCACAGTGGGACTGTCAATCTAGAGGTTCAGGGTTTGATGCCCAATGGCAGCACTCATTCTTTCCAACTATTTGTCTCCCACCAATGGGTTGATAACCGTAGACCTATGTGGGATAGCAGCTGGAGGCTAGGAAAGGATGTAATGGTAGTACTGTTGTGGAAATACTATGAATCCATTGTTAAGTGCTCCAGCCTTTGCAATATAACAGAAAAAATGTTGAAAGTGGCGTAAAACCCCATTTAAACAAACAAATCAAACTTTCTAGTTCAAAACATGTTTTTAACAATCTCTTAGCTTTTTCATCTACTTCAGTGGGTTGATAATCATACACCAATGTCGGATATAGCAGCTGGAGGTTAGGAAAGGATGTAATGGTACTACTTGTGTGAGAAAGACCAGAAATCCATTGTTAGGTACTCCAGTCTCTGGGATATAACTGAAAAAATGTTGGAAGAGGTGTAAAACCTCATTCAAATAAGTAAATAAATCTAATAAACAGATGGGAGGATTTTGACGAAAATTGGCAGAAATGTTCCGTGGCTGACATCTTTAATAAAATATTGTTCTCCAAAACCAAGAGGCCCAAACATTTCATATTTGTCTTGTCCTATTTAAATGAGACCCAATTTGAATATTAGCTCTGTGTGTCATGGATTTTACATAGAAATGTTAAGAACAAAATCTTGAAAAATCTTCTACACCCAAACTATTTGGCACTAAACTCATATATTTGACACATAATTCTTAGAAGATATAGTGTGCCAAATTGAAAAAGGCCAGCCCTATGTTGTGAGATTCTTGATGTTACAACAAAATTAAGAAGGAAGCATCATCAATCTTCTGTTTCTAAACAGCGATCATATCTCTCAATTTTCGCCGATGAGAATGACCATAATGGTCCCCTACTAAACACTGTAATATGCTTCAGCCTGTGTTTTTGGTAGTCTTTCTTATGTACAAATATCAAGAAAGGCTTAAAAAGTAAAAAAAAAAAATAAAAAAAACCAAAACATTTCCTTACAAACTATTAGGCCTGATACTTTTCTGCTTTAGTGTTGATATACATGTTCTCCTAAAATTGTTGAAATTTTAACCCTGAAATTGAAATGAGCCTCATTTATCTTAAAGGGGATATAGAAGACAGACTGCTGAAAAGCCATCACTCAAAACCTTTTTAAACCAGAAATAATTCAGAAATTATACTTTCAAAATCAAAGGCTGACTAACAATTAGGAAATACAGAGCTTTCAGCACTTTGATTTACATATAATTTTGCCAAGTTTTTTTATTCAGAATGACAAGGGTTAATTCAGCATGACAAGGGTTAAAAGCCCGTGTGAGGTTTGATCAGTATGATTATGTCATAGAGACTTAAAAACTTGGAGCTTGCATATTCAGGTGAGCCATATAGGACCATAATGGTCTTCTTCTTGTCCTTAACCATTGCACAATTTCAATAAAACTTGGCATGAATGTTCTTTAAGTGACTGATTTCAATATATACTGCTGAACTAAAGTTAAGGGCCAGTAAAATAATCACATGTCATTTCTTGAAAATACATTGCAGCAATTTCAACTTTTGCAAGAACTGAGTTCGATGATATGACTTTAGAGAACTGCAATCAAAATTGCCAACAAAGATGTTTGATATTAAGACGAATGGTCAAAAGTACCCAGCCCCCCTTTCGTAAAGTTGCAAAAACCTGTTGATTTTGGTAAGCTCCCAGCCGGGTGTGTAAATCATCTTCTGAAAAGCATTTAATGTTCCAAGGAAAGGTTGAGTTAGCAGATTCTGTGGCACCTGTTTTTGAGTTGCTAACCACACCATATACAAAAATGGAAGAGCTGATTAACACCAGCTGTTGTAAGTTCTTTTCCCCATCCGACACCGAGGGATATTCAAGGGGTCACTTTTCAGCAACAAGTCAGTTGATCTGGCTCAACAGTTCATCTTTACCTTTATTGTGTTTGTGTTTAGACTCGTATTGAGAATTAAAGTGTGAATTAGAGTCCAAATGACGATGATCGATGTGATCTTGAATGACAGTTGACCTCCGATGCGGGCCCTATTATCGCAGGAAATGAGTCTCAGTCACGCAACCCTAGGTAATGATGGGAGCGCTGCTTTGACTGTCTATCAATGACATACGGGTGTTGGATTGTAAACATAGAGTCCGGAGCTGACTGTAGAGAAGGAACTTTCGATCTGAAAATCTAAACCGCCCGACCGGCATCGCTTATCAGGTGAACTGAATTTGAAAATTTTCATATTGCCACTGAATGACAGAGTGGCTTATTGTTTGTCGCCTGGACAGTTTTCTGTCTGTACAAACATGTTGAAGCCATTTGAGAGCCTAGTCTACATCCAATTTTCCCAGTTTTATCATTTGAAGCATGTCGAACAGAAGCCCAAAACGGCGCCACAGTGACCCCCTTAAGTTACCATCTTGGCAAAATTTGTTCAGTTTAATCATCGAATGCCTTGCAAAATGCTTCACCTGTCCAACAGTGCTGATTCTACAGTTAAACCAGAAAATCTTTCAACGGGTATTTTTTGTTCGACCCCCGACGGCCGCATTCATTCTTTCCGACTCTTTGTCTCTCACCAATGGGTTGATAATCGTAGACCTATGTGAGATAGCAGCTGGAGGCTAGGGAAGGATGTGATGGTTATACTGGTGAAAGAAATACCAGGAAACCATTGTTAGGTGCTAGTAAACTCAATTCAATCAATCAATCCTTGATGTGATGTCCAAGGGGTCAAGGAGACGCAGGTGAGAGATCTAGGACCATCATGGTCCTCTTGTTTAAGTTTCAGGTTAATAGGTCAAGTCCAAGAGGTAGAAAACAAAATATCAAGATGCCAATAGTGGAGTTTTAGGGGTGCTTTTAGCTCTACTGTTTCTGGGGGAAAAAACAAGGTATTATAGTCACCTTAGTGTCATTTGCCTTGGCGTGAATAACTTAAACGGTGTTAATAACTTGGTCATTATTGCAGGTATCCTCATGAAACTTGGCATGTGTGTTCAACGTCACAGGAGCTATCCAGACTACAAAGGAGGATAGCTGTGGAAGCAGTTTTATAAGAGTTATGCCTTTTTATGCCATCATATGGAAAGATCGAGGCATATTGTTTTACTTAGTCTGTCTGTCCCTCCATATGTCTGTTGGGCTGTCTGCAAAACTAAACCAAAAAACTTAACATTGCCAATATTCTCAAGGCTTTTCAAGATTAAATGCTCACATATGGTATGATGATAGATCTCAATTATTCGCATCTGCGGGTACCAAGGTCAGGGTCATGTGACAAGGTCAAGGTCATCTTTCAAGGTCAAATTTCTTAAGAATTGCCGTTTTCGGGGCATTTGTGTTTTACAAATACTTCTTGCTTGACTTGGCTTTCTAGCATTATCCTGCTCCTGTAGCCAAGCAATGCACCTTTAGGTGTGGTTCTCGTTTAGTTTTTAAACACCCGAAGGGTAGTATAATGTTGTTGCCTCGGTTGTTTGTCAGTCTGTCGGTCCATCTGAATTGAACTATCTTGCCACAATGTATCCCTAATATATAAGACTTCATAAATTCTAAAAGTTTGGGTCTTTCTTGTATCATCTGACCCTGAACTGATTGAAATTCACTATATTTTATTTGTGAGCAACTCCTCTTACTCTTTGAATTTGAATAACTGAAACTTGCCAAAATGACTCTGTTTGGTGAATAGTTTTGCCTAAAACCATTTTTAATTTAGTCTCAAAAGGGTCATCATATGTTATGGCCCCAGTCATCTGTCAGTCTTTCTGCAGTTTTATGCCCCGTATCGATAGATCCAAGGCATATTGTTTTACTGTTGTCTGTCTGTCTGTCCATCCGTCTGTCTGTCTGTCTGCAAAGTTAACCAAAAAACTTAACATTGCCAATATCTTCAAGCCAATTCAAGATACAAGGCTCATATTTGGCATGATGATAGATCTCAATGATCCGCATCTGCCGATACCAAAGTCAAGGTCATTTGACTAGGTCATGGTCATCTGTCAAGGTCAAATAACTCAAAAAGTTAATCAAAAAACTTAACATTGCAAATATTTTCAAGCCTATTCAAGATATGAGGCTATGATGACAGATCTCAATGATCCGCATCTGCCGATACCAAGGTCAAGGTCATGTGACAAGGTCAAGGTCATCTGTCAAGGTCAAATAACTCAAAAAAACTTTACATTGCCAATATCTTCAAGCCTATTCAAGATACAAGGCTCATATTTGGCATGATGATAGATCTCAATGATCTGCATCTGCTGGTTCTAAAGTCAAGGTCATGTGACAAGGTCAAGGTCATTTCTCAAGGTCAAACTTCTTAAGATCATAACCAAAAAACTTTCATTGTTCAGTTTATTATAGATACCCTGTCTCATAGTTGGCATTATGAAAGTTCTGTGATGTTCATCTATTGGTATCAAGTTCAAGGTCATGCTTAAAGGTCAAGGTCATCTGTCGAGGTCAACATTTTGAAAGAAAATGCTGTAACGGTTTCACAAACACATCTTGTTTTGGCTATCATTCAAGCTTGCGTTACTTACAAGCCAAGGTTACTGACAAGCCCCTTTGGGCGTAGATGCACAGCTCTGCAAATCTCTTGTTGACTATATTGTGCATTGCTTTCAGCTAAGCGATCCAACACAGCTCATCTAAGTGCCCAGCGGGCAAAACACGAACCAGCAAAGTTAAAAGTTAAAAATGGAGACTGATTTCTGCACAAAAATAAACTGTTCATGCATAGTGCATGTACATTAATTGAGCGATCCCTTCTGGGCTTGTGCATGTACCCAGGGGGCATGCCCACCTTGCCATGTTCCAAATTTGAATCTCTTGGTCAAGATCAAGTGGTACAAAAACACCCCTGAAAATGCCTTTTGAGCTTGTCTATTCATAGAATAGGGGGGCTATTCCGGTCACCCTGGCGACGGCATTAGTGTCTGCATAATGCTTTGGTTAAGTTTTTTTGTGCTAGTGTTTATAATCGCTGTTCCTACTAAAGCTATTGATTGGAAACTTTTTGCATGCTTCTGTGACCATAATATCAGCCTCTCGACAAGGATTCATTACTTTGATATTGAATTTAGGTGATTTTTTTCCCTTTTCGTACTTAGAAATTCCTAGTTAAGTTTTTACGTGCAAATGTTGTATATCAGTAATATCTCTGTTTCTACTAAAGCTATTGCTTTGAAACTTTGAATATGCTTCTGTGACCATTATATCAGCCTAAAGACAAAATTTCATTACTCTGATATTGAATTAAGTGGAGTTTTAACCCTTTTTGGACCTAAAAATTCCTAGTTAAGATTTTATGTGCAAATGTTGTATATCAGTAATATCTAATTTTCTACTTGAGCTATTGCTTGGGAAGCACATGCATCTGTGACCATAATATCAGCATCTAGACAAAGATTCATTACTCTGATACTGAATTTAGTGGAATTTTTCTTTTTCTGACTTAAAAATTTCCCATTAATCTATAAGGTGCAAATGTTGTATATCAGTTATATCTCTATTTCTACTTAAGCTTATGCTTGGAAATCTGTGACCATAATATCAGCATCAAGACAAAGATTCTATACTTTGATATATAATTAAGTGGAATTTTAACCCTTTTCCGACTTAAAAAAAACTTGGTTAAGTTTTTACATGAAAATGTAGTAGTAGTTTTACATGAAAATGTAGTAGTAGTAGTAATATCTCTATTTCTACTTAAGCTTTTGCTTGGAAACTTTGCACATGCTTCTGAGAGAATAATATCAGCATCTTGAGAAAGATTCTTTTCTCTTGACTTTCATTTCATGGAATTTTCCAATGTCAATACTGATTTGCTTTTACTATCCAGCACATTGAAAAGACGAGCTTCACTGTCCTCCGACAGCTCTTGTTGGAGTTTTTGGCAAATGTATATTGCAATGAGCATGCACATTAGTTAAGGGATCCAACCCAGACTCGTGGGAGTTCCCAGGGGACCACCCAACCCCCGCCCCCCCTTTTGTTTGGGGATGATTGTTATTTAATCTGGCATCCTGTAGAACCCTTGACCCTGACCATGACCTTTGAAAACATCAGGGGATATTGTTTTTGCTTCTGTCTGTCCGTCCGTCTGAGTTTCGTTTCTGCACTTTTTCTTGGAAAGTGTTGACTGCATTTCAATTAAACTTTGTGGAAAGCTTCACTACAAAAGAGATGGTGTGCATAGCGTGGATGTTACACTACTGGAATATCATTACTTCCTGGTGATTGGTGAAGCATATACATAAAGAGAAATATTCCTTTCCACGCTATTTCTTGCAAATCATTTGCTGGATTTCAATGAAACTTTTTGAAAAGCTTTACTACAAGGAGGAGATGTGCATAATTTTGGGGTGACCCACTTTGTAATAGAGTTTTAAATTTAGAGTTACTGCCCCTGATTGGTGAAGCCATATCATCCTTTTGTCCCTATGTCTGAGTTTTGTCTCCACCCATTTTCTTGAAAACAATTGGCTAGATTTCAATGAAACTTTGTGGAAAGAGGAATGCGCATTACGTTGGGTTACATGGTTCAACTATAAAATTTAGAGTTACTGCACCTGATTGGTCAAGCTGTATACATACAAACTGATATTTGTTTCTGCGCTATTTCTTGGGAATCATTGACCAGATTTTAGTGAAACTTTGTGGAAAGCTTCACTACAATCAAGAGATGGGCATATGATCAGGGTTAGAGTATTACAGTCAGAGTTACTGCCCCTGTTAGGTGAAGCCATATACATACAGAGTAATAATCCATTCCACTCTATTTCTTGCAAACCATGTTCTGGATTTCAATGAAACTTTTTGGAAAGCTTTACTACAAAGAGGAGATGCACATAACATCACAGTTATCCGGTTCAAGTCTAAAATTTAGAGTTATTGCCCCCCATTGGTGAAACTGAAATCATAAAGAGTGATTTTCGTTTCCGCGTTATTTCTTTGAAATCATTGACTCAATTTTGATGAAACTTTTTGGAAAGCTTCACTACAAAGAGGAGATGCGAATATCATCTGGGTTACCTCTATTCACTATTTAAATTCAGAGTGTTTGAACCTGATTGCCCAAACCATTTTCTGGGTTTCAAAGAAACTTTGAAAGCTACAAAGAGGAGATGCAAATATTCTCAGTGTTACCCCATTCAACTATTAAATTTAGAGTTTCGGCCTGTGATTGGTGGAGTCATATCATCCTTCCATTTGTCTGTCTGAGTTTCATGTCTGTGATATTACTTGGAAACCATTGACTGGATTTCAATGACACTTTGTGGAGAGCTTCACTACAAAGAGGAGATGTGCATGCCATTGGGGTTACCCTGTCCAACTATTTTATATAGAGTTACTGCCACGGATTGGTGAAGCTTTATACATATAACAGAGTAATATTGGTTACCACACTATTTCTAGGAAACCATTGACTGGATTTTAATGAAACTTTTTGGAAAGCTTCACTACAAAGAGACTGTCAATCTAAAGGTCCTGGGTGTGATCCCTGACGGTGGTACTCATACTCTCCGTCTCTCACCAATGGGTTGATAATCATAGACCTTTGTGAGATAGCAGCTGGAGGCTAGGAAAGGATGTGATGGTTGTACTGGTGAAAGAAATACCTGGAATCCATTTGTAGGTGCTCCAGCTATCAATAAATCTGAAAAATGTTGAAAAGGGTGTTAAACTCCAATCATTCAATCAATTCACTTCAAAGAGGAGATGCACATTTCATCAGGGTTACCTCTTATCAAGTTTTAAATTTAGAGTTACTGCCCCTGATTGGTGAAGCCATATACTTACATTGTAATATTCAATATCATTCATCTTCACTTTAAGGTGGCAATGGACAGCGGCCTCCCGACTCTATAAACTGGAAGTTGGTTTTTGTTTATTTTACGGCTCTTTTTGCGCGTTGTTTAAAAAGACCGGTTTTCGTAAGAATCTACTTATGGAAATAACGTAGAATAATGATGGTAAAACTTCATTATTTAGCTTCTTTTCAACATTTGATTTTAATTGAATGACTGGGTCATTAAATTTAACAATAAAGATGTGTTAAAACCGTCATTTGATTAGGGGGGAACACTGAAAAATAACGAAAAACTTTCTTATTTGCATGGAAAGGTATGCTGAATTTTTTACCAAATAAAGGAAAAATATGGATTATAAACATATCGGAAAATAAGAAAAATTCATTGGGTAATTTCTTCAAAAAATAGATTTTTGTGGCATTTTTTCTTAGTAAACTTACAAAAATTAGTGCTATTTTAATTTCTGAAAGCAAATTGTGCAAATGCAATTGATCAAAGAGAAATTTTCTTGTCAAAAACCATTGTGTACATGTATAAGGTCTATGAAAATGTATTTGTTTTATAGCTATAACTTAGAACAGGGTTTATACTAGACCTAAAATGAATATAACCGTTTTACCGAAAAATGGCCTATACCGCTCAAGGGCAGATAACTCTAGCATGAAAACGAGCGTGGAAAGGTACCTTCAAATTTTGATGTATAATGACTACACTTTGTTAATCTATAACATAATTGACCAAAAAAATAAATTCATTGGGCGGAAAAAAATGACGACATGTGTCCATTGCTACCTTAAAATCTTACAATATTTAAATGAAGAAAATGCTTATCAGTTATCTGTGTTTATCCATTTATATATATGTTTTAATATGACATCTGATTTACTATTTTCATCTATAAAATCTCATCAGACAAGACTAGGTTTTGGTGTCTCTAAAGGACACAAGGTCAGAAAACAATGAAGGGAAAAATACTGATCATCAGCGTTTTCTCCTTTTGGCTTAATGTTTCCTTGGCTATAATGTTCACATTGTATTTCCATTGACATCATTTCTGTCCTCTGCAACACCTTTCAATTAGAACCACCCTAAAATTTTGCCATTAGGGGAAGAGTTAAAAGGATGCCAATATAGCATAAGCCCTTTCACTCATTCTCAATAAGCTGGTGCATTCAAGGGGTAAAAAATCTAAGAAATCGACCATCTCAAATTGACACAAATTATCTTGATTTTGAAAATTTCATTATTCCGGTGTGTAATGCACATAAAACAGTTACCAAGCAACAAAAGAGGGTGTGCATTTTTTGTGTTGAAATAAACAGGTATAAAGAAGTTTTGGACACGAAAAATGTTTGTTACTATCCTTAAAAATGCACTTTAACTGCACTTAGGTGGAGAATTCCAACCCGGATTCACACTAGTTGTTTTTGGTTTTTAGCTCAACTGGCGAAGAGCCACTGGGGCTATTACTATGGCGTTGCGTTCATCAATTGGTGCTTCTGGTTGTTAGCATTTTCTTTAAAAATCTTCTCATCATACACTACTGGATTGATTTAACCAAACTTCACAGGAATAATCCTTATCAGAACCTCTTTCAAAGTTGTTCAAGGATTTTTTTGATCAAATGAAAAACAAGGCTTTAATAGGGGCGGCTAATTTCCATATATGGTAATATGAGACTTATGCTCAGAATCTAACTGATGAATATCAACCAAATTTTACTGGAATGATCCTTGATTGACCATTTATAAGCCTACAAAAGTCATTGTGACAGGATGAAATACATGTCTTAAATTGGCGGAGGTCATTTCTGTATGTAATATAGTGAAAACTTTGAAATTTATTTTCTAACTGGAATATTTTCTTTTGGTGGCCCATTATCAGACTGCACAAAATTTCTGTGATTCCATGAAAAATATGTATTTTAAAGGCAGAGGTCAATTTTCTATATTTTCATCATTGATTGGAGGGTTGTTTTGGATTTTTGCTCCACTTGCCGAAGATCAACAAGCTTTTGTCATGACGGAATTCCCTCGTGCATGCATCCCTCCATGGGTCAAACTTTTTTTAAAAATCTACTCCATTACCAATGTGCAGAATTGAAGGAAACTTGGTAGAAAGGTTCCATGGGTGACTTTCTTTTAAAGTTGGTAGAGAATTTTGGATTGACCTCCATGTATGAAGGTGGAAGGACGGGGCTTATTTTCACTATAAAATCTATTCCTAAAAATCTTTCCCTCACAAACCATTGGCCTGATTCATATGAAACTTTGCATGAATATTTCTTGAGTGAACTTCTTCTCAGGTTGGTCAAGAATTGATTGACCCCCAAATATTGCCATGGCAGTGCCGGCCGGGTTTATTTTCATGATAAAATTTTTAAAAAATCTATTCCTAAATTGATTGGTAGATTTTAAGGAAATTGACAGAAATGTTCCTTGACTTGCCCTGTTCTGAAGTTTTTTTTACCCCCCCCCCCCCCCCCCCTCCAAAAAAGGGCCTAGCAGGTTGGGACTTCTTTTTAATACAAAGTCTTTAAAAATCTCATCCGAAACGCTCTCATAGCACAGTTGGTAGCCTGTTAAACTAAAGATCCTTGGTTCGATCCCCGAAGGAGGCACTCGTCCATTTCGACTATTTGTCTCCCAACAATTGGTTGATGATCGTAGACCTATGTGGGATAGCAGCTTGAGGCTAGGAAAGGGAATAAATAGTAGTACTCGTGTGAGAAATACAAAGACTGTATTGTTGGTTGCTCCAGTCACCGCAATATAACTGAAAGATTGTTGAAAGCCCCATTCAAACAAACAAATCCTCCTACACTGATCAGTGGATTTTATCAGAACTTGTCCGAAATGTTCCTTAGGTGACCCTTTTAATCTTCTAAAGTTGTTTAAGAAATGGTTTTGAAAAGCGTGACAGGGAAGGTCAGGGCTTATTTTTGCTATGAAATCTTTTAAAAACTTCTCCTAAGCCATTGGCCAGATTTCAGGAAACTTGGCATGAATATTCCTTGGCTGACCCTCTTCTGAAGTTCAAGAAATTAAGATTGACCCTCAAAAATAGGCTTGGAAGAACAGGGCTTATTTTAAGTATAAATTTAAATCTTTTTCTCCTAAACTGATTGGTTGATTTTAGCAAAACATGACAGAAATGTTCCTTTGGATGACCCTCTTCAGAAATTGTTCAATGAATTTGGATTGGCCCTCGAATATGGGCATGAAATAGCTTGGCATTTTCATGCCTTCGTATCGAAAGATTGGGGGCATATTGCTGTTCCGTTTTCCGTCTGTCTGTCTGTCCGTACGTCTGTCTGCAAAAGTTAACCAAAAAACTTGCCAATATCTTCAAGCTTACTCAAGATACAAGGCCCCTTTTTTTGGCATAATGAATGATTTCAATGATCTGCATCTGCTGAGACCAAAATCAAGGTCATGTGACAAGGTCAAGGTCATCTGTCAAGGTCAAATAACTCAAAAACTTAACCAAAAAACTTAACATTGCCAATATCTTCAACCCTATTCAAAACTGGAAGTTGTGGGTTCGATCCTCGGTGGCGGCAAATATCCTTTCCAACGTTTGTCTCTCACCAATGGGTAGATAATCGTAAACCTATGTGAGATAGCAGTCGGAGGCTAGGAAAGGGTGTAATGGTAGTACAGTTGAAAGAAATTCAAGGAATCCATTGTTAGGTGCTCAGGCCGCCACGATATAACTGAAATTGTTGAAAGCGGCGTAAAACCCATTCAATCAAACAAATCAAGCCTAATCAAGATACAAGGCTCATATTTAGCATGATGATAGACCTCAAAGATACGCATCTGCTGGTTCCAAAGTAAAGGTCGTTTGACAAGGTCATCTGTCAATTTCAAATAACTAAAAATAACTCAGCCAAAAAAACTTTCATTGTTCAGTTATATAATCATATTATAGATGCCCTGTCTCATAACTGGCATGATGAAAGATGTCAGTGATGTGTATCTGTATCTATCAAGTTCACAATTAAAGGTCAAGCTCATCTTTCAAGGTCAACATTTTGAAAAAAAAAAATGCTGTTATGGGGGACATTTGTGTTTCACAAACACATCTTGTATTTGCAATTTTTCATTTTCTACGAATGTTTTCTGCATTATTCGGCTTTGTTCTATGTAGTCTGTTAAGGTTTTTTGGAATTCAGATCAATCAAAGTCGAAATTGTCAGATAATGGGTAAAATGAAATTTATTCAATAATTTTGAGTTAAATAAGTGTCAAAGGTTTTTAGCTCCACTGGCTGAAAGCCACTGGGGCTATTGTCATGGCGTTGTGTGCCTCGTGCTCCCATGCGTCAGTGCATCTGTGTGTCCGGTCGTAAACTATTTTCTTAAAAACTTCTCCTCAAAAACTACTTGATGAATTTCAACCAAACTTCACAGGAATGATCCTTGGGTGACCCTCTTTCAAAGTTGTTCAAAAAAATTTGATCCAATGAAAAATATGGATTTAATGGGCGTGGCTAATTTCCAAATATGGTAAAAAGTGAGTTTTCTCAGATTAAAATAGATGCATACCAATTAAATTTTACATGAATGATCCTTGGGTGATCCTTTATAAGTCTACATAAAATTATTGTGATTACATGGAAAACTTGGCTCACAGCTTCACTACAATGAGGACATGAGCATATCATCGGGGTTACCCGGTTCGACCGTGGAATTTAGAGTTACTGCCCCTGACTGTTTAAGCCATATACATACAGTGATATTTGTTTCCGCGCTATTTCTTGAAATCTATAGACCGGATTTCAATAAAACTTGGCACACAGCTTCACTACAATGAGGACATGCACATATCCTCGGGGTTACCCGGTTCGACTGTCGAATTTAGAGTTACTGCCCCTGACTGTTTAAGCCATATACATACAGAGTGATATTCGTTTCCGCGCTATTTCTTGAAAACTATAGACCAGATTCCAATGAAACTTGGCACACAGCTTCACTACAAAGAGAACATGCGCATTTCGTCGGGGTTACCTGGTTCGACCTTTGAATTTAGAGTTACTGCCCCTGACTGTTTAAGCCATATACATACAGAGTGATATTTGTTTCCGCGCTATTTCTTGAAAACTATAGACCGGATTTCAATGAAACTTGGCACACAGCTTCACTACAAAGAGGACATGCGCATATCGTCGGGGTTACCTTGTTCAATCGTCAAATTAAGAGTTACTGCCCCTGACTGTTTAAGCCATATACATACAGAGTGATATTCGTTTCCGCGCTATTTCTTGAAAACTGTAGACCCGATTTTTATGAAACTTGGCACACAGCTTCACTACAAAGAGGACATGCACATATCGTCAGTGTTACCCGGTTCGACCACCAAATTTAGAGTTACTGCCCCCTGACTGTTTAAGCCAAATAAATACATAGTGATATTTGTTTCCGCGCTATTTCTTGAAAACTATAGACCGGATTTCAATGAAACTAAGCACATAGCTTCATACCTAAGTTTGATATTAACCCCATTGACAATGAAAATATGTTCGGCGGGGGATATCAATTCAACGAATTTGCTTGTTAAACCAGCATGCACAGAGCACATGTTAAAGCTGTGCGCCAACCAATGCTCACGCTAGTGCCTAGCACCCCCACCGACTTGCCACGATCCATGTTTCGGGTCGATCGTTCAAGGTCAAAGTTGAGACTTAAACAAATCAAATATTAACAATCTATTAACGTGTAGAGCACGCGCATTGCCAAGCGATTTGACCCAGGCTTGTTCTTGTGCACAGGGGATCCGCATACCTTGCCACAATTTGAGGTTTTTTAGCTAACTTTTCAAGCAAAAAGCACGCGCAACAGCTGAGCGATCCAATCCAGGCTCTCGCTAGTGCCTAAGGGACCATTAGAACCGGTCAGGTTGTAAGTATCGAGTCAATTTGTCAAGCTTAAATGGTAGAAAACCACGCACCAAGATGGCAACATTGGCTCTGACTAATGAGTCCATAGACCTACATCAGATAGCAGCTGAGGGCTAGGAAAGAATGTAATAGAAGTATTGGAGTAAGAAATACAGAAGTCCATTGTTAGGTGCTCAAGCCACCGCTATATAACTGAAAAAAATGTTGAAAGCGGCGTTAAACGCCATTCATACAACAAACAAGCCAACATGGGGGTTAGGGATTTAGGACTTTCAAATGCGTTGTGTGTGCGCTTTAGTGGGGGCCTTTATACCTGCTCACGCGAGTGCCCAGGGGACCACTCGAACATTCCACGTTCAAAACTTTCGCTCGATCTGTCAAGGAACTTCATAGGAATGATCCTTGGGTGACCCTCTTTCAAATTTGTTCAAGAATTTTAGATCCAATGTAAAACATGGACTTAATGGGTATGGCTAATTTCCAAATATGGTAAAAAATGACTTTTCTTAGGTTCTAATCAATGGATACCAATTAAATTTTACATGAAAGATCCTTGGGTGACCCTTTATCAGTCTACAAAAAATTATTGTGATCAGATGAAAAATATGTATTTTATTGGCGGAGGTCATTTCTCTATATGTTATTTAGTGAAAACTTTGTAAATCATTTTCTTAGAATGTAAATGATAGATATATCAAACAAATTTTACATGGGTCCTTGGGAGATTCTATATCAGTCTACCAAAAATTTTTGTGATCGGATGAAAAATATGTATTTTATGGGCGGAGGTCATTTCTCTATATGTTTGTTATATAGTGGAAACTTTGAAAATCATTTTCTCAGAATGTAACAGATGGATTCTATATAATAATCAATCAAACTCCATTAGTATGATCCTTTGGTGATCCATTATCATGCAGCCAAATATTTTTTGATTGGATGAAAAATATGTCTTTTATGGGCGGAGGTCATTTCCCAATATGTTATAATAGTGGAAACTTTTAAAATCATTTCAACATCTGTAGAACCCAGAATATCTAAAAATTTAGTCAAAACTTAGATTTGCTATTACAAGAATTTCAAGCCTGTGGAGCGACTCAAGCCATTTATGGCTTTCTAGTTTTTAAACTTTTCATGCAAAGAGCACGTGCTTTGGCTGAGGGATCCGACCCAGGCGCACATAAGTGCTGTACATCAGAGGACCTGCTCATGCACCTTGTCACATTCAAAGTTTCGAAGCCCTATGGGTAGAAGGCCCTGCACTAAGGTGCAAAAGTGGGTGATTTTAGGGCTAGGTGTTAGATTTTCAAATGCCTCCTGTTTGCGCTTCCACTGATTGATCATACCAGGGCCGGTGCGGGGGCCTAGGGGACCACCCAAAACTGCTTCATTTCGAGTTTTGGTCGATCAGGCAAGGTCGATCCAAGTGATGTTTCACATCTTTCACACGCATTTGCTTCGTCTGGGCAATCCAACCTGAGCTCAAGCAAGTGCTACGGAGCCCCAGCCTACTTGCTGAGGTCCACTATTTGGGTCAATTCTTCAAGGTCAAAGGGGTCAAACGAAGACAGAGTACCGCACAAACATGAACAAATTTTCCATGCATAGAGCACACGCATCAATAGGTTTAAAGTTTAAACCCTGGATTATGCAAGTGCCTTACTTTAAACCTATCTATTTCATCGGTGGAGAAACAGGTTCTATCAACTTGTAATTATCCCGCTCGATTCTGCTTCACATAAAATCACCAGTACTCGAGCCAAATATGTGAGCCAATGAAAGAACCAATATCGATAGCCACTACCAGGAATCTAATTCGGGACCTTTTGGTCAAGAGGCCAATGCTCTACCACTAGACCACGGACACCATGCTCGGCAGAGCAATCCTTCCCAGGCTTGCACATTTACCCATAGGACATGCCCTTCTTCTCCGGTTCCGAATTTTGAATCCCTCGGTCGAGGTAGAGTTTCAAAAGCACACGTGAAAATGCCATTGTGGGCGTTTTATCAAACTTATGCAGCATGCGCTTCAGATGACTGATTAGACCCGGGGTCGCTCAAATGCCCTGAGGACCATGTGAATCTGCCACGCTCCGAGTTTTGGGTCAACCAGTCGAAGATAAATCCAAAATGCTGTTTTTAGCTCCACTGGCTGAAGGCAAGCGAGCTATTGTCATTCATTGCGACTTGTCCGTCGTGCGTGCGTCTGTGCGTGCGTAAACTTTTCTTTAAACATCTTATCCTAAACCAATGGGCAGGTTTTGAGGAAACTTGGCAGAATGATCCTTGGGTGACCTCTTTAAAAGTTGTTCAAGACATTCAGATAGACCCCCAAATATGGGTGTGGCAGAGCAGGGCATATTTTGAGTCCAAAGCTAAAAAAACAAATCTCCTTCCAAACCATTGGCCCGATTTCAATGAAACTTGGCATGAATGATCCTTTGATCACCATCTACTAAGTTGTTCAAGAAATTTAGATTGACTAAATATGGGAGTGGCAGGGCGGGGCTTAATTTGAGCTCAAAATCTTTGACCGACATCTCATCCTGAACCATGTGGCTGATTTCAATGAAACTTAACCAGAATGTTCTTTTGGTGACTATTTTTCAAAATTTGTTCGCAAAACATTGATTGGCCAATAAATATTGGTGAGGCAGGGCGGGGCTTTATTTTGATTCTCTTCAGAAATTAATGGGTGGCCAGGGTCTTTTATCATTTTGAATTCTTGGAATAACATCCCCTCTTCAACAATTAGGCAAATGTGAATAAAACTTTGGATTAGATCCACTGGACAAATAAAATTCCGCGGAGCAGTTAAGGGCCATTCTGTCCCTCTTGCTTCTTTGTAGTCTTTGAGACTTTTTTTAATTCAGGGACCTCTTTCAAGAAAAATAACATACAATGTATCTTATAACTATCGTACGATTATATTTAAGACGTTCGTAAACGGCTTTCACATGTAGCTTAGACATGTTTCATCTGGCTAAGTATCGCCGTTCACTTATTGTATTTGCATGTTTATTTGCATAGTTCATATTAGGTGAAAAGAGAGAGAGAAAAAAAATATCGAGTGCAGAGGTTTTGTTGTTGTTGTTGTTTTTAATAAGAAATCGTCCTATTTCAAGAATTGTATGGTTTTGACTTTAGGCTTTGGAATTTTCCTTTTAATTAATGTAGTTCTTTTAAAAAAAGTAAGTAATTTATATATCTGTAAAAAATCTATTGATTTGGTATCTCCCACTTTCTGTGTCACTAGGAAGGGTTAAGCAAACATTTTCAGTCATGATCATGAAAAAGTCTATTCTTACGTTGAATAAACAACTTAATGTCATTATGTAGTCGGACTGTCATTCTAGAGGTCCCGGGTTCGATCCCCGACGGCGGCACTCATTCAGTCCGACTATTTGTCTTTCACCCATGGGTTGATAATCCTAGACCTCTGTGAGATAGCGGCTGGAGGCTAGGAAAGGATGTGGTGGTTGTACTGGTGAAAGAAATACCAGGAAACCATTGTTAGGTGCTCCAGCCGCCGCGATATAACTGAAAAAATGTTGAAAGCGGCGTTTAACTCCATTCAATCAACCAAGTCATTATGTAAAAAATCTCTGACAATCGTAAGATTATCGTAGAGTAAAATCGAACATCGAAATGATGGTGCATCAATTGTTTTCAATATATCTCGTTTATTACACTATATTGTACTGGGAAATTTGGCATGTGCATAGCTAAATAATCGTTCTAACATCCGCGAGAGCTAGAAAGGCATCCGAGAAATTTTAGGCTCATAGGGACAAAATCGTAAAAATTACGTCTGGTCCGAAAGGTGTCTCAGATTTTATCTTAGATTTCACGATACAACGCTTCTGAACCAGTGCCAATGGGACCACCCAAACCTGCCACATTCTGGTTTCCTGGATGCATGGTCAAGGTCGATCCCAATAAAGGTTTTTCAAAACTATTCATGCTTAGAGCACGCACTTTGGCTGAGCGATTTTACCGTGACTCACGGGAGTACCTCGATCGGGAACCCTCGGCGATTCTACGGAATAGACCTCGGGAATAATACGGACGCAGCCATGAAAGTGCGTCATCTCCGCGTAGGTTTGTATAACATCACAAACATCAACGACCACGCTAAGAATGACGTTGCATAAAATAAAATCAACGAAAGAATAAAAGTGGGCATATTATAATTTGATAACAAAACGCAGTGGTTTACTGCGTTTTTGTCAACAAATCATAGTATGCCCAAAAGATCTCCAAAGATCGGAGAGAATTAATTAAACGTGATTTTCTACAAGCGTATTAACCAAAGTACCACCAGTAGCCGAATAACCTAAAAATGGACCAAAAATTACTACAAGGTCAAACAGAGACCAAACAACGCTTAGAAGTAAACAAATTGTTCACGCATCGGCTGGGCGATCAGACCCGGGCTCGCGCAAGTGCCTAGGGGACCCGCACATCTTACCACTTTTCGAGTTTCGGATCTCTGTCAAGATCAAGTGGTACAAACCACCCATGAAAATGCCATTTTTAGTTCCACTGGCTGAAAGCCACTGGGGCTTTTGTCATGGTGTTGTGTCCGTCGTGCCTCCGTCCGTCTGTTCGTGTGTGCGTGCGTGCGTCCGGTCGTAAACTTTTTCTTTAAAAATCTTCTCCTCAGAAACTACTGGATCAATTTCAACCAAACTTCACAGGAATATATGATCCTTGAGTGACCCTCTATCAAAGTTGTTCAAGAAATTTTGATCCAATGAAGAACATGGATTTAATGGACGTGGCTAATTTCCAAATATGGTAAAAAGTGACTTTTCTCCGATTCTTATTGATGGATACCAATTAAATTTTACATGAATAATCCTTTGGTGATCCTTTATCAGTCTACCAAAAATTATTGTGATCTGATGATAAATATGCATTTTATGGGCGGAGGTCATTTCTCTATATGTTATATAGTGGAAACTTTGAAAATCATTTTCTCAGAATGTAATTGGTAGTTTATCCACCAAATTCCACTGGAATGATCCTTGGGTGACCCTTTATCAGTGTACCAAAAGTTATTGTGGTCGGATGAAAAATAAGCATTTTATGGGCGAATGTAATTTCTCTATATGTTATATAGTGGAAACTTTGAAAATCATTTTCTCAGAATGTATTTGATGGATATCAACCAAATTCCACTGGAATGATCCTTGGGTGACCCTTTATCAGTCTGCCAAAAATTATTGTGATCGGATGAAAAATATGTATTTTATGGGCGGAGGTCATTTTTCTATATGTTATAATTTATAGTGGCATTTTTGAAAATCATTTCAACATCGGTAGCACCCAAAATATCCTAAAATCTAGTCAAACCTTAGATTTGCTACTTCATGAATTTCAAGCCTGTGGAGCGACTCAAGCCATTCATGGCTTTCTAGTTATGTTTTTACTAAACTTATCACGCGTAGGGACCGCGCTAAAGTCTGATCGACCTAAATCGGGCTCGCGTTAGTGTCCATGGGGATATCAAGACTTGGCACGTTCTAAGTTTCTGGTAAATTGGTCAAACCCAAGGGATAGAAAATTGCGCACAAAGATTACAAAAGTGAGGGTTTGTTTTGGTTTTGCGTCGTGTGTGCGTTTCTGCTGAGCGATTTGATCTGGACTTGCGTGAGTGACCAGGAAACCGCCAAACCTGCCATTTTCCGAGTTCCGAGTCGATCTGTCAAGGTCATGGTCGACACAAATTGTCATTTTTTCAAGCTTTTCATGTTTATAGCACGTGCTTCAGCTGAGTGATCCGATGCGGGATCATACAGATGCCTGTCGGCCTCCACCATTTCGCCATGGTCTATATTTTGCGCTGATTGGTCAAACAAGGTGGTCAAATTGTACACCGAAAACCAAAGATAAGTAAACCATTCATGCACAGAGCACGCGCAATGCCTAAGCGATCTGACCCGGGCCTGTGCATGTGCCGAGGGGACCCCCAACCTTGCAAGGTTCTGAATTTCGAATCTCTCGGTTAAGGTCAAGCAGTACAAAAGTGCCCATTCAAATGCAATCAAATTTTGGGGGATTTAGCAAACTTATAACGCATAACAAGTTTTTTCATATCAAATCTCTGGGGTCAAATTTTGGCTCCACATGGCGTGCCCCTTTTTGCATAGAAACAGAGTGCGAAATTATTAAAAATCTCCTTCCCTTAAACAATATTTTGATATGGAGCATAATCTAGTGGACCTTTACCAATTTTGTTTATATCGTGCCCTGGGTTAATTTTTTGGCTCCAGATGACCCGCACCCCTATCTTACATAGACACCGAGGAGACGATCTTAAAAACTTGTAACCAGAAGGGGGTCAAAACAAAGTCCGAAAACCGCAAAAAAGTAAACAAACTGTTCACCCATATCGCATACACATCGACTGAGCGATCAGAACCGTTCTTGCGCATGTGCCCACCTTACCACGTTCTTAGTAGGTACCTCTTGGAGAATTAACGGCTTGTACAGTTAGTTACATCGTGAAATTGGCATTCGCCTCGTTCAAAACCATTCTGAATCGCTCAATCAGCACTCCATTCATTCATTCCATACACTCACTCAAACCATTAAAAACCGCTCAAACCCATTGAAAAATATAGAATCAATTGCTAACAACGTCATTCAAAATAAATTTGGATATAGAAAAATCGCGATTTCACTGACATAATTCAAATTGTAAGCGTCTAATAGGTTCTTGAAGAAATAGGTAGCTATCTATAGAATAAATGTTCAAATTTTATTCAAGGGAGGAAATCAATTTCGCTAATTTTGTTCATCCTGAACAAAATGTGCCATATTGGATTACCTCCCATTAAATTCACTCAAAACTCGCTCCACAAACTCGCTCAATTTCATTCCTAAATCGTTCCAAAACTCATTCACATTGTCAATTCCACGATGTTGTTAATTGTAACTGTTGAATATCTCTCGTATCTCTGTTTGTACCAAAGCTAGTGACCATTGGGCCGATTTCAACGAAACTTTGCCAGAATGTTCCTTGGGTGACCCCCTTTAAAAATTGTTCGCTAAATTTTCATAGGCCCATAAACATGGGCGTGGCAGGGTGTGACATTTTTTCATTTTGAAATCTTTGAACGACATCTCCTCCTGAACCATTGGACCGATTTCAATGAAACTTTACCAGAATGTTCATTAGGTCACCCTTTTCAAAAATTGTTCGCAAAATTTTGACTGGCCCATAAATATGGGTGTGGTAAAGGCTTTTTTGAGCCCTAAATCTTTGAATGACATCTCCTGAACCATTGAACCGATCTCAATGAAATTTTACCAGAATGTTCCTTGGGAGACCCTCTTAAAAATGATCGCGAAATTTTGATTGGCCGATAAATATGGGCATGGCAGGGCGAATCTTATTTGGAGCCGAAATCTTTGAACGACGACTCCTCCTGAACCACTGGGCCGATAACAATGAAATTTGCCAGAATATTCATAAGGTGATCCTTTTTTAGCTCCACTGGCTGAAAGCCACTGGGGCTATTGTCATGGCGTTGTGTCCGTCGTGCGTCCGTCCGTCCGTGCGTGCGTGCGTCCGTCCGGTCGTAAACTTTTCTCCTCAGAAACTACCAGATGGATTTCAACCAAACTTCACAGGAATGATCCTTTGGTGACCGTCTTTCAAAGTTGTTCAAGAAATTTTGATCCAATGAAAAACATGGATTTAATGGGCCTGGCTAATTTCCAAATATGGTAAAAAGTGAGTTTTCTCAGATTCTAATCAATGGATACCGATTAAATTTTACATGAATGATCCTTGGGTGACCCTTTATCAGTCTACAAAAAATCATTGTGATCGGATGGAAAATATGCATTTTATGGGCGGAGGTCATTTCTCTATATGTTATATAGTGGAAACTTTGAAAATCATTTTCTCAGAATGTAATTGATGGATATCAACCAAATTTCATTGGAATGATCCTTGAGTGACCCTTTATCAGTCCACAAAAAATCATTGTGATTGGATGAAAAATATGCATTTTGTGGGCGGAGGTCATTTCTCTCTATATTATATAGTGGAAACTTTGAAAATCATTTTCTCAGAATGTAACTGATGGATATCAACCAAATTTCACTGGAATGATCCTTGAGTGACCCTTAATCAGTGTACCAAAAATTATTGTGATTGGATGAAAAATATGCATTTTATGGGCGGAGGTCATTTCTCTATTTGTTATATAGTGGAAAATTTGAAAATCATTTTCTCAGAATCTGATTTTTGGATATAAAACTAAATTTCACTGGAATGGTCTTTGAGTGACCCTTTAACAGTGTACCAAAAATGATTTTGATTGGATGAAAAATATACATTTTATGGGTGGAGGTCAATTCTCAATATGTTAAATAATGGAAACTATGAAAATCATTTTCTCAGAATGTAACTGATCGAAATCAATCAAACAATTTTGGTTTGATCTTCAGACTTTGAGTGACCCATTATCATGCAGCCAAAAATTATTTTGATTTGATGAAAAATATGTCTTTTGATAGCAGAGGTCATTTCTCTATCTGTTATATAGTTGAAACTTTGAAAATGATTTCAACATCAGTAGAACCCCAAATATCTAAAAATCTAGTCAAAACATTTATTTGCTTTTACAAGAATTTCAAGCCTGTGGAGCGACTCAAGCCATTCATGGCTTTCTAGTTTGAAATTGTTCGCTTAATTTTGATTGGCCCATGAATATGGGCGGGGCGGGCCGGGGCTTGTTTTGCGCCCGAAATCTTTGAACAACATCTCCTGAGCCATGAGGCCGATTTCAATGAAATTTTACCAGAGTATTCCTTTGATAACCCTCTTCAAAAATTGTCGCAAAATTTGGAATGGTCCATAAATGTGGGCGTGGCAGGTCGGGCTTTTTTTTGAGCCGAAATCTTTGTACGACTTTCCTCCTGAACCACATCTCCGATTTCAATAAACTTTACCATATTGTTCCTTTGGTAACCCTTTTAAAAAAATGTTCGCGACATTTTGATTTGCCCATAAATATGGGCGCGGCAGGGCTGGGATTATTTGAGCCTGAAATCTTTGAACGGCATCTCCTCCTGGACCATTGGGCCCATTTTAGTGAAACTTTGCCACAATATTCCTTGGATGACCCTCTTCAAAAGTTGTTCGCAAAATTTTTATTAGCCCATAAATATGGGCGAGGCAGGACGGGGCTTATTTCGAGCCCGAAATCTTTGAATTACAACTCCTCCTGAACCACTAGGCCGATTTCAATGAAATTTGCAAGAATATTTATGAGGTGACCCTTTTCAAAAAATGTTCGCAAAATTTTGATTAGCCAATAGATATGGGTGTGGCGGTGCGGGTCTTGTTTTGCGCCCGAAATCCTTGAACAACATCTCCTAAGCCGCTAGGCCGATTTCAATGAAATTTTACTAGAATATTCCTTTGATAACCCTCTTCAAAAATTGTCGCGAAATTGTGATTGGCCCATAAATATTGGCATGGCAGGTCGGGCTAATTTTGAGAGCCGCCACCATAGCGCAATTGGTTAGGCATTAGACTTCCAATCCGGAAGTCGTTGGTTCGATCCCCGGTGGCGGCAAATATCCTTTCCGACGTTTGTCTCTCACTAATGGGTAGATAACCGTAAACCTTTGTGAGATAGCAGTCGGAGGCTAAGAAAGGGTGTAATGGTAGTACAGGTGAAAGAAATACCAGGAATCTATTGTTAGGTGCTCCGGCCGCCGCGATATAAGTGCAAGATTGTTGAAAGCGGCGCTAAACCCATTCAAACAAAAGCTAATTTTGAGCTCGAAATCTTTGAACGACTTTCCTCCTGAACCACAGGTCCGATTTCAATAAACTTTACCAGAATGTTCCTTGGGTAAACCTTTTAAAAAATGTTCGCGACATTTTGATTTGCCCATAAATAAGGGCGCGGCAGGGCTGGGATTATTTTGAGCCTGAAATCTTTGAACGGCATCTCCTCCTGGACCATTGGGCCCATTTCAGTGAAACTTTGCTACAATATTCCTTGGATGACCCTCTTCAAAAGTTGTTCGCAAAATTTTTATTAGCCCATAGATATGGGCGTGGCAGGACGGGGCTTATTTCGAAAATCTTTGAATGACATCGTCTTCTGAACCACTGGTCTGATTTCAATGAAATTTACCAGAATGTTACTTGGGTGACCCTTTTCAAAAAATGTTCGCAAAATTTTTATTGGTCTATGAATTTTGGCGTGGCAGGGCGGGGCTTATTTTGAGTCTCCAACGTAATGTATGGGTGGGCAGTTTCACTTTAAAATCTTAAGGTGGGACGTTACAGTTTTGGGGAGACAAACTCGCCTAGAAAAGAATTGTGAGGGGGCCTTGTTAAAATCAAACTTTATATGAAGTTGCGCGTGCACAGTGGAAGGCTTTTTTTCAAACAATCGTAATTTTGTCAACCTACACGCAGGGTTGTCCTGAATTCAAAATAAAAACGTTCGCGAAACATTTCAGAAACATACGACTGCTAAGAAAGGTTCACTTTCTAAACGTTTGCAAATGTTTTTGCATCCTGAACTGCAGGGTTTGGCAGTGTTACGAGGGACAAAATGAAATCCGGTCATGCGTTCAGAATAACGAATCACAAACGATCACCTGAAAATGGTAGTCTGCATTACCGTGTAAAGTATATCTAATGAGTATGTATTCGATAGTTACTGCGTCTGCTTCTTGACCAAGAAGTCCCGAGATCGGGTATAAATACCGGCGATTGTACTTTTTCCTTTATTTGGCCCTGAGACTGTTGAACTCTTCTTTAATCCACAGAATCAAGAGGGATCAATGTAAAATTTAGGGTATTGTTTCCAAACCATTGTAAGATAAATAAGGTTAAAATTATCAACATAATCACAGAATTATAAAATCTTTAAAATCAATCGAAAGTCATGTTTTCTTTCTTTTTTTCTTTCAATCGAGTAATAAATCATCTTATCTTCCGTGGAAACTGAAATGACATATTATTTCTATATGTAAATGCCTCATAGAGAAAATGAGTTGATGGAGGAAAACCTCGTGTTTTGATCAGGATAATGGCTGTGCGTGTGGCGGATCCAGAGGGAATGTGGTGTTAAGTCTTTCACTGGGTAATTCGACAAAACTTTGGTAATGATGTGACATAACTACCCCCACCCCACCCCCTTAATTGTACATGTAGTTTAAACCCCGTTACGGAAATCCTGCAATTGCAACAGGCGTTACCAAGTGCATCAAAATTACAAATGGTTTTTATTGTTGATTGGGAAATCAGGAATGGTAACAATACCTGGACAAAATCAAATTAGAGAAGTAAATTATGGGGGGGGGGGGGGGGGGGGGGTACTGTATTTCAAACTTACGAAATTGGCTGAAAGTGCCTGGATACATATACTTTTCTTTATTAATTTCAGTTGTACGATAGTTGGGCTAATTTTCTATTGACATATTTCGAGTTTATTTAATATGTGTGTTTGCTTTTTTTGCCTTCAAAAAAACTATTCACATTTTATCTTTGAGGAACATTCAAAGCAAAATGCCCATTTGTCACTTATTTATGCCCTTACTAGAAAGTTTATTTTATTTTTATGTTTTCCATATCTATGGCTAAAAATATATGTTAATTTAGCACACCAGCATTTTGATTGGTCGGTGTAATAAACAGTTTTCTTTGATATTTTCGAAAACATGGCCGGCCACCTTAAGAAAAATGCAAATATTTTCAAAATATGCGTGAAAAGCTATGTCGATATTTTCAATATATCTGTGCATATGAATGCTCTAAAACATACATCTGTTTCGCGGACATCTGGAAATCCCCCGAAACTGTAACGGCCCTCCTTAAATTAGATCTCTTCTTCAACAATTAGGCAACTGTGAATAAAACTTTGCCAGGGAGTAACCTTGATGAGTTCGACTGGGCCAATTAATTTCAGGTGAGCGATTTAGGGCCATTCTGGCATTCTTGTTTAATTCAGTATAAAAATGACACGTAGAAAGTTTCTGAAATTACCTGACCTAAAACTTTAAAAGAGTCTTTGCAAAAGTAAGATACGACATTTTAACCCTAGTCATTTGATAAGATTAAAGGGGACTACCACAGCTACATTACGATCAAATTTTATAGAAAATTTTGATGTAATTTCAGATACATTAAAAATGAAAAGTTTTCAGTTGTACAATATTGTCTAAACTTTCGTAATAATATGTCTTAAACTTTAACCCGTTGAACCTTAAAAAAATACTAACTTATATGTCTTGGATGGCATTCTAATAAGGTTTAACCCAAGTTGTTTTCCAGGTTCTCTTAGTAAATCATTATTGGTTAAAATTCTAAAACTTTCATAATTATCCCCCTTTTATTCCATCATTAATTAAAACCAAAGAATACTATGGTAGACTTTTAAAATGGTTTCTTACGACACCTAATTAACATTATTACATTTATATCAAGACAAGTTAATTCAAGTTTTGGTTGTTTGAATGGGGGTTTACGCCGTTTTCAACAATGTTTCATTCATACCGCGGCGGCAGCGGCACTTTGCAATGGATTCCTCGTACTCCAATCTCACTTGTCATTTTAATAATTTCGATATAAATTTTTTGTGTACATTCACTCGGTGAAAAATTGTGAAGCATAAGCTTGTTATCATTTGTTCTTCATTCGTTTTTAGCACCACTGGCTGAAAGCCACTGGGGCTATTGTCATGGCGTTGTGTCCGTCGTGCAACCGTGCGGTCGAAAACTTTTTCTTTAAAAATCTTTTCCTCAGTAACTACTGGATGAATTTCAACCAAACTTCACAGGAATGATCCTTGGGTGACCCTCTTTCAAGAAATTTTGATCCAATGAAAAACATAGATTCAATGGGCGTGGCTAATTTCCAAATATGGTAAAAAGTGAGTTTTCTCAGATTCTAATCAATGGATACCAATAAAATTTACATGAATGATCCTTGGGTGGCCCTTTAACAGTCTACAAAAAATCATTGTGATCGGATGGAAACTATGCATTTTATGGGCGGAGGTCATTTCGCTATATATATTATATAGTGGAAACTTTCAAAATCATTTCTCAGAATGTAAAAAGATGGGTATCAACCAAATTTCACTGGAACTATCCTTGAGTGACCCTTTATCAGTCTACCAAAACTTCTTGTGATTGGATGAAAAATATGTGTTTTATTGGCGGAGGTCATTTCCCTATATTATGTTATAAAGTGGAAACTTTCAAAATCATTTTCTCAGAACATGTAACTGATGGCTATCAACCAAATTTCATTAAAATGATCCGTAGGTGACCCTTTGTCAGTCCACCAAAATTTTTGTGATTGGATGAAAAATATGTATTGAAAGGGCGGTCATATAAAATCATTTTCAACATCAGTAGAATCAAAAATATCTAAAAATCTAGTCAAAATTTTTATTTACTTTTACAAGAATTTCAAGCCTGTGGAGCGACATAAGCCATTCATGGCTTTCTAGATAAAGGAAAGGTTGGCATAACATTCTCAAAAGGTTTGAATCATTTATAATTTTTGCTACTAGTAAAGCATACTCTCTTAGTATAAGTGTTTCAATGGATGATGAATACTTACCATGATCAAAATTAGTTTTTTGAGTCTTGTTTTAAATAAAAATCAAAACTTCCAATGAATTGGCAATCAGGTCACTTTATTTTCAATTCATTCCTATGTCAACTTAAATTTAACACATAAGTTTCTTAGAAATGATTTCGAAACTCCTCCTAAGTTATTTATGTGATGCACCTTTTTTTTTTTTTAAAAAAATCAATGTAAACTTTCTTAACGCCTAATATTAAAATCTCAAAATCTAAAACGCAAACTTTTTGACATTTAAAGCTTTCCTTAGTTTGTCAAGAATTTTTTTTAAAATAAGCATTGAATGGGGCCAACATCCCATTGCATTCGAAAGAACCAGTACCAGGCAATTCCACCGTCGTCCACAGCGCAGATAATTGTGCGCTCTGTTTCCAATTACGGGTTTCAAGGTTCAATCTCTGACAGCAGCATACCCTGTCTGACACTTGTCTCCAACGGGTAGATACTCGTGAATAATATCTGGGATTAGAAAGATGAAGCCTGGAAAGGAATTTCCTGGTGGTAGAGATAAGAAAAATACCAGGAGCAATGGTTAGGTGCTCTGTTTGCAGCTTGATAAAATTGTTAATACAGATGATAAATCCTTTCCAAAGAAAACAGGTGATTTTTATCGGCTTTGAATTTAAAAAAAAAAGTATTAAATTTGTGTGAATATTATGCTTTTGAAAATATAAAACGGCTTCAAGGTTAAAATTTGTGAAAAGAACTAAGATTCTTTTTTAAAAAATATCTCTTCCAAAACATTCAGACCTAAAGTTTCACTATATCAAATCTAGCAATTGTTTATAAACGTAAGGTCAAACTAGTGTGTTCTTGCAAAATGTTATTACAAAATACTAGCATTATCCCTACCACCCTTCCAGGCTCTTTTTGGTGTGAAAACTGGGATTTTTTTTATTATATAGTCCCCCCTCCTGGCTCCAAACTTTATGTATGAATGTCTTTGTGCTTTGTATAGTACTAGGTGTAGCTCAAATTCCATAAAAGGATGCGTCAATAAGACAAATCCACGCCTCTTGGCAAGATACAACTTAAAGCCAATGGGCTATGTAAAACTTTTTCTGAGAGAGAATTGATTTATTTTCAAAATGCAATTAAACTCTTATGTACAAGAGACGGACATCCCATGAAATACATCATTCTTGTCATTTCTTTATATATTCTAAAGAACATGTCAACCCAAGACCATATCTAACTGCACAGAAAAAATTAAATATAAAATTTAGAAAGATTCTTTTCTTTTTTGATGTGCTAAATAAGACTGGTAAATATGTCTACAGCTATTCCTAATTACACTTGTTCACCTAAAATTTTGTACATGATGGGGAGGGGGGTAAAAGATGGTTCAAATCTACTTTGACTTGGATATGGAAAAAACTGTTAAAAATGTTTCAGACCTATTTTTTGAAGCCAATGCCCCTTTTTCGCCAAAGCGACCATTTTCTACTACTTTGCGATGTTAAAGTGAGTGGGTGGGGTAAGATGTTTTACATATTATCTCTAAAACTGACCAAATAACAAAGAATTACCTATTTTCAATAAGTGAATAAGTTATTACAATCCACTACATGGCTTTTGATATATCCCAACAACTTTTACTTTGATTTAAACACGTTTTCTGTCAAAAAGTTGGGAAAAATCTATGATAAAAATCAAAATACATGTACGTATCTTCCGGTTTTGTCCTACTTTACATATGGTAAATGGGTATGTCTTTGGATTTAAAAAAAAAAAAAAACAAAAAAAAAAAAACACAACATTGTTTTTGTTGCAATTTGTTTTAGGTCTTGCTATAATTTGACTGGACTATGGAGAATGTATGACGCAACAAAATTGAATGGCATCACTGATTGACACGCAACTCATTTTACCTAGCATTATTCGACGAAAAATAAGTCGGTCGGTAAAACAGTAATAGTTCATTTCTGACAATTTACGCACTTAACATTGCGCTCAGCTAACGCTTACGCTTAGGTTATATCGCGTTAATTGTCAGAAATAAACTTTAACTATTACTTATTGTATTCATGAAGTTCCATATAAGGTTGCAACGCCACCTTAGTAAGCTTGCGGTGTCTGATGTAGAAAGGTTTGTTGTAAATTATAAATGGCATTTAAAGACATTCTCGCACATGGCAATTAAGCATTTCAAAATCTCTTAATTTTTGCTGACGCCAAATGTTACCCAAGAACCTTATCAGCCAAAATCGAGTATACGGAGGCTGGCCAATTCAAGTTGGCATTGCGCTGTCAATAATACTTCAAACAGTCTTCTTAAACTTGAAGGGTGTTTTGAAAACGATGTAGCTGATTTGAACCATTTCTTATTGAATGTCAGAGACTTGTGCTTTTAACCATATGTTTTAGTCTTTGCTCGTTACTGCCCAAACAAGTTAACTACGTCATGTCGCATTGTTGTTTGATAGCGGACGATCTGTTATTCGTTAGCACAGTAACATTTTCAAAACATTGTGACCCGTCAAGCAAAATTGGCCATCTGGGTAGTGCATTGAGTGTCGACCCTTGTTAGACTTCGTGGATTGCGCAGGCTGACTAGGGTCGACACTTTAACACTGCTGATTTCTGAATCTAGAAGGATCACTCTACAAACCCGTACAAGCAATTTCGAAATACGTCCTCTGGTTGACCTCTTCTGAAACGAATCTCATTTCGCGTTTTTTTATTTTACGGAGTTCCGAGATAGTCTCTTTTTCGCGTGACGGGTCACAAATAATTAAGGTGTTAGTCGTGACGGAACCGTAATGCGCAGACTGACAAGGAACCAAACTTCTGTTACTTGGTTGATTTTCTGCATCTAGAATGATCATTCTACCTAGCCAGGAAATAATTATTGAAATGTGACCTCCTGTTGACCATCTCGGGGTCGGATTTTTGTTTTCAAATATTAAATTAACGTAGTTCCCTCATGGTCCTTTCCATAATTGATGGGTCACATATAAGCCTGTGCGTGACATTTCAAACAATTTCGTTTGTGCACATTGTTAAGACTCGGATCAGACTGTGCAGTCGCATAGTCTGATCAGAGTATTCACTACGCGTTCAATAGATGATTACGCACATTAAGTTGCTGTTCTCAACCATTGACAATTTTTCATGCATTGCGCGATTATCCAGTCTGCTCAACATCTGTTCATCACGCGAACATGGAATTGTTGGAAATGTCATGCACAGGCTCATATATGACAGAGCCTTTTCGCCGTTAAGCTGACGGGAACTTCTCCGTCACCTAATCAAACAGAGGGATACTTTTCCACTAGGGGAACGTCGCCTCCATGAGATCTGGGACTTTCCCTCAGAAAATATTTAATCCGTTGTCCAGGTAAACCTGTCTGATTGATAATGAACTTGACAATAGACTTAAAATTTAGTTCTAAATGAGTTGTCAGAGAAAGATAAAAAATCCCGCTAACATTTTTAGCTCCACTGGCCGAAAGGCCAGCGGGCTATTGTCGTGGCGGGGTGTCCGTGCGTCAGTCCGTCCGTCCGTAAACTTTTACTTTAAAAAATCTTCTCCTCATAAAGTACTGGATGAATTCTAATCAAATTTCACAGAAATGTTCCTTCGGTGACCCTCTATCAGATTCTTTCAAAGAATTTTGATTGGTTGAAAATCATGGCTGTAGTGGGCGAGGCTAATTTCCATATATGGTAATGGGTGACTTTTCTCAGAAACTAACCAATGGATATCAACCAAATTTCACTTGAATGATCCTTGAGTGACCCTCTATCAGTCTACAATTTTTTTTGTGATTCGATGAAAATTATGTAGATCTATTTTACGGACAGAGGTCAATTCACTATATATTATATAATGGAAACTTTGAAAATCATTTTCTCAGAAACTAACCAATGGATATCAACCAAATTTCACTAGAATAATCCTTGAGTGACCCTTTATCATTCTACAAAAAAATGTGATCAGATGAAAAATATGCATTTTACGGGCGGAGGTCATTTCACTATATATTATATAGTGGAAAACTTTATAAAATGTAAAGATTGTAGATTAGAAGGCACAAAACGTTTGTTGAAATCTAAATGTATAGAAACATAAGTTAAGCCTGAGAATACCCCCCCCCCCCCGAGGATTTGTCAGTTTAGTTGAATAAAGGGCGACTTCACAGAGAGGACAATTGGTGTAAAATATGTATACTGAGGTTCAGAGTGGGGTAGAAAGAGTTGAGTTGAGTGCATTCTAAGACAATGGGCAGAATAAGATATATATATTTGATTGAATATTTAACTTTTTATTATCATTAGTAAGAATTTTGTTTTGATGAAAAACAATTTTGTGAAGAAACATCCTTTTATTAGTGTTAAATGAAAAGTGGAAAGATCTACAATCAAAATTTTGCTGACAAAATACATTGTATATTGTGCAGTAATATTCTGTTAGTGTTGAATTTTTTATTTTTGGATTTCAGCCAAATTTCACCAGAATGATCCTTAGGTGACCCATTATCAGACTGCACAAAATGTTTGTGATTGGGTGAAAAATATGTGTTTAACAGGCAGAGGTCAATTTTCAATGTTATTCATTGATCGTGATTTTCTCAAACAGCCTTATCCTCCCCTAATAATCTAATAACCAGGATATTCAGGCCTGTGGAGCGAATCAGGCGCTCAAGCTCCTCTAGTTTAAGACGTTGTAAGGAACGAGTTTCGATATATGGAGTGAAAGCATTCGAAGTCGTCCAGACTACTAATTTAAGCCAATGCTGAGCAAGTGTCGATCTCTTTTTTAGAATCACTCAAATATTTGACAAGATCTGCAGCTTTACTTGGGATATTTGATTTGTTCCGTATTACTTTAGTTGTTTTACGCCAATCAAAATGACAATAACATAAACAACATAACATAACATATACTTTATTTCACAAACAAATTGTACAGTGAGAAAAGATCGATCTTTGATCTTGGTTAATGCTGGTTCTGACTTTTATTTAGCTCCACTGGACAAAGGCCACTGGGGCTATTGTCATGGCGTTGTGTCCGTCGTGCGTCCGTGCGTGCGTGCGTGCGTCCGGTCGTAAACTTTTTCGTTAAACATTTTCTCCTCAGAAACTACTGGACGAATTTCAACCAAACTTCACAGGAATGACACTTGAAAACATGGATTAAATGGGCGTGGCTAATTTCCAAATATGGTAAAAAGTGAGTTTCCCAGATTCTAATAGGTTGATACCAATTAAATTTTACATAAATGATCCTTGGGTGACCTTTATCAGTCTGCAAAAAAAATATTTTAAACGGATGAAAAAAAATGGATTTTATAGGCGGAGGTCATTTCTCTATATGTTATATTGTGGAAACTTTGAAAATCATTTTCTCAGAATGTAAATGATGGATATCAATCAAATTTCACTGGAATGATCATTGAGTGACATTTATCAGCCCACCAAAAATTATTGTGATCGGATGAAAAATATGGATTTTATGGGCGGAGGTCATTTCTCTATATGTTATATAGTAGAAACTTTGAAAATCATTTTCTCAGAATATAACTGATGGATTTCAATCAAACGTTATTGGTATGATCTTTGGGTGACCCATAATCATGTAGCCAAATATAATTGTGATCAGATGAAAAATATGTCTTTAATGGGCGGAAGTCAATTCTCTATATGTTATAAAGTGGAAATTTTGAAAATCATTTTCAACACCTGTTGAACCCAAAATATCTAAAAATCTAGTAAAAACTTTTATTTTCAATTACAAGAGTTTCGAGCCTGTGGAGCGACTCAAGCCATTCATGGCTTTCTAGTAATTATAAGCGATTAAGTTATTTATTTAATTTTGGACATAATGTAAGTATATTAATAAATTGTGATTTTTCGTAAGTCGGGAAAATCTCAGTACTGCCAGATGTAGGTAAAGTCTAGGGCAGATAACGATCGAGCCACTCAAAATCTAGAAGGTTTTAGAGGTTAAAGTGTTATCAACCATAGATTGTTCCGGGAAGACGTCGGCCAAAGAAAACGAATAGTTAAATGTTTTACATATAAAAGTTATAACTTTTGGCATAGCAAGATATATATATCGAAATAGATTAAACACCAATAAAGAGAGACTTTTGAGAAGTATATGAACGGTCGCTCGGTAATTTCAGCATTTCACTGTCTTATAAGACACAGATCATGTACAGAATGCCGAAAACGTCGCAACTGCAATTTATAAATAACCACAGTTACGACGAATTGCTCCCACAGCTCTTTATACTGATTAAGGTCAAGCGGTCGTTTGGGGTCTAAAATCCCCCACCCCTCCTTATATGTTTATTAATATTCAAATTAGAACCAAAAGATACGTCAGATAATTTATCTACATCACTACTCTCAGACAAATGAAAAAGGTTGGGCACAGCATTGTGTCTATCTTTTACATGTTGAGAGAAAATAGGAAACACGTCTGCGGATTGGCGTTCTTTATGAACAACAGAATACTTTTGATAACTCCTTTAGACAAGATTGATGTTCGATCATTATGAAATTGTAGTTAGTACTAAGATCCATTATCGAGATGAAACCCATTTTGTTGTTTGTACCAAGGGGACAATGCAATTACAGGTTGTAACTTTAACATCGTAACTACAGATTGAATTGGTTGAAGTTAAGGCATTTAATCCCCTTTCAATGTTATAATTTATTAGATCTTTTGTGTGTGGTGGTGGGGTGGGGGGTGGGGGTTAGTGTTTATTCTTTTCTTTGTTTATTCAAAATAGCAAATAACAACGACATATATGTTGTTACATTAAATCGTATTGAGATGGTCGTATCCCCTGTTCCCCGTCCTTGTTCGAACGAAAAAACGAGGAATGGGATAATTGGAAAATGATACAATAATTCAGAAACAAAATATTTATATTACAATTATATAAATCAAGGACAAAAGTATAGAACAATGAAGATTGGCAATCTTTTTGTAAAGACAGTAGACCTGTAATAGTTCCGCAACGTTTCGGAAGTAATTAACTTTAACAGTGTTAACCAAGGTTTCCAAATGAATTTCATTAGGAAACCTCGGTAAACAATGTTAAAATTCATGTGTTCCGAAATGATGCGGAACTATTACGGTTTCACTACCTTGAATGTGTGTTTAACGAAAAGATATCAGTCTGATATTTTTGTTGACTGGGTCATTGAGAAATTCAGTCGTCTGATAAAAATTAAATAATGCCATTTGCGTACATTTCCATAAGACGCCTTTACCTGTGATTCTTGAGGGAGCTCACCAATTTTTGGGAGTTACAATCTTAATATTGGTACACAATTCTTTAAAAAAAAAAGATAGTCGAAAAATGTGGACTTAATTGTGATAACGAGGATATTTCTGTCAAATCGCAATAAGATCCCTTTTCCCATGATACTTGTCAGCTCTTGCCCATTTTCGAAAGGAATGATCTTTATGTCTTTACAATCTTTTTTGGGAAAAAAGTCTAGTTCAAATTAGACGGAAAATTTGGACTGAATCGCAATAAGGAGAGTATTTAATCAAATTGCCACAAAGCCTCCTTTTCTGTGATACTTAAAAGATCTCGTTGATTTCCAAAAGAATGATCTTTGTGTTGGCACAATTATTCTGTAAAAGTTTGAAGCAAATTGGATGAATACTGTGGACTCTATCGCGATAATGAGAGTATTCTTATCAAATATCTGGAATCCTTTGCGAAGATTCTTGAGTGTTAAGAATGAATGAAAAGTGCGCTGAATGAGCGATTTAGATTGGTTTTGATTTAGATGAGTGTCATTTTTTACTGTGTTGGTCACTGTAAGCAAGTCTCTTCGACAAGGGAAGGGCTCAATCTCATTAAAATCATCTAGAGCTACGAAACCACTACGCTATCTCTCCGTTACGTAGATCGGAGGACAAACCGTATGAGATCATCTTCAATGACCCCGGAATTTCCATGCCACTACGAAAGAGCGAATTAAAAACCCGTCCAATCAACGAAGGCGTTATAAAAATAACTTTGACATCGATAAAAGCAAATGGCGACACTCAATTTCTGTCACTTCAACAATAAAAAGTCACAAGTAGAGCTCTAAAATGTCAAGAAATTGAGAAAATTGGGAGATTTGACTACAGATCGACAAAGGTTTTCTTCCAGGTAAGACTAAGATGATCGATTAATCCTGGACTGGTCGATTAAGCCTCGGCCAGGACCGGGTTAACTGTCAGAAAAGCCGGTTTCAAAATCAACCCGGGTCGATACCTTCTTTTCAACCAATCAGGTCGAGATTTATCAGGAATAGACTTTTTTCGTGGTTGTTTCTTTTTATAAACCAGGGAATTCCCATTCTACATAGGCAGATCCAGAGGTGATAGGGTATGGCATCCAGAATCACATTATTTTTTGTCGTAGATGCTTGAAGTTAGTTGGTAGGCGACTTAAAACATCTCAGCTACAACTGAATTCAAGCTGTAGCTTCAATGCCTATGCAGTCCATTGACAATAGATTGAGTTACACTAAACAGATTGAGTAAAACTTATAAGGCTGTTGGCCAACTTTATTGTTAAGTATAAAAAACATTCTTAAATACCCATCATTAGCAATTCCAGTTGGGAAGTTGGACCCCCCCCCCCCCCCCCAAAGTTATCTTGCTCAGAAAACGTGGAAATGAAAACATCACCTGGGCAAATAAAATGTAGTAATTACATTTTCAAGCTTATGATCCTAAAGATCTATAATATAACTGGAATGTTTTCTGTTGTACCCCCCATCCCAGGATTTCCATAAAGGGGTCGGAACATACAAAAAGGGTTCGTTTTCCTAGTATTACACGATTTGGACCTGTTAGTGGCCTTCACCCTATGACAAACCAATATCATGAAATAACAGGAATTTATTATTACAGGCTAAAGTCACTATGATATGACTGTAAGATTTTTAAAAGCGATATAAACCTCATTCAAACAGACAAATAGTTGTACTCAGAAATCTTAAATTTCTGTACATAGCTTTGACATTGCTGCAAATCATGATTTTAGAAATTTGCTATGATTTGACTATCTTTTGTTATTCTCTTTAAATTTTGAAAATTCTTTTTAGGAAGGATTGGTGTAACTGGCCTGAGAAATCTGTATTCTGACCTTATTCGTTGAATTGTATATTTCTTAAGTTGTAGGGAAAAGGTTTTATGAGATCTATATTGAATGTGTAAAACTACAACGACAATATCCATGCATAAAAATCAAATAAAGTATTCCCGTATGAAATTTTGGGACGGATTCTGGACGAAAAAAGGGACGGAATCAGAACGGAAATGACTATTTCCGTGTCAAAGTGGGACGTAAATGACAATTCCGTCCCAGTTCATGTCACACGGAAAAGCCTTGTTTCAGAATTCTGGGCGGAATTAGGTACTTTTTTGGCGTAAAATCTAACTTAACCAAATTCTATAAACCGGAATTGAGGACTTTGATTTTCTCTTGGCATGGATTTTTTTTCTTTAACATTTCCTTGGAAGGGAGTTTGTACTTTAGGTATTTCAGTGAAGCTGAAATTATACTTAGCAATTATTTTGAACATTCACATATAGAAGATGATTTTTTATGATGTGAAATCTGAGAATGATATAATACAAGGCATATTTTTTTTTTTATCAAATGGTTTAAATTCATATTGAAGTTATAAAAATTTTTTTTTTTTCTTTATGGACATTTTCACTTGGTAAAATTTGTATGCATTTAAGTCCCCCCTTTGAAGTGACTTGTTGTTATCGCAATTCAAACCATAACATTTCTTGTAATATTGCTAGAATCATTTTGTACAAAAGATTGGACCAGCCATTAATCTCAAGAGCATTCTCTCCACCATCAACCTAATTTCATCTGATTTTAGCAAAGCAATAAATTCCAACACTATTCTAGTATTATTTGAAAATGCATCAATTTTTGTTCTGCTAAACCTGCTTAATATGCTATCTGCTCTCAATCTTCTTTATCTATTGTCCCCAAATTTTGTCCAAGCATTGGTTTTATAACAAGAACATTGCCTATGGATGCCTACGTTTGGCTTGAAAATATAAGTCGAAAAAGGACATAATTTACACAAATTCACCTAGAGTTAATCCCCTTGATAATATAAGTTTCTCTTTTTAAGATGAACACCTGTAAAAAGTTTCAAATGAATGCCTTCAGTAGAACTAGAGATATCACAAATTGTCAAAATTTTCAAACAACAACAATGACAACATCAATGTTAAGTCTATAGCAATTCTTAAGGTTTTCACTAGAAATAGCCGTGGTTAAAAAAGAATATTCTGCACTGGCCAAAGATTTCAGTATTTCCAGTACCCTTTTCCCTTTAATTTTATTAAAAAGGTAAAGATGTAATTTTGACATAAAGTGCATCCAGTGCTTTCAGAACTTTGAATTCAAGGTTATTTACAAGAGTGAGGAATCAGGCAAAGTTAGTTAATAAAGTTTGAGTTTGTGTTTACATGTACCTGAATAAAAAGTTCTCTTCCTGAGATAAATACATTAATGATATTGATATATTGTTACACTAGCTTTTGGCGGCACAGCCGCCTTCATCTTGAAATTCCTGCAAATTAAACTTTTATGTCTAAATGTACATATAAATATGTACCCTTTTGTGATGGGCAGCAGGGAGACCGACTCCTGTGTTCAAGATTACAAAATTGCTTGTCTTGATACATGAAATAGACATGCTACCCTAGATAATACAGGATGCTATTAATGAACAGGTCAAATAAGCACTTTGTTATACTGAGTGGAGGGCTCAGGTTATCACAAGCAGTAACTGATTTCTAGACAACTGCATTATAAATTCCATAAGTACATGTATTAACTTAAGAATTTGTCAAGATGGTTGATATTAAAGAAATCAAAGCCACACACATGTATATGTATTTGTTTTTAACAAGAAAATTTGAGTTTGTTTTCTTAATAAGAAATGCATTAAGAGGTGAATATTATCCCCTCAAAAAGGTAGAAGACAATAAGAAGGTCATTCTTCACATTTTGTCTTGCATACTCAGGTGAGCTTTATAGGATCATCCTATTTGGATCTCTTGTTGTAAGCATACAGCGTTCTTTATCTCCCTTGGATAGGTGACAGTAATGATGGCATTTACCTAGTGACATCATTCATTCTTACATCACAAATATACATACATCGCACTGTGAGTAATTTATCATATATACCTTAATTTAGGGATTTAGTTTTATTGTCATATTTACAGATATGATTTAAGTTTGATGCATTTGAAATTTATCAAAAAAATCCAAGCCTAGGTCTCGGTAAGTTTTTCTTTGTAGTTTTAGAATTTCATCAGAAAATCCGACCTACGTTCTCGGCCACATCCTTCCTATCCAATAAACTAACTAATCCAACTCTAGAAAGAAAATTTAGCAGATAAACAAATCTTTATATGTCTAATCATATTTTCGTGACAAGTAAATTGACTTTAAAAATAAGCTGTTCGTGAAATAAAATCAAACTAGAACGAAGTCGTCGTAGGCCGAACTTTCGTATACAAACAAATATTTCAAAAACCTTCGACCTGTGATTTCGTCAAATATTGGCCAACATTTAACGTGAAAATAAAACTCGGACACATCAATATGCCTTCATTTTAAGACAATATCGAAAACTTATTATTTCAAAAGTAAACGCGGATATTGAGCTTTTACATACGCTCTTCCCGCCGCGCTTGTTCTATTTTTATCCGTCTACGGAAAGAATTACTATATTTACACACTGACGTATCTTCCAAAAAATGGAAGTAGCAATCTGATTGGATAACAGGATGATGCGCAGAAACCCAAAAATGCAGTTCGTCCTCAGATCCACAGGCAGGGGCGTAGCGGTAGGCAATATGGTGGATCTGATTTTAATGAGATTGGGGAAGGGCCATTTCTTAAACGTTTTCATCTTGTGGCAGGGCTAGTTGATATGTTTTTTTCTATCTATTTGATCACGTGATCATCAAAACCAAGGATCAGTCCGGTTTAGAAGATATTTGAATCTCAATATCTTTCTCAGAACATAACTCGTCGTTTACTTTCTGGTTCCAGCGCTATAACCACGCCCGCCATCAGTAACAGACAACCAGTCAGATAGAAAGACGCATTTCAGTTTCCGGTAAGATCCAACCAACCTGTGGGGAAATGATAAAAATGGGAAAACGTGGCTCGTCCACACTCACGGATATATTTATTTATGACAAAAAAAAAAAACGTTTTAACTAAGAAAGGAATTAAAGGTAGCCGTTTTAGTTAAACCCTTTTTTCTGTATCCAAAGTCTTTATTTCAAATAATGTTTTAAATCCATGTAATTAAAAACTTTCTTAAACATAGTATACGTTAAGTGTTGCGCAATACAGTAAAACTTATTTTAACCGACCACAAACCAGACCACCAAAAAGCGGTCGTTAAAGAAAATGGCTGCTTATGTTATGTGTAAATGTATGATCAAAAAGGTCCTAATGTTTTTTCCCCGTTTCTATTTTTATTATTAGTCTGGAAATTTCCGATCCCATGACTATTAGGTAAACATGTATGTAGAATATTTTAGATCTTTCTAGAAAGGACTTTTAGAAAGTGATTCAAACTCTAGGATATTTTAATGTTCAATGCTATTCTAGATTGTTCTATGGTACTATATAAAGGGATTCTTACAGCATTCTTATTTCACTTGGTTTAGACTAATGGTTTCATTTAGTAGTACTATGTTTAACTAAAAGGGATTTTTTGTTATCTTAAAAGTGTGTTTAAAAGTATGTTTAATTTCAAATTCGGATATCATTGGACTTATTATTTGTGGACCAGGAACTTAATTCAATTAGATCTGAATTTTAAAACTTTAAGATTAAACATTCAAGGTATTGTAATTTGGTTTTTGTATTAATTTTATATTGTCAATAATTCTGTAATTATTGTCAATAAATATTGTTAATTGTAAAGTTTCTCGCTGGCTTCTTTGTTCTTGTAACATTGACATGTAACAGAATTTGGGGGCTCGTCCGGGATACAAACATCAGACAAACAAGCAAGCAAACAAAACAAAACAAAACAAACAAATTTTCGATTTAAATCAGTTGTTCAAAATTATTTTAGAAATTAATTTTATATTTCAATTTTAATAAATTTAGAGTGTTCTTTCACTATTATTTATCAACATCTTACATTCTTATTTGAACCCAGCAACAAACTGCCATGTCTCTTGACTTAGCAACATTTACGAAAGAACCTTCCGTGGAGCTATTGAATTTGGGTAAAAAGCCTGATTTGCTCAATCTTGACATTATGAATTAAAAGAAGTCAAGTCCTCATGGCGAAAGCATGAAATTATGAATATTTTAGTTCAATATTTTGTTGAGATTTTATGAAATGGCTCTGTCTCTTATTGTTGATGTTCCATCACTTGCAAGCTCAAGAGAGCTTTAACTGTAAAATCTTCAAGAAAGAAAGAAGGAATTGGAAATAGAAAGAGAGAGAAGAGAGGAAATTTCAAAAAAAGCAATTAGAAATTAAAATTGAAAGAGAAAGAGCACAGAGAGAAATTAAGAAAAAGAGAGAGAAAGGCAATTTCAAAGGGGAAGAAAGAAAGGGAGAGAGAAAGAGAAAAGGAAGACCGAGGAAGAGCGAGAAAGAGAAGAGAGAGACCGAGGAAGAAAAAGAGAGAGGGAAAGAGGAGAAAGAGCAGAGAGAGAGCGAGAAAAAGAGCGAGCTGTTCAATAAGGATTAAAAGAATAAGAAATTCAAGATAGGATCAAAAGAATAAGAAATTCAAGATAGAGCAAATCAGCCCATACATGTTATGACCATTTTGATGTAACAAAACATTTTAGGCTTGTTCCTCAATTACAAGAAAATGAAGTTGAGACATATTTCAAACATTTTGAAAAAGTTGCAGATAACATGAAATGGCCAAATGAGCACTGGACCGTACTTCTTCAAAGTGTCTTGGTAGGAAAATATTTAATCGCAACTTAGAAAAGAACAAAGCTATGATTACGATACTCAGACAGACTCGTCAGTCATTTCCAAGGTCAAATGACCAAGGACATGAAACGCATTCAAAGTCACGGCTAATCCAGGAACAGCAAAATGATCATGAGATTCAAAAGTTAATTGATAGGGCATTACCAGAAAAAGAATTGTCTCAGAATCTTGTTTTTACTACGAAAAGAATGGTATTCTGATGAGAAAATGGCGACCATTTGATGGCCCATCTGATGATGATTGGGCTGTTCATCACCAAATTGTTGTTCCAAAGTCATATCGCCATGAAATACTTAGTAAAGCCCATGAAAGTCGAATGTCTGGTCATTTAGATGTTAACAAGACTTATCAAAAGATTATGACTCATTTATTTTGGACTGGACTTAAATCGGACGTTTCCAAATATTGTAAAAGTTGCCACACTTGTCAAATGTTAGGGAAACCTAACCATGTTATTCAAAAAGCAAGGTTACAACCCATTCAAGCTTTTGATGAACATTTCAGTCGGATAATAATAGACTGCGTTGGTCCTTTACCGAAAACTAAGTCAGGTTCTGAGTATTTGTTGACAATTATGTGTGCTTCTACTCGCTTCCCAGATTAAGGTAAAGTCAATTATTAAGGCTCTTGTCAAATTCTTATCATTGGTATTACAATATCGTCCTCACTAAAGCCATTATGGCAGAAAAAAACCCTTTTCTTCTTTCTCCTCCTTTTAGACGCGGCTGTCATCGCTCGCTCTGTTTAATCTGATTTAGCCGAAGCTATACTTATGCGGTCTCGATCTTTTGAATCTTTAGACTCTAACGTTCCTTTAGAAAGTTTCATCGAGTTATACATACTGGATTTCGATTTTGACAAAAAAGTCTCAATTTTTTCCGCTTAGATTACCTGCTTGATAGATTTAGCAATTCACGGCCACTTACTCAAGCTAGTGTCACATAAACGCTCGCCGACGTCCTTTTGTGAAATCAGATAAAATCGACGACTATTCTGCGACTAATCAGTGCATCGTATTCTGCGACTAATCGGTGCATCAGCCAATTCAATGGTGAATTTTTCAGAGATCAGCCACGCGGCGGTGGCTTTACCCTCAAATTAATACCGCCGTCTAGTAAGCGACAGCTTTAAGATTTGTGAAAAATTATGTATCGACTTCTACTCGCCGGCGATCAGCCGGGCTTCGGCCGAATTTGTATAAATCGAAGCGCCTTTTCTGACAATTTCACTTCCGTTGGATATCGGTGAAGTCCTAGTCGGCGACGCCTGCCGGCGTCATTCGGAACATTGCTCGGACTTTTCTGTAAATTCAAATTCATTTAATGCTTTCAGATCGGGTGTGGATACATTTTTGGCATGTTATGATTTGAAAACAAAGCGCGTTAAACACTTCGTTTTGTTATCAAAATTATAAGATGCCCGATTTTAACCTTTGGATTATTTGTATTTTTCGCATCGTCGTCTTCATTAATGTTTGTGACGTCAAATAAGCCGATGTTCGAAGTGACGCGCTTTCATGGCTACGCCCTTATTATTCCCGAGGTCTATTCCGTAGATTAGCAGAGGGGTCCCGAGTGAGCCGGTGTATCGCTGACTAGTCGACGACATCTCTCCGGCGTACCGTCCTCACGCTATGCTTTATAGATCATGATTTCTGTATCAATTCTGGACAAGAAGTAAGACATCATCACTTCGGCTGGGTTTTATGTGACTGCAACATAATGTTTTGTTCTTGATATAGCCGGCGCACTGCCGAAGTTATTTTTCACTAATCAGCCGATGAAGAAAAAAAAATCGCCCACTTGTCCGCGTCGCCGATTTTTGATGTGACTTTAGCAGCATTACCCGCTTTTTAAACAACTTCTAGAGCAATTTCTAGGCTTTAAGGTTCTACAAGATTTGTTTTAAACCTGTTTTTTAGGTCGATTTGGAAACAAGTTCTTCCAACTTAGATCAATACCTCTCGATTCCGTTTCCCTGAAAAATTCACCAGTACTTGCGCCGAATGTGTTGGCCAATGAATCAACCAAGATCGATAGCCGCTCCCGGGAATCGAATTCGGGACCTTTGGGTCAATAGGCTTGCACTCTACCCCTAGACCACGGACACCACCAATTCTAAAAGATAATAACATTAACAGAAGGAAAAATAATAAATTTCAAGTAACTAGCAAGGTTTAAAAACTATTCTTTCTCTTGTACGACAGTTTATCTTTCGTTTAGTCCTATTCACGCACAATCTCATTTTTGACGCCCCTGGAGATTTAAAAAAATCGAAAACGTTGTGGAAAACGATTAAATGTCTGATTGCAAGCAGTTAATTCATTGTATACAGTGTTTTCTTCTATAAAGAAGTCTTACCCTTGTTTTCCCCCTATATATCTTTTTCTCCTCAATTACTCGTATTTTCTGTTTTGATTTTGTTTTATCTCGCAGTCTCGGCCAGGGATAACGAACATATTTCTAGCGGTGTTTGCAATGTTATACTAAGCTTTCCATAGTTTCGCCTTCATTAGATTTTGCTCAGCAACAACTTATAAATGATTTAGAGGAATCGTTTAACTTTTATCTTTCAGAATATAAATTTTGTTTACGAATTACCAATTTTGTGGACTTTGCAAACAGTCTGACTCAAGCATTTCCATTATAATAATTAAGATGAAAACAGGCAATGTAGCTAGGATCAGTGTGAACTTCTGAGCAGGCTGATCTTAGGCTATACTGCCTGTCAAAATTTTGTGTATAGAAAGAATGTTTGTACTAAAAGCATGAAAAGGGTTGAATTTGGACAGAAACGGGCTTACTGTACTTACACTCCAAACTGCCTCACAAGCAGGGATCCATAAATTTAAGAATTAAAATTATATTTTGAAATCCAGCAGAAGTCATCTAGAGGTAGCATCTTAAACTGACCCCGTTTGACTGGTCACTTATCATCTGTTGAAGAACAAAACCTCGTAACTACAGATTGAAAAGAAAATATAATTTGGACGTTTTTGATGATACGTAACTTTGTGAGAGTATACATTAAAATGTTGTACTCGAAAACCACAGAGTTCGATATATTTATAGAAAAAGTACATAGGTTGTACTTTATGTAATTATCGCTATTTTCGTTTTAAATTTTACGAAAAAACATTTACTTATTCGCCATCTCAAGGTTAGAGTCGAGAGCTCTGTTGACTGAGTAACAGTTAACAACATCGTGAATTTGACAATCATTCCGATCAAAACCCTTCTAGATCACTCAATCATTGCTTCGTTGAGGCATCCAAACACTCTCTCAGAATAGCTCCGATATGTTCAAAAGCGCCGAAATCATTTAAAATGATCACCATTTCATTCATATCCTTTGAAATATTGCGCTATTTATTTACTGATATGATTTTTAAAGCGCTTAACAGTTCAGTGAAGACGCTCAAACAACAATACATATCGTCACCTTAGAATAGAAAGGTTCTATGTGACATTTTCATAGTTTTGAAAAAAAAAATCGAATTTAAAGGTTTAAAGCTATGGCATAAATCAGGAAATCAGTCTACAATAATAACATTTACACTAATTATTCATCTAAATTTATTCCTTCATTTCGTATAAATTTTAATTGATTATGATCAATACTTTGATCAATATGATCGATGTTGTACATAGGTCCTTTCACTTCCAACTAAGTTTACAGTGACGAGGGTATTATGGTATGAAAAGAAAGGTTCCATGTGTCATAAAGATCTTTTTATTGGAATTCACTTAGGTAATAAATCATGATTTTAGTGTATATATGACAAAAAGAGCCTTTATATATCAACAGATTAGAAAGAAAATTTGAAATTATACATTTTATATGGCTGTATTTTCACAAAATGAGGATTAAAAGGGCCAAAAAGCAAAGAATAAGTGCCGACAAAAGGTGGTTATTCAATGTTTTATATGCATATTTTATATTAATGCTTTCACAGAAAAAGCTTTTTGTTAAAAAATCAGATATCCTAGTCTTCATCCTCTGAACCACATGATTTTAAAAAAAAAATTAAGCTAGGGATAGCACTTGTCTATTTGCGAGCATTATCGGTCATGTCAAACTTTTTCCCTTGTTTTTCTTCAATGGAATAATTAATCATATTTTTGGTTCTTCTTCCTCAATATAAATCCATTTGATATTCAACCAATTAACTCTACTACCCTCAGTTATACCTGTCGGTTAAAATGCTGTTTTGTAAGAAAATACTTAAAAGTCTATTGCATGGTCAAATTTTAATGGCACTGCAGGGTATGGACTTTTCCTACTAGCTCTAGATGCATGTACTCCAGCTTGTTTGATTGTAGAATGAAAAGAGTTCCATTCCACAGGACTGTGACCAGATTGCAAACACTTATGGTTTATTGACTATTAAATGGGGTAATTACTAAACATAATAGATGCATGATGCTCTTACATATTTTTTCCGTTCACCCCCTGAATGCATTAAAGTGAAAAAAGGAATTTCTTCACTATCCCTTGCCTGACAAAATCACAGATGACTTTTGAAAATACAAGTGGCTATACCAGAAAAAACCTCTTTTCAATGAGTTTCATACTACAGATGACAAAACACTTGTTTATTATACAAATTGTATACCCTAGGTTAAACCACAAGTTGTACAAGGGAACAGGGTGTTATCAAAAGTAGCAGCACAATAATTTGAATCAATCTGCAAAACGAGTGTTCTATCGTCCACTTTGTCGGAAGCTATTGACTTCATTGACAAAGAAATGGAGTCGGTTACAGCAGTTTCTCTCCGTCATGGAATATATAATCTCTAATGCATGCAGCAACTACAGCCAAAAGGCAATTTCCATTTGCATATATCCTAAGTTTTCTCTCACTGCATGTAGGAATTTAGGTTTGTTAATCTAACATAATTGTATATCCCTCATGTGGTTGCATTTTCTTACTTATTTAAAATATTCACTTTTCGCTTCAAGAACATCAAGTTTTCAAGTCCAGGTCAATAAAATGAAGTAATTTGTATTTCTACTGTAACCTTTTAAGGTAGTGGAACCGTAATAGTTTCGCAGCCTTTCGGACCACGTTTTGTCACAAGTTTAACCGAGGTTTCCTGATGATTTTCGAGGTTTCCTAATGAAAATCATTAGGAAACCTCGGTTAACATTGTGAGAGATCATTACTACCAAAACATTACAGAACTATAACGGGTCCACTACCTTAATTGTTTTCTAGCAAGGTGTGAAATATTAACAAGTTATATTTTTTGGCTGTTCTTTATCACTGATAAGAGGGCATATGTTTTATGGATAGACAATTATTTTATAATTGAAAGGTTCTTTTTGTCATATATAACCTTTCGCCGTCATAATATCCCAACTTTTCACATAATATGTTGGAATAGAAAGGGCCTATGTGTCAAATATGCCCTTTCTCTACAAACTGGTATACTCATAGAACCTTTCTCCACTAACACATTCTGAGATGGGTAGATAGAACCTTTACATTTTGTTGAATATCTTCGCCATTTATTGTCATGGAGATCTAATTTTTACACAGGAGATGCATTGGTTTATTCCGTCTTTAAAAATGTGAAAATCTCAATTTTGACCAAAATGTTAGATAGTACCTTTCTATTCTAAGGTGACGATATAGAGGATATTGAATGAGTGGTCATGGAATACAGAATTTTTTAAACGAGTCATCTATAAACAGATAAAAACGAGGCTGACGAGTTCGATAATTCCTGTATTTCATGGGCATATTCTATTAATAATTTGACCCGATTTTTTATGAAAACTCGTCAAAATTCTTAAAATTCAACATTTCAATTTTCCGCGAAACTTATAACGCCGTTTAAAACTTACGTCATTTTCGCGGACACAAAATAGCGTTGCTATTGGCTCTGAGCACATTTGCATAGTTATTCCACTAGTGTAATAACACCCGTGTAATATCAAAAATATTCAACGGGTTTATTTCACTCCCGCGACGTAGGTCATATTGTAAATTCTTTCATTCAATGGAGTTAAATAATTTTTCGAAAATATCTAATGTCTAATGTGGAAATTGGACGAAATTAGCTATAGTTTATTACCCCCCTTGAATTACTCTGAAATCAGAAATCTATCTATCTATACATACTGCCAAACTCCCCTTTCGGGTAATACTGGCAGGTGACTCAGTCAAGATGTAATCATTTTTGCGTGAGAATTTCGAGAGGAAGTGGAATCCTTTTTTTAAGGGTTTTAATCCACTGCTACCCATTTACAGCTGGGTGAACTGAGGAAGTAACTTTTAAGTTTCTTGCCAAAGGAAACACCTCGCTGTTACCAGGACTCGAAACCCCTGACCTTCGGATCAGTAGATCGACGCTCTGAGCACTGAGCTACCGAATTCAATTACGTTGTCGATTTCAATGTGTTTCTAACTGTTTCTAACTGTGGTGCTGACCTTTTAACAGAGTAGGTCCATTGCTTAGAAAAAAAAATGTTGGAACGGCGGGATTAAGGCATGCAATCACTTCTGTGGACATAAAAGCTGCTCTTTATCAATTTTTCATAGAAAACAATACAAAAATTGTTCTTAGATTTTGAAATGTGTGCATTTTAAGATTATTAAAAATGGCCCAAAGGCGTTTGCACTAAAAGCAATATATTTCACTGAATTTGTAATTTTCGAAGCGGCAAGTTCAGTAAGGGATCCAGTCTATTTATTCCTAGTCTGTAAAATACAAAATCGTTATTTTCCGAGAATAATCTCATAGTTTTGCTTGTATTGATATATGAAGTTTCCAGCTGTCAAATACTTTAACCTTCATCTTTGGTTGATTAAGACAAAAATGCAGAATACACGTGCCTTAATAGATGGCTCAAAATTGAAGAATAACTTTTTAAGCGTTAGTTGTTGCTTTATTTTTTCAGAATAAATTTCGCTAGATTATGGAATATCAGCCTTTCTTTCCATGCATGACTAAATTTAATCTTAAGATTTTAAAGGCTTCATCATGATGAGGTCGTTACTTCCGATTTATTTAAGGAAAAAAATAAAAGTCGCATTTTCCAAATCTGTCAAAGAGCAGCTTAACAGGCATGCTAAACAGAAAAAAAGAAATATTTCTGCTTGCAAAAATCTGTAATACTTTCCTTTTCATATCCTAGGAATACAAGACATTAAGACTTGAATATACACATAATGATAATAAGTGCTAATTTGTCAATAGATTGAATTTCCATTTTAGGCTTAAAACCTTTCAGGGAAATCGGGAAATATCGGTAGATGTCAGAAATGATCTCGGGGCTTCCGTCATTTAACGATCTTGGCCGAAAATATTTCTAAGATTCTATAGTTTTTTAATGGTTTGAAGACTGGTATTCATAAATTAATAAATTAATGTCACTTAAAGGTAGAAGACCGATAATAGTCCCGCAATATTTCGGAACTCACGATCTTACTCAATAGTTACCGAGGTTTCCTAATAAGGAAGTTTATGACCTCCGAAATGTTGCGGAATTATTACTAACTTATAGATGGCCTAGTTCGTTTCGACATATTCGCCATCTACCGATAAAATTTTCCGATTTTACCATGTTCCTTCTACCTAAAATGCACCGTCTTTAAAGCGCTTTACACAGAAGCGCGAGAATTCTTTTAGAAACGTACGAATACCCATCAGCGTCAAGTATAGAAAATATGTTAACTCTCGGACTCTTATCCAGGACTTCAAAGCTCGACCCCTTCCCGATGTTAACCACGAACACGTTTGACTTAAAACTGAGTCGCCTTATATGATCCTTTGCATCTTCGGCATCGTCTGCTTTACCGGAAACGAACAGAATGGTCACGTGGATCTTCTTTCCTTTCGGTGACTTCTTCGTGAAGGATTTGCGGATTCTCTTGATCATGTCGGACATTTCGTACTTCATGTTGTCACTCATTTCTGCTTTGAACTTTTCAAGTGCAGTGTATGTGGTCAAGTCCATCTGAATGCCGGTACATATCTCCTCAAGGCCGATATCAATGTTTCCACTGTCTAGCTTGAAAGCTTCCGCGACATCGTTGATTAATTCCATCACTCCCGGACGTTGGTCGCCGCCTATTCCAAACATGCCAAACTGAATCTGGGCGCTGGCGTCCTTGAGGCAAGCTGATAAGGAAAAAAGGAGAATAATTAATTATATATGTAGGTAAAAAAATGGGAGTATCAAAGTACACCCTTTGTCACAAAGTTATAACGCGTATAACTAAAACCATTGATTATAAAACATGGAGAATATTCCTAGATTTTTTTTTAAAAAAAAGTACAAGTTATCGACCCTTTTCAGCATTAACGCAGTCATCTGTATCAATGCACTTCGCATTCTGGGCCCCGTTTTACTAAACTTCTTACGACAAAATTGGTCGTAAGTCAAAATCACAAATCGCACATGTTGATTTCAATCATCGTTAGATTCTGCCTTGCAATATCTCATTGGAATCGTCGTTAGAAGACGATTCTAATGAGATATTGCATTGCAGAATTCCATATTTAATTACAACTGTAGAAGCAAATTTAATTTTTGACTTACGCAAAAGAAATGTTTGTAAGATGTTTAGTAAAACGGGCCCCAGGTCCAGTGGCGGATCAAGAGGAGGTCCGGGGGTTCGAACGAACTCAATCTGTATCAAAATTACTTCATTGTAGTGGACTAACTCAATCAAAAGTTTGAAACACAAGAAGAACGACCCCTTTAAGTTTTTGTTGCCTTTTAAAGTTTTCAAACAACAAGCACTTGAAATATTATAAATAAAAGATATCAGGCTTAGGCTCATTTTTTTTTTCAAATTTCAGTTTGAGATTAAAGCCGTAATTCTGTTTCATTACTCATTTAATTGTATAAACATAAAGATGATATCAATAAGTTGATATAATTAACAACTTAATAATATTATCTTTTATTTTCATACATTTATTTTAATTTGAAATTTGAGAAAATTGAGTCTGAGCCTGAGAAAGTTTTATAACCTCGGCCCCTGATGTACAGAACTTGAGCAAATAGTCCCATAGTATCTAATTTAGGGATGCTTTTGGACTAGTTACTCGCGTTCTAGGCCGACACCAAACCCCCTTTATAAAAACCCTGGATCAGTAGCTGTGGTCCAGTCCCCATTCGATCGTTGTCGAATGCTTACAAGGTAATAGAGGACTTCTACATCTTCTCAGGCTAATCTTCGCCTACACTGCCTGCATTCTACTTTACTTTTAGGTTGGGAAAACCTGAGTCAAAGTCGACTACTATCTTTTGGCAAGCGAAATTCAGAATAAAAAAGTTAATCCTTATTTGACTGTTTTGTTCTCTGCAGTTATAAACATTGTGGAATTGGCAATGTGAATGATTTTGGAATTATTTCGGAATAAAATTGCATGAGCGAGAGCAGCGAGTTTTGAATGAAATTGAAGGAAGGCAAAACGAAATCGCAAATTTTGTCTAATTCTTGCGAAATTAGCAATATTTAAAACCCCCCTTTACAAAAATCTACGTACTGTATTGTTTTTGTGTGTCTTCACTGACAAATCAGACTGTTTCAGGCGTAATTCAGCCAATAAAAACAAGGAATGGTGTGAATTGCATATCAAAATGAAGGCGTGGGACGTTTTGAACGGTTTGTAAGCATTTTTGAACGATTTTTATGCGTTATTAGTGATTGAAGTCAGTGTTTTGAATGTATTTCTGAATGTTCTTAGTTGTAGGTAAAGTAGTCTAGACCCATTTGACAACTTAAGATTCTAGTTTGTCTGTTTGCTTGAATGGGGTTTAACGCCACTTTCAACAATCTTTCAGTTATATCGCAGCGGCTGGGGTGCCTAACAGGGGATTCCTGGAATTTCTGACACCAGTACTTCAATTACTTTCTTTCCTAGCCTCTAGATGCTATCAAACAAAGGTCTACGA